>VXAU01003873.1:131733-181761 GCA_013399695.1 Formicarius rufipectus | reverse complement strand
CCGGCGGTGGAAGCCCTCCCTTTCCCTAGGGCCGGGGGCTGGCCCTGCTCGGGAGGAACCGCGGCCGCCGCCGCAACTGCTCCGGCGTGGCCCCAGCGGGAGCCATCTTTCCATGGCCGAGGGGTTCGGGCCTAGCCTGGAAAACGACGCCGGCTCCACGGGAGGCCGGGAAGAGCACGGGCACTCCCAGAGCCAGCCAGGACCCCGCTTACTGGCCCCAAGTGGAGCCAACAGCGCTGGTGGGGGACAAAAGGGGGGAAGTGGAACCCGCGGAAAGGAAACGCTGATCGTAACAAACGGTTTCGCAGCGGCCTCTCGAGGAAGCTTAGATTTTAAGGTAGTTGCTGCAACGACTTGATTTAGGTTGGGGTTTGTTTGCTCCTACGCATAGTGCTGGAAATGTAGAAACATATCAAGCGTACACACTGGCTTGCCTGTGTTTCCTGGCTTTAAAAACAAAACAAAAAAACTTCCAGGGGACTCTTGCTGAAATGAAGCAGAATAGGCCAAATGCCTTTTCGACATCCTGGTGGGTCATTCTCGATTTGCTTTGCCTGTGCTCTAGCTGTGTATCTCCATTTAACTGTGGCAACTGAGTCTGGCAAATGCATTTCAATTATTAGCTCGTGAAGTTTTAACTTCTGTCCTGTTTTTGCTTGAGTCATGCACAAGCATTTGTCCATTACACTTGAGTGTTTTGACACACCTGCCTGGGTTGTTTGCTTTTATTAGAAGTGTTACATGTGGAGGTCTTCCAATGGTAATTCCCATTAATTTATTGCACATGTATATCTAGTAAATGAAGTTTAGTCCTTTTAAGGCTGGCAGACAGGATGTACTACTAATCTCCCTGTTTCCTCCAACACCCAGGCTGGAGCATCTGTGGCTGATTTGCAAAGTGGAGCATAGCTGATGGAAGCTGCAGATGATGCTGTTAAAAAGTCTGATGAGAATTGTGGCTCTTGTTTAAAACAGGCTTGTCTCAACAAGCCAGCTACCACCTCTGCAGTATGCAAACCTAGTTTAGAGTGACTACTCAGTGTGTCAGGCTTCATCTTGCTTTGGAACCAGAGAATTCCCCAGTCAATCAAAGCTAGTATTTTTCACTGTGACAGCTTGGCTTTTTTGAGATGCTAGAAATGAACTTGCATTGAGGCAGAGTGTAGGCCTTGTGACAAAATACAGTAATGCTAGGAGAAGGGCATCATTTGGTATCAAAAGAACATTGGATTTTCAGCTTGTGTGTCTTGCCGCTAGGTTCAGTTTCTTTGCTATGGGATTAAATGAGTTCATGGTTTTTGGATGACCACGCAAATTATTTTTCGTGGTTGTTAGTAAATACTGTTCTCAAATCTATGTAATTACAAGGTACATATGCTTCGTGTACAAGATGACAGCCTCATCACAATTTGGTAGTGTAGGTGTCTGGTGTGTTCCTACTTGCCTTGCCAGAATTGCTTTCAAGAGGCTCCTGCTGCACACAGGGGCTGACCTAAATGATCCCATCCAGGAGGGTCTGCAGGCAGCTGGAATTTGTGTGTGAAACTGTTCAGAACCTTTTGCTTGCCTAGCTGTTCAGTATTTACACAGTATTCAGGAAGGATTCCTCAGTAATGAGTAGTTGGGATGCCCAGAACAGGCCTTTCAAAGCCTGTTTTTGAACATGACTTTTAAGCTTTAGGTTGCTGTGGGTGCCTGGAGGGCTACAAGAAAATTCCTGTTGGTGTTTGGGCTCATAATAGCTGATTTCTGTGCTGAATATATTTCTAAGAAGCTTTGCTTTTCTGCAAGAGTCCTATTGCGTACCAACTTACACCTGCATTACCTTAAAACCTTATGTTTCAACAGAGAAATGGGTGCTACTAAAAACTTCTACCCTGCTACTGGCTGTTTCTCAACTGTATTGCTGGGATGGCCTTTTGTGATTATTACTTGTTCTGCCTACCTTGACAATTAACCTGGGAGTGCACTTCATGGCAGCTCGGAGGAGATAATTTCCTCTTTGGCTGAAAGCTGAGGAAATGACCTTCACGAACTCAAGGGATAGTTTTTTCTTATTTTTTTAAATAATTGCTTTCGTACTCATCTATTCTTGTCAATACCAGTTCTTATTGACAGGAGTGGGAAAAAATAAAAGCTGAACAGAGAATTTTGAAGGTAGATAGGAGGGATGGTATGCCATGCATAGGGGAAGCAGTGTTTGCTGAAGAAACTAAGAACCAAATATATGCCAATAATGTGACTAGCGAACATTTGTGACTAGCACAGTGTTCTCAAATCTACCCTTGCAATAAGACACGGCATACTTTAATAAAACTCTTGGTGCCAAATTTTGGAAAAATTGATGATGAACTTCCAAGAAGCAAAAGTTTTCACTTGGGTAACTATGAGTAGTACCACCCTGGTGTATACAATGTGTGTGTGGTTCCAGACAAAACAAGTCAAGAACTGCTTCATTAAATGTCTCTAGATAACGCATGCACAGGCACCTCTCTATAGAGCTCTTGGATCCTAATTGCAGGAGAGAAACCCAACACACTAAAACTCTCAAGACTTAAAACCAAATTTGGTTCTTCAAACTTGTCTTGAGGCAAACTGTCGTTAAAGTCTTCCTGTGTATCTTACAATTGAGGAGGAAACAAAGACTCTTCTTAGGTAAAATATTTTAAATTTTCAAGGAAAATAGTGGCGTTCACAGCACTTGCTAACAGAAGAGAAGGCAAATTTTACTGTGTCAAAACTGTGTTTCATACAGGCTTGCTACAAATC
Organism: Formicarius rufipectus; assembly: GCA_013399695.1. Taxonomy (NCBI): domain Eukaryota; kingdom Metazoa; phylum Chordata; class Aves; order Passeriformes; family Formicariidae; genus Formicarius; species Formicarius rufipectus. Next base: position 178,992 of record VXAU01003873.1, on the reverse strand, counting down.
CAGTTTATCAGGTGTCTGGTGTGTATCTCATTCCTGAAATGGCTTTCTGTATGTGGAGATTTTCTTGAGAAAGCTTTGGATTATTCTTCAGTTTCACCCAGTTTAGATTAAATTTCAGTTCAGGTACTTGGCAATGGATGCAAAATATTGGATGCTCTTGGTAGAGACAGCTGGGTATGACTCTTGCAGTAGGAAGCGTGGTAGATAGAAGTCTCACTCTTAGGGCTGTCCTATGTGAGGAGGGCATTCTGCTCTTGTAAGACTTTTGCAGTGCTTTGCACTTCACACAGGAACAGTGGCTTTGTGTAGGGAGTAAGAGCCGCTGTGTTATTGCAGCGCATGCTGACAAGGCATTTAATGCAATCACTACCTCATGTGCCTACAGCAGTCCATATGAAAGTACAATGAGGATATTGATATAAGAGCCCCAGAATAATGTATGAGTAGCTCAGTGTGCAAGGCATGCCACATTTGCAATAGTTGCATGAAGGTGCTGGGGAGAGCTCAATTTTTGCTGATTTTCTGAGATGCTCACTCTGTCTACTCTTGCCTGAATATCTCCCTGAATATGCTGTACTGGCATTTTCCCATCTGGTAACTAGGTGGCTTGCCTGCTTGCTGCTGCCTTATTTTGGTGAGGTTAACAGGCCTTGCAGTTAAGGTTCTGTCCCCTGTAACAAAATGTCACCAGCTAATTCATGGTCACGTACATGGTCACAAGTACCATGTACTTGTACAAGTAACATGTACTGCCTAATGAACAGGCGCCTCTGTACCAGTCCAGAGCTGGGTAACTGCTTTTATGCTGGATAAAGAACAGAACCAGACTAACTGCTGTAGCTCTACAGCATTCAATCCAGAGTGCACAAAATAATGAATGTGCTGTATTGCATCCTCTAAGCAGAGTGGTATTTTGCCAGAGAGAGAGAAAATTCAGACTAACAAATGTTTGCTCTGTCATTACTGGTGAGATGGAGACTTCTCACTAGTTCTTCTGGACAAAACAGCAGAGATGAGGTTTAAATATTGATTGAGGACATGTACTTAGAATATGGCATTTTTCCTTGTTCCAGTGCTGTTAGTAGTCATACTGTTCATGTTCTATACAGAATGGTTTCAACCACCTTATAACAAAAGCTGTCTTAGGGTTTGGAATTTTTTGCTTTTTAAGTATGTTTGCAAAGCCAGTTGTGGCTGGTACAAGCCCAGGGTTGAAGAGGAAGTCCTACAGTTGCAATGGTAGATCCTCTTTTTGGAAGAAATTAGTTCATTGCACTGGGAATTTATGGGTGACACATTACTGCTGTGACACAATTACAGAACAAATCTGCATTGACCCTAGCAACATAATGGCTCCTAATGTCAGCCTGTGTGATGGATCCATTCTTGTACAGCAGCTGCGAAAAGGAGTAGCAGCAGCTACTAACAGCCCTTTCCTTTGGAAAGCTGAAAAGTCCAGCTCTCACTATTGTCCCTTCGGTTTCTGGTCAGCTGCAGTTTAACGATAAATTTTGAGTTTCCAGGCTGAATACTTAACATTTTTGGAATCTGAACTGACTGGACAGCAGTGCTCAGTTTCTTTTTACGGAAACAACTTGTCTCCCGACTTGGAGATGTGTTTCTGGCTGTATAGTACCACAAGCATATGCACTTGATTGCACAGTTTGCATCAGCCTGCAGCTCTGTACTGCTGCTTCTGGCTATCTGCTGATCACTAAGTTTTCTTTCAAAGTTAACATGAATTGCTGCAGAGGAATTAGTTGTTGTGGTGTTGCATCAAAAATTAAGAATAGACAAAGGTAGAGATAAGTGGCAGGGCTTTTATGTGATTAACAGCCTTGTTCCCATGCCATTTCAGGCTTTCTGTGCATTTTTTGTGACTAAAGCCCAGATCTTAATGCCTGTTGTCAGCTACTGAGGTGCCATTACAAACCTCAGGGAGGAGAAAGGTTCTTCAGTTCCCTGTGGATTTGTCCTTAGTGAATGATACAGTAGCTCCAGTTGCTTCCCTGTTTACTGGGGCTTTATTAGCCTCTTTGGGAAGATTCTTGCCTACAACAAATACAGGGACTAGAAGGGAAAGACCTGTATTCTTCGTTAGCTCTCAATCACACTGATGAAATGCAGTCTCTCTGTATGAACAAGATGACATAGGAATGAGTCACTTTGAGTTGATGTTTGCACTTTTGCTCAAATTTATCCTGGAATAGGCTTTCTCTGCTTACTTTCCTCACCTTTCTGGTGATAGGCAGAAGGATGGCTGCCTGCTAAGGTGCTGAGGCACAGTGACGGACTTGCTTTTCTCCTGTCCCAAAGTAAGTGTAAGGGATTCTGGATAGGTTACCCCTGGTAGACATGCCATTTATTGTAAATCTTGAGGGAGGTCCCCTTGTATTTGAGTAAACCCCAAAAAACCACTGTTCTCACACTAGAGAAAAGCTTCTGTCTCAGATTCACCACTGTGTGAGATTTTCCATGACCAGCACTTGGGAGATGTAGATACCAAACTTCACGGTAATAGCTTCTGCTAGCTGTGCCACGTTTCCCCACTGGGTTAGCAATGCTATACTAGCCACTTGAAATTACAGAAGGAGAAATGTTGGTAGAAGGAGGAGTATCTGGGCTCTTCTGAGGTCCTCCATAGTAGGCATTGGTCAAGGCTTTGAAAAAAACCCCACACATTCACATTGTCCAATCTGTCATCATCTTTCAAGGATAGCCTGTTTGAAAGCTAGCACTGAGCAGTTCCCCTGCACCCCTATATCCCTGGTTTTGCAGCTGAACTCTGTTGTTTGTTTAGCACAAAATGAATCTACTGAGCTTACGTTTTTGGAGACTGAAGGTAAGCAAAAGCAAGATGAGTAACAGCCTTTAGCCTTTTTCAGTTGGTATATTTCACATGATGCTGTACCTGACTATTAGTACTGCTGAGTATGCTCGTAGCAGTGATATGTGGCAGTTTACACAGAGAGGGGAAGGCAGTTTTCCTTATGAGATTTTAATTGTCATATCTGAGGATAATGCCATTTGAATTTAGAAGACCAAAAATCAGTGAGGGAGGAAGCAGTATACTAAAGGAATCTCACTGTTTACACTGAATACAACATTTTGAACAGATTGTTGGGTATTGGTGAGACTTCAGTTTGGTCTGTACTACTCGGGCCATGGTACCCTTCCATCAGTGACAGCTGGCTTCCCGTATTTGCAATATTCTCTATTGCACAGCTGCTTTTAAGCTGTCTGACTTTTCTGTACTCTGAGATCAACACTCAGATGCAAATGCTTGTACCCTGCCACGTTTTTTTTTGCTGCCTTATTCCCAAAAAAACACCAGGCTGAAAATGCAGATGAGCCTTTTGTCGTTCTAGCTAGGTCTTGACCTCTTTATTCTGTGCAGCTGCCTTTAACATTAGATGGATGATGCTGCATGTGCACCTCCTATTACAGCAAACATGGAGGGATATGATACCACTTACTACAGTTTCCCATCAGACTTTAAGGGCAGAAAAAAGGTTGAGAAGGCAGGCAGCTGGCTTTAAAACCTGATGGAGGAGCTTGCAAGTTCTCCCTTTAAAATCCTGAATTCAGAGCAACTTCTGAAAGTTGGTCTGTTCAGCTGAAAACTGTACCACTTCGCTCCCAGAACCCCACTGCATCTCTCTTGATCTCTAAATTAAATCCACATGACAGGTGTGGCATTTGACCAGTTCTACCTTTGTTCCTAGAGCTGCTGGCAAGCTCTAGTGCTAGAAATGGCTAGGAAATTTTGGGTGGAAGATCAGCATGGACCTGGTCGTCTAGGCAGTCGGAAATGGGTAGCAATATAAAGCTTCTATAATGCCAAAGGATCTGTTGCAACTGAATCTCAGAGAACAAGGGGTGGGCATGCGTGTAAAAATCCTCCAAAACAGTGCTGTAATGTAAGTAGGATTGTGCTTTCTTTGGAATATTTTTAGTTCAGCTGCAGGCAGCAGTGAGACTACAGATTATTTACTCGTCTTTGGGAAAGAGGGTCTGCAGCCTTTTCTGAGGAGACTCTTGGACCACAAATGACTGTTGTCAGTATCTATTGTCTTTTAGCCTTGGATGTAAGAGAGTGCAGTAATGGAGTTGCAAAAATTTGCTGTGGTAACCCTAAACATCTTTGGTCATGTCTTTGCAGGCATCTGGAGTACAAGTTGCCGATGAGGTATGCCGTATCTTCTATGACATGAAAGTGCGGAAGTGCTCTACACCGGAGGAAATTAAGAAGAGGAAGAAGGCTGTCATCTTCTGCCTCAGTCCAGACAAAAAGTGCATTATTGTAGAGGAAGGGAAAGAGATCCTGGTGGGAGATGTTGGCGTGACAGTTACCGACCCTTTCAAGCACTTTGTGCAGATGCTTCCTGAGAAGGATTGCCGTTATGCCTTGTATGATGCAAGCTTCGAGACCAAGGAATCCAAAAAAGAAGAGCTGATGTTTTTCTTGTGGTAAGCCATCTTCCCAACGGATTCTTTCCTAACGTGCAATCCAAGTACTGTGAGTGAGGTCTCTGAGCATTTGTATTGCCCAGGCTAGCAACAAGGCAGACATAAAGTGAGCTGGACATCCTGATGCCTGTATTCTGACCCATGAGACATTTCACTTGTTCAGGGTGGGGAGGATACTGCTTCTGACTGTGCTCAATAATCAGTGTCACTAATTGCACTCTCTTTGGCATATCCCACTAGGGCACCAGAACAAGCACCTCTCAAAAGTAAGATGATCTACGCAAGCTCCAAGGATGCAATCAAAAAGAAGTTTCAAGGTGTGTAATATAGCTAAAGCTGTTAGATCTGCTATACCCCTAGAATACTTACACAACAACGCTTCGTGACTGGCTAATTGGTTTGAGTTTCAAGTGTTGTTTTCTTGTTGATTTTTAGACATACTAATGAGAGGTGAAATGTCACGTGACAGAGCTAAAATGAGGTCTAGCTAAAATTTACACTGTCAATTTTAGAGGCAGTAGTACTCACAGCAGGAGCAGTTTTTACAATTTGTAACACCATAGATGCATGGTATAGAGCAGCACATCTGCTCAATACAGGCTAGAAACCATTAGATTCGTAACTCAAAGCTGGATTTTGTGCAGAGCTGCCTCAGTGGCAGAGCACTTTCAGGCCTATGTCTGTTGAAAAGCACAGTCTCATAAACTAACTGCACTGTAGTAGTAATTAAGAATTCACTTGATTCAGAGGTGCAGTTGTGATTGCTCATTCCAAAAAGTATTGCATCTCCAAGTGGAGAAGTGAAGTTCTGTTCAGCCTGTCAGGCGCCATTAACCATTAACACCTTGCAGCATTCAAAGATTTTATGCCAAGCTGGTCTGGCTTATAGCAAGGTAGCACTGCCCCCTGTTAAGTTCCTTGTGCTGTGATGGGCCAAAATTTTGCAGTATGCAAGACTAACATCTTGCATCAACACTGAGCATCAGTGCCTGCCTTCACAGGACAGCTTGCCCAGTGATTGGAAGTACCCAGGGAGACTGTTGTGTGCTGCATACGTGGAAGTTGGAAAAAAAGAAATCCTGCAGAAATTCAGTCTTTTACTACTCAAGACAGGCATGGGTTGGAATCCCCATCCTTCAGAGAAAGAAACCACTCGTGATTCCTTAGACTAGCTTTCTAGCCTCTGCCTCTCAGGTTTACCCTGTGATGTTGTCACCCACCTCTGCAGAGCCAGCAGGAACTGAGTCAGCCATCTTGATACGCTTGCTTGTAGTTCCCTCCCCAGCTATATCCAGGGCAGCATGAGACATGAGAGATTCACTTGTAAGAGCCTGTAATGAAAGGCCAACAGTCTCAGCACTGATCTAGTAACAAATTTCTCCCCACATGTGTGTCCTGTGATGTATCAGGGAAAAATCAAATTTCCTAAACTAAGGCTGGACTTGTCTGCTTGAGTGACTGGATTGCTTCTTCTAATGTTATTACCAACTATGTTTCTTTGATTGATGATCAGCATGTTGACATACTGCACTACTGAGTGTTTTGCCTCTTTTTTTAGGCATAAAGCATGAATGCCAAGCAAATGGGCCAGAGGACCTCAACCGAGCTTGCATTGCTGAGAAGCTAGGAGGCTCCCTAGTCGTAGCTTTTGAAGGAAGTCCCGTGTAGATGTCATACAGTGCCACAACTCCACAAGCATTCCATGTTTTAATATATCAGTTATACAAAGCAAACATTCTAGGCAAGGGTTTCACTAACCGTAGGGAAGCTGTCTTGTAGAAAAAAGTAGATTTTGGAGATGTAGCTTGTATGTACAAATGACCCTAAATAAATCAAATCTAAGGATTTATCTTGGTGTACTAATATTTGCATTGGTTGTCCAGCCCAGTACTGTCCCAAACAGATTAACACTAAAGGTCTCAGAAAAGAGAAATGAAAGGGTGGGAGCTGAGAACAATCTGGTTCTTGTTTTAGCTTTTCTAAATTGTAACAAGCAAAATTCAGTCAGTTGTCTTCAGGCTGCTGGCTAATCGCCAAACTCAAAAACTTTTACCCTGTAACCATTTATGACAAAACTTAAAACATAAAGTTAGGCTAAAGCAACCATTTGGCAACAAAACTGGGCTAAATTCTTAGTGCTTGCAGTTGCAGAGTTGTACTAAAAAAAGCCTAATTCTCAAGACATAAAACAGACACTTTTCTGGAGAAATAGTCCTAATCCCCTCCCTTGTGAACTCCTGGTGCAGTAATAGTATTTAAAGGTTCACTGGTTTTGTAGGTTCAGTTTCCTTGTTATGAAGTGTCTTGAGGTCTCTTTCAGCCTAAGTGATCCTATAAAAATTGCTTTTTCTGTTGTCATAGTTTCATTTAGAACTACCTTTCTCTAATACACACTAGTGGATCTGATACTTCTGAGGCTTTTATAAATACAAATTCTTGTATCAGAGCTCTTCAGTTATGGGTAGTAAAATGAGAAGGAACCACAACTTAAAAAATTGTATTTTCAGCCCCAGTCTTTGGTCTCTTGGTCCATTTGTCCATAATTACTATTGATTTAACTTAGTATAACCAATCAGCCTAACTGATATGGCTTGATCTGGGCCTTTTGTCTGTTAGCTTCTTTAATTCTGTAGTAATGCATGGAAATACCGCCTACTAGAAAGTTTGACCTGAAATGCCTTTTGTATTGGGTGGGGGGGTAGAGAACATTCCTGTGCCAGCTACAGAGATCTTAAAAGCTTCCATGTTTCACTAGTGGTTAATTAATGCTGTTTCCTTTGTGTAATGTGTACATGGGAGTTGCATAGGGCTTTCTTGTATGTCTGTAGAGGAAAAAAAAAAAAAAACCAAAAAAAACCCACCAGCCTCCAGTGCATTACTGTGATATGTTCTATGTGTGCCAATTTTGAATAGCCTAAATAAATGGGCTTCCCCTCACCTGGGTCAGTGATTGATTCCTCTCCAGGCTCTGGGTTAGCCCTCCTGCATCAGGGCTGGCACCACTGAGTGGGCACACTAGTGCCCTGTATGAGCTGTGCACTTGGCAAGCTGGTGTGCCTTCTGCAGCTACTGCCTGGTGCTACTCTCTGGGGAGCAGGAATGGGGGGAAACTAGAAGAGCTGGTGAAGGTGGAGGGGGAAAGCAGGTTTGTCTCTGCAAGTGTGCTCCCCTCCTTGTCCCTGTGCTCTTCTCACCAGTGACTGTTTGCCTGCTGCAGGGTCTAGTCTCCTGAACAGCACCTGCTCGGCCTTCTAGGCTTTGAACCCAAATGTCTGTGGGCTGGAGAGCTTCCTGGGATGCATCTCCCTGTTTGCAGTCTGAACCTCAGAAACTCAGCCATGTGTCAGTTGTCCTGCACAGCTTTCCCTGTGAGGACTGAGGGAGCCTTCTCTGGCCAACCCCATGAAACCCAGGCAGTTATAGGCTCTCCCTTCCTCCACAAGCTGTTCCCAGCTGTGTAGGGACAGGAAGTTGCACTGACCCTACTGCTCCTTGGCAGAGCAGTGCTAGTGCTGCACTTGATGTAACTGCAGGGCCAGGGTCCACTATGAACTCTGCATGTGCCCTCTCTAGCCATGCTGCATTGGTTAAAACCTTTAATTAGGCAGGCATTGACTGCTTGCTCTAACCTGACACCCATGTAGGTCATAGGGTTGGGACCACAAAAGTTTTCTGATGCAAAAGGATCCACTGGAGTGAAGCTTTATGATTCTGAGCAAAGCAAACTGGCCTGGTTTCTGCTGGAGCTTTTAGTGTCTTTCAGTCAATGGGGAGCTTGCCCAAGTGGGTAGTAATCCTCATAAACAGCTCCTCCTTGCCTAGATGTCTGCAGTACTGGTCTTTGTCCAAAGTCCAGGTTGAGATAAGGAAACTAGTGTGACACAGGGGGAGTGGTGCTGCCTGACAAACAAAGGCAACTGCTAGCCAAGATCCAGCTGCCAGCTACTGCCTCCAGACTAGGCATCTTCGAAGGCCTATCTAGCCCAGGTGACACTGTAGTTGACTTCTGCCTGAGATTTTCTTCCTTGATTAGAAAATGACAAGAAAGGGTGTCAGATGTGTAAGGTAGGAGAGCATTCGCCACATTGTGAAAGCCCTCAGATCAGGGACTTGGGTTCAAAGTGACATAGTCCAGTGATAAGAAGTCTGAGGTGGCACTTTGGGCCTTGGCTAGATGTGGTATCACAGTTTAAGTCAATTTGAGAGTCTTTCCTTGCTCTTAGACCTTCACAGCAACTCCTGAAATTACAATCTGGCCTCTCTGGAAGAGTACTCTTGCATCCCAGGGCTGGCAGTAACTCTTAACCTTCAGAGCTATAATGCTTCAGGCTTGTCCACATTTTGGAGTTTGTGTGCTAAACTTGCCCTCTCGAGGTTGTTCGTCCTTCTGCTTTTGGAGGGGATGAAAAGCACAGAAAGATGTTTACTCTCTGTTTTTAAGATTTCTCCAATCACTCAGGCCTTCTGCAAAGGCATAACATGAGGAACTCTATAGCTTGGCTGGCTGCTGCAGGAAAAATTACTTTCTAACAGGTATATGAAGAAAAACATGAAAGGGATTCAGGTGATGAAGACAGATCAGAGTTGTACAAGTTCAGCAGGACTTGCCCAGGTAGTACATCTTGGCTGGAGGGAGAGCAAAGCCGCTAGAAACATTTTCAAGTCTACATGCAGGCAATGATTTTCCAAAAGCCATTTCATCTGTGAGAAAATTGGGAGATCGAGACTGATAATACAGGACTAAGTGTGAACAGCCCGCAGTGTAGTTTAAGTGCAATTTAGCTGCTCTAACAAAGATTAACTTGATTGTCGTAAGCCTTGATAAGCCCAGGTACCCAGGTTAAAAGGTAACTCCAGGCATGGCTGAATCAGCAGAAGGTTCTAGCATTCCTATCCAAAGTCACTCCACCTGGGCAATTTCTTGATCTTTATTAATAAAGGTTCCTGCCTGCAGTGCTGGGGCTGCTGATGATACCAGCTGTGAGTCAGAGGCTGACAACTAACAAACTTGTGTGGCGTGGACTAAAGGAGATAACCCTCGGCATGTTGCGCAATGGGACGGGCATATTGCAAAATCCCACCAGCTGAGCAGTGAGCAGGAGCTGGCCACTCCGCAGTCCTTCATGCTCTGGGGCAAGGTGTGAGTTTCTCCTAGCCACTCTGGATGTCCTTCCCCTTTGACCAAGGTGCTGAGGGAAGAAAAACTCCCAATGGTACCACTCCAGGTAAAAATACAGCTAAACATCTTTCCGTGAAGAGACTTGGTTTTTGTCTTTAACAAGATCATTCCCTCTTTTTCCTAAAACATACAGCCTAGCAATGTGTTCCAGCAGGGCATCATGTGCCCCTGTGCTGGGGACACTGAATCTGCTCTTGTGAGCTTTTGGAGCCCCACCAGAGGCAACCTACTCTGAAAGGTGTTTGGAACAATGACTGGCCTCCTTGCATTAGCTGTTTTGTGGTCTTGTTACTGCTTGCATGGGCTTGCCTGGATATCTGCTCTTGTTTTGCACAGGAGCTCATAAAGGAAATGGTTGTTGCAAAAGCAAAAATCTGAAAAACCGAGGGAATTGCATCACTTCACCTGCTGCTGTGGAGCCCTTCCTATCTGTGGCTCCCTGGCAGTGATGGCCACTCTGATATGCTTGACAGCTCCCTTTGGCCTTGGGTTGGGTGTGGGCTTTATGCAGTCCTGAAAAAACGTAGGGATTCCCTAACTTTTGGGGAACTTAAAAGCCAAACAGTCGATCATGCTGGTCTGCGGCAAGCAACAGATGATGTTGATGTCACCAATAATCCTTGATTCATGCATTCCTCTCTGTGCTACAAAGTCCAGAAAGAGAAACCAAAGGCTAATCCTGGCTGTGGGCAAAAGTCTTCCCGAGTTTGTCCCTACAGTGTGGGGAGACTTCCGCATTTGCCAACCTATGCACATGCAGCAGCCCTATGTTGGGAGGGGTGTGGGGGGGATAGACACAAGGGTGGGAGGAGTTGGGGAGGGTGTGGCTCTCATCCTGCTATTTCCTCAGCCAGCATCCAGGTCCCGTTTTTCTTGAAAAGATGTCAGAGGTCAAAGATGAGTCACACACACTCCTCCCCTACCCTTCTCCATCATGATCTCAAAAGCCATAGTGCTGGAGGAGGGACAGATCACCCACCCAGTTGTGGAGTATCTGGTGTGCAGTTATAAGGGTTGATCACACACTGGCCTTCCCCAGGAACAAAATGGAGGCAGTCTCTCCCTCATCCTCTTTCCTAGCCTTGGCTCTTCACACACCCTGGAAGGACAGAAGGCTTAGGGGGCCTTTTTCTTCTCTCTCAAATTCCTGCTGATGTCAGTACTGTGCTCAGCAGCTTTATAGTGGGGAGACAGGCACCAAGTTGTCATGAGGCCTCTGCCAATTCCTAAGAAACCAGCNAAAAAAAAAAAGAAAGAACTATAGAAAAAGGAGGAGAAAAAACCAGAAAGCCACAAGACGGGGAGAGCAGAGAGCTGGAAAGCCTAACAGTGAAGTCACAAAGGGCTGCCACCACCACACAGCACTCAAAGGGACAGATTACAAGGGAACACAAATATTTAAAGGAAACAAGAGGAATGGTCTCCACAGGGCTGATGTGGCTCACCCCACTGTGCCCATCCCCACCTTGGCATGACCACACAGCCAGGGAGCAGGCTGGGCTGCCCCCATGGCCCTGCTGCCATGGTGAGGGTGGCAATCCCCTACACATGGAACCCAGCCCCACACCGCCAGCCTGAAAACATGCAGTGGAAAGAGTTTCTCTCCAGTGCTTGTAGTGGATTGAAAACAGAAGGAATGGCTTTTGTGACACGGCAAGCAAGGCAGGAATAAAGAATATGCTCCTGACCAAAGTGGAGTCCATCTTCAGTGACATCGAAGACCTAACTGGCTTTCAAACTTTAAAAAAACCAACACAAAACCCCAGAAAATGTAAATCAGTGCTTTTCACTACATCATTTTAATTGCACTGACACCCAGAAATACCAAAAAGTGTATATCCCAAAAGCCACCATCAAAGAGTGGCATCCTTCTATGGTGGGTCTTACTTTCACACTTCACTCCAAAAAACAAAAAAAAAAAGAAAAAATTATAATAATTGCACCAGTTGATGTACCAAGTCTTCCCTTTTCACATATTTGTAGATTCTGCCGTAACAAGACTGAAGCCCCAGCACATGCCCTGGCCTTGCCAGAACAACTCCCTGGGAAACAAGGAGTTATACAAACAGTATGAAGATTTTCTTTCAAACTGCAGTGTTCACTGGTTGTTTCTTTTTGGGTTTTTGGTTTTTATTTTCATTTCAAAACTGGCTTGTATCTTTTATCTACAGTGAATTCAACATATATTTTTATTTTTAGGAACGTGTAAGGCATTTTGGTAAATTGAATGGTAAGATCTAGGTCACAGACTCATCAGACTGAAGTCCCTTCCTTTGAACTGTCCTCTTTCTCCTAGAGAAGAAACAGAAAGAGATGGGTTACTCAACTTGATCTCATCATTATGGCAGCTCAAGCCCTGAAGCATTTCACAAATGGGCCTGGTCCTATCTTTTGGGCAAGGAGAACTTGTGGGGTCCCAGTGCTTCTCAAAATCCAACCAAATCACTTCTGGCAGCAAGGACCACCTTGCCTCCAGTTTTGAAACACTGCCTGATGTGCACTTCCCTGGGGCTTCCACTGGTATTAAGGGAGGGATGGCCATGACCACCACCAAGTACCATTTCCTGAAGCTGTTCTTTCAATTTCTTCACCATTTCTCTCTCTCTGGCCAGTTGGTCCTGGGTAACCTTTAGTAGCTCCTGTAGCTTGGCTGCTGCCTGGCCCAGGTCCTTTAAGTTTTTTTTCTTTTTCAAGTCCTTCCTACATGGAAGGCAAAAGAAGGTATCTGCCTAAACATCTCTTTTCCATCTGGTGACCTTCCCCTCTCCAAAAGACCTCATGTCCCCTTGCATCAAGCTGCCTCAGTAGCCACAAGCCAGAGGAGCACCCATTGCCTCCTCAACAGAGAAACCAGGCATCACCCCACCAGCCACAGCTCACTCTAGCATCTCATCTGGAAATGCCATGGGAACTGGACAGTTTCCCACTACATGAAAAACCCTGGCTGTGAGAGTGTTTGCTCAGGGCATCGCATGTATCTTGGCCAAGGTGAATGCAGTGGCAGTGACTTGCCACCCTGCTGTCCTTCAGCTGTGGTGGAACTCTCAGCCATCTCCCTGCAGGAGATGATCTTGCCCCACTATCCTCAAAAATTATAAATTATGCCTTTCATCCTGCTCAAACATGACTTTTGCTGTCTCGGCACTGCCAAATCACCTTGAGATGCTGGGCCTCTGTGGCTGAAGCTGCTGCATTTTCAGGCAGTCTCAACTTTTCCACCTCTGTTTGTAATCTGCACACTGAGCCCTGGGCCTAGAAGGGGACACATTCCACTCAGTAAGCACAGAAGCTAACAGTGGCAGGCATCTCCCCCATCCTGCTCCGTATAACCCTGAGTCCCCAGTCAGTGTGCCCCTGCTGAAGAGCTAGGTTGTACAGCTGCTGTCAGTATGACACTGAGCCTTATGCATTGCTTGTGCTGATCCAACTTCCACCAGGAAGATGGTATTTCTCACCATGAGTAGCATGAAACCCAGCTAGAGCCCTTAACCCTCAAGGGAAAGAGCTGGCAGACACAGGGAGACTGAGAGGGGCAATTTGACAGGCCAGTGATGTCACATGGCTTTAGCACAGCTGCTGTAAGTTCTTCAGAAGTGTAAGGGAATGCAGTGATGTCTGAGGTGCAGACAGTTACGGGGAATAACCTTCAAATTAATTCTTCAAATTAATTATTGGGCTTCATTAGCAGCCAAGAACCCATAAAGGCTTTACAAACCTTTGTATCCTCCTTGCCCACACCTACCTCCTCCAGCTCCTGTGCCAGCTTTTGCCGCAACACTTGCTCCTTCTCCACCAGCACTTCATTTTGCTCCAGCTGCATTTTCAACTGTGTTGAGAAAAGGGGAAAACACCCAGAAATAAAATTCTTAAATTACTCAAGAAATAAGCTAGCAGGGACATCACCAAGAAAGCTGGGCTTAGACAGAAGAAACAAAAAAGGAAACTTTCCCCAGGGCACCAAAGGGCAATAGGTACCACCATCCCTCAGCACAAAAGCCCAGAGGATGCAGATGCACGGGGCTTGACTTTGCAGTGTCAAATTTTGCTTGGTCCTCATGCAGCATCAACTGGAACATGGGATAAGAGGCACCCCATAGAGGAAGATGTGCCTGGCAGGTCCCCATGCCTGGGAGAAGGCTCCACTGTTAATAGGATTAAAGGAGAAAGACAGAGTCCAACTCATGGCAGCACAGCTACTGGCAAGTGGCATCAGCCTGAAAGGGAAGTCGCTGCTAATGCTCTCAGCCCAGCTCCAGCAAGATTTATGGAGCCTCTGCAATCCTAATCCCCACCAGGTGGGAAGGAATCCTGGCACAGCATTGTCAGGGTGGCCCCTTCCTCTGAGAAGACCCAAGCCCTGAACCCAACAGGGTTTGTCAAATGGCAATGTTGGCCCAAGGGATGGTGCATATTGCAGCATGCCCTGCCTGCATCCCCCAAATTCTTCCCAGCCTGGTGTCATGATAGAGGGCTCCCAAGGGGAACAGCCTAGTGAAAGCCAGTTGGTGATATGATCCCAGTGGGAACAGGACACATGTCTGAAGGCATGGGGCGCTGGCTTCTCCCCAACACATAGGACAGGAGATGACACAGCAGCGACAGCCCTGAGAAAAGCCATGTGCAGTTCTCCATGCAGTAAAGATGGTGAGACCACAAGCAGTGGTCTCACCATCCTAACCCTGAGGGGTGCAGGTTCTCTTGGACCAGCTTGTAATCCCACTACTTCTCTATCGTCTACATGGTTCTTCATCTTACTCAACTGCTGCCTCACTTGGAGGGAGGACAAACAAGCCCAGATCAGTTACACATCCCTGCACTACAGCCTTTATACAACCCACAAAAACCTACAGATAAAGCCTGCCAGCTTTTTTTACTTGCACACGAGCTGAAATGTTTGGAAAACCACCTCAGTTTCTGTGAGATGCAACCTGGGCAGCCTGAGGCATGACCACTTCCAGCAGTGTAGAACACATGCTCATGCCTCATCTGCTCTGCTTTGATCCCTTGGTTCAGAACCACTGCTTAGGGGTTTGCACTAACACAGTCGAGGTGTTAAATAAATCAAGGCAGGGTGGCAGGTCCCATTTAGCCATCAATCACAGCTAGGATGGCTGGCAAGGCAATTACTTGAACACTACCTACCCAATCAACTAACCTCACCACACTCCATCTACCACCAGGTCTCCATCCTGCATCACAGCAGCAACGGCAGCCAAGCTGCAAGCTGGCAGCGTGCCTTGGCCAGAAGAAAGGGAAAGTTGCTGGATGAAAACAAATGTGGTCCACACTTAAAATGGCCTGTCCATCTAATGAGATTAAGGCTCATGACAACCCTGTGCCACATCACCTTGGGTGCAAGGAGGTGCTCACTGAGCAAGCTAGACAGTAATGGATGTGAGGCTGGAAAGAGTCACAACACTGAAGAATTGGTGAGCAGTATCATCAAGGATTTTAAAAACAATCTCCTGAGTATCTTGCAATCAAAGTATGGATTTAAAAACTAGAGCCCTCATGGTTTTGGCAGGTCTGCTAGCTCTCACAGCCCAATATCCCAGTCCTCTCCCTACCACATACCTGCAGAAACCCAGCCCCATCTTTCAGCAACCTGAGTGATCCATACACAAGTGTCCTCCATCCAGAAGCGGATGGATGGATGCTTAAGGCACCCAAACCCCTGTCCCAGGGTGGTATTGGGGTAACCAGTGTCCAGTGGTGTGGCAGCAGGGTTTTTCTGCTGCATATCAGCTTGCACAAGCCTTGCTGCTCTCCCTTCCTTCCCACCTCCATCACAGGAGGAAAGAGACAAATAAAAATCTTCTCCTCGGTCTCAAACATCCCCTCTGAAAATCTGGTGCCTGGTAGCACCAGGTTCCCCTGTGCACTGGCTGTGCCTTCCTCCCCTCCTTGAACCCACAGGAAGGGTGCTGGCCCCATAGCTGGGTCTGCAAACCAGCCTGACAGAGTACTGAGATCCCAGTAGGGCAGCTTCAGAGATTTCCCTTACCAGCACCAGTTCCTTGTTCTGCTTCTGTATTTCTGTCTTTGCTGCTTCCAGCTGTTCCTGGGACTCTGACAAGAGTTGCCTCAACTGTCAAGGAACAGAAAGGAAAAAAAGAGTCTTTTTTATGCACTTGGTTCTGGAATCCTTCGGCCTCAGGAAGCATTTTTATGATGCAACATCTTCCCAAAGAGGTCATGATGGCATCACTTGCTGATACCTGCTTAGAGAGATGGCCATGGGACAGCTCCGTCTCACCTAAGCCACAGAAATCACATGGGCCACCAAAAAGTAGTGCACGGCATCTCCATACAGATCTCCTGACTCATCACCTTGCCCATGGATCTCCTGACTTTTGGTGTCTACAACCCAGACTGGATCTCCACCTGTTTCTCCTGCTTTGCAAAGCTGCCGATCCCTGGGGCACTTCCCAGATCCCCAGGGCACTCCTCAAATCCCCAAAATGTGTATGGATTAGAAGAAAAACATGGTTCAGAAGGTAACAGCCACCACACTTACAACTTCAACTTCTTTAGTGTAGTTTTGGCGTTCAGAACGGGCTGTCTCCAAGTGACTTTCCAGTTGTGTTTCCAGAAGAGAGGTATATTCCTTTAGCTGGAATAAAAGAGAGGAAAGCAGGAGGAGGGTGATTGTTTGAGGTCCAACAGATTCCAAACATCCCATGGTCAAAGTCTGCCTTCCCCATGACTCAACCCAAGCACAGCATGCATCTGCCTGGCACCTGTGAAGAGACATTCTCCTGTACCCTAAAAACCTTACTTGATCTGTGTTCTGCAGATTGGCTTTCAACTTCTCCACCATGCCTTCAAGGGATTTCAGCTGAAGGTGTGACTAGAAGCAGAAAGGATCAGAGAAGGTCAGTGAACAGCATCTCAAGTGGACAATGAGCACCTTTGGTTCAATCAAAAACTGGCTGGTGTTTTGCTCCCATCTCTCCCATTTCATTCTGTACCCAAATGCAAAAGAGACCTGATGCCAAAACGGAGCACTGCAGCCTGCAGAGAAGGAGTTCTTCTACCCAGGGAAGATAAGTCTAACATGGCCAGGCCATAAATTGTGAAGCAAAGTAACAGCTTTTGCCTGCAGGACTTCAGCTGGCTGCAGTCAGGTTTCAACACCAAAGAAACTGGCACCAGACTGCACAAGTTTCCTACTGAAAGTGCTTTTTGGTTTGGAAGTAGCAAGGTAGACTTTCCATTGAGGTGTCACGGACTTCACTATTAAGAGCAGCCAGAAAACTCATGGGGTTTGCATTTAAACCTGGGTTGATTTTTGAAGAGGACTACAGAAATTTTTGGAAAGGAGGAATTCACCTCTTCTCCACTGAGAGACAGGACTCCTCTGGGACCCACTCTAGCCACCCGACATTCATCCCACTACACACACCACCTCAGCAGCACTGACACTCCAGGGGCCAGTTACAGGATGAGGAATCAAAGGTCTCTTGTACAAGAGCTCCCCCACCTCCCTGCAGTCCCATTTAACTTCAAAACCCATGTGATGAATGAGCAGCAGCCAGACCATGGAAAATAGCTTCATTTCAGTTCTGCAGTTAAGAGAGAGGAGAAAAAGGCATAGCCAGCCAAAGTTCTCTCAAATTCCAGCTAAGTCACAAGCGCTCATGGAATGTGCTCCCCACCAACCTCTTGGGCAACAGCAGCTCTCTGGCAGCTGGTGGCTGGTTGGCTGGCTTTATAACTAGGAAGAGCAGTACCTGGAACTAGACAGACAGCTGGACCCAAAAACATGTGCATATGTACATGACTTGGACCTCAGCTCCTTTCTCAAGGCTCAGCAAGTGCCAAGGTCAATCCATGTTTTCAGAGCAAGCCAGGATCTCCTGCAAACAGAGTCAAAGAGCCCTGCACATATTCCCCTCCCATCTAGCCAGTGCCCATGAGGAGGGCCCAGTCTGATTTTCAAGCATCAGAGCTTGGACTACTGAACAGGTGACGTGCTTTCACAATTATCATGCCTGAACTGAGGAGTTCATGAAGCAATTCCTCCAGCTCCACTGACAGGGTCTAGGCACACACCAGGCAGAGATGTGGGATCCAGGAGGGAGACAGGCACAGATTCTTTAAGAGGTGGGATTTTTAGCAGCTGTTTTGGTGACAGGAGGGGTAGATTTGGGGAGAAGAGAAAGTCCCTGTGTTTCAGGGTTCAAAGTTGGCAGGAATACTTAGGGTCATCAGCAGATTTATAACCAACAGCCCCCCTTCTCCTGGAAGTCCAGCTCCAGGAGCAACAAATCCAGGTATACTGCAAACACTCACCTTCTGGAGCTCCTCTTCAGAGGCAGTGAGCTTTGCTTTCCACACCTGCTCCTCCTCCTCCACACTGTTTTGCAAGTTTCGCAGCATCCCTTCCTGTTGGCAAAGCCTAAGCTGAGCCCAAACCTCCTCCAGCCCGCACCAACCAGACCAGTGTCAGGGCTGGAAGCCCATGCATACCCAAAGCCTCTCCAACGAAAGGAATGTGTGACAGATGTCTCAAGTGGGACTGGGGGCTCCTAATTCCTATTCTGGCTCAACCACCCTGCTCATCAGAGCCCTTGCTGTGCCACATCCCATCACCATCAAGAAGGTTTCCAACACAATTAGGCTGAAGAAGAGCTCTAGAAATTCATTTTTCTCCTATTCCTCTGTCTCAGTGACAGCCCCCTGCAACATACCAAGGGATGCCTACACTGAGCTCATATGCAGCCTGGGCTGCCAGGAGACCTCTCAAGAAGTATTTCCAGTGGAAGGCCAACACAGCACAAAGAGCGACTTACTGTCTCTGCGAGGATAGTTCTATACTGCTCACATTCTGCTTGTAAAGTGCTTTGTGCTTCCACTGCCTCTTTCAATTTAAGAGTTGAATCCTAAAAAGAGAGTGAAGGGAGGGAAAGAATGGTGAGGAAAACAAACATGTGACCCTACAGCACTTCCTCGCCCCTCCACCTTCCAGACCCTTCACTTACCAGGGGCTCTGCTGTAATCATTTGCTGCCTCAGCACACCCATGGTCTTCTCCTTAAACTCTTGTAGCCATGTGTCATAATCCTGAATGAAAAAAAAAAAAAAAAGAGAACAAGGAAGGAAGAGGATGCTTAGATATCTCTCCTTCCCATGTGCTGGACGCTCTGTGAGAGTCTGAAAAGGTCTGTGCCCACCTGCTCTGCAGACACAATGACTCCAGGGAGGGCAGAGAGCAGCGTCTGCTTAGTTCGAGTCTGGAGTATGTCCAGCTGTTGGGCCAGCTCTTCCTGTAAGAGGGACAAACTGTCATGGGATGGAAGTCTTGGGCACCTTCCAGCCAGGCTGCCAACACTGGTCCTGCTTTTCTGTGCCTACAGGGGTGAGCCAGCACAGGGAAACCAGTCAACACAGAAAACTGCTGATGCCGGCAACCATGAAAACATCACTTCCAGTTCATCTATCTAGCCGGTTCCCCAATCATGACCAGAACCAGAGATACATGGCACTCAAGATAAACTTTGGAGAAGCTGGCACTGCTCCTAAGAGGAGGCAGGCAACCCAGGGCAAGCATCTCTGGTGGTTTCCATTCCAACACCAGCATCACTGCCAGAGAAAAATGCCAAGCTCACCTTTGCTTTTGTAGCAGCAAGTAGTTTTTCCTCGCTCACCTTCTCCACCATGGCCAGTGCTTCCATTGCTTTCCAGTTCTTTTCACGAAGGTCCTGCAGAGACCGCACACAGAGGGCAATAAGCCACACCTCATGCTGAAGGCCACAAACTTGCTTGTTGGAGCTAAGGAGGATTTCAGAGCCTCCACTTAGGAAACTGGACAGCAACTCATCACTTTGTTCAAGGGTCTTCCATCCCACTGCCCAAGTGAATCTTTTTCTCTTCATCTTTGAAGTGGCGTGATGCACTGCATCACTCAGGCAATGGCCCTGAGGGAGCAGGGCAAAGCTGGAAGGGGGCAGGAGCTCCACAAGTACCCTCTGCCTGGAGAAGACACAGGCCAAGTGAAGGGATGTAAAGTGGCCTCCACAAAACTGATAGTGCCTTGCAGTAGAGGGAGAAGAAGCACAGGAGCAGTGAGGTGTGAAGGAGCTTGTTCAGGGATTGCCTTGGCGTGCCACATAGGATCTTTATGGTGTACCATGTCCTAAACCTCTCAAGAGAACAAGGGACAGACATATCACCCCAGGAGCCAGCTACAGCTGCATAGCCTGATGGAGGTCTTCCTGCTCTCCAGCAGACAAGGCAACGCCTCCAGCCACACCTCAGAGCCATCAGCAGATGACTACAATGGATTGTTGTTCACTCACGCACATTGTTTTTCATCTTCTGTTGCTCCACTGCCTCTCGCAGCTCTGTGGCTTCTCTTTCCAAGGACAAGAGCTGGTTTGCATTCTCCTGGAGTCTGGAAAGGCAGGATGCAGAAGTGAGTCTCCACATCAATCTCCGTCCTGGGTCGCAAGCTCCTGAGATAGCCCTTCCTATCCTGGTCTGCTCTGGGATCTACACACAGCAGGATCGAGAGGGAGCAGGACAGAAAACCACAGCCAATGCAATACTAGAGTGAGACCTAGTTTTCTACCATTGTATGAGCAATAACAAGCAAGAAATTAGCTGTGTGACTGTACACACACTAGAAGAGGAAGACTGATCCAAAGGCCACAACTGAGACTGCTCCTATCCACAGCTTCTATCCACAGCATTAGGCTGAGATAGATAACCCATAGCTCTGCATTTTGGAAGAATCATCCTACTATCTCAAGTAATCATAAATCAGGGCTGCCAATCAGACACCAGAGAGCCTGAAACTTTCCTCCACTCCCCTAGATCCCCTATCTGCCCTGAAGGGACCCTTAGCTTGAGTGAACCAAGAAAGGTTTAGGTCCTTGACAACAACTACTTAAGTCTCTTGGGGTCCCAGGACCCCAAGATTCCTTTACAGGAATGCTGGATATGCTTGCTGACAGTGGGGGTAGCTGAGTTATCTACCCCCTGTGCAGAGCCTGAGCATTCTTGAAGGTGTCCAGCACATGGACAAGGAGCAACAGGCACAAGTTGTGAAACTTCATTTAAATGCCAGGAAACCTTTCTGCACTGGGAAATGGGGGAAGAGGTTATCAAACACTGGAGCAGGGACCCAGAGAAGCAGTAAATCTCCATCCTTGGAGATAACTGGAAACTCTTTCAAAATGCTTCCTCTGGTTAGCTTAGCCTTGATCAGAGATATCCCATACCCAGCACCAACACCACCAGAACCTCCTATTCTGTAGGACTGGTCGGAATCCACGTGCCTGCGAGCAACTCAGTCCCACTTTAGAATGGATTGGGGCCGGTGCTGAGGTAAATAAAAATTTTAAACAGTACTATTGGCCAGGATTGACCTTGATTTCCCAGCTTGGCAGTACACAAGCCTGACTGGAAGGCAGAAAGTCCTCACCCACAGGCTCAGTGCTTGAGGAAGCCTGGGACACATGGATAGCAACCTGGAGGTGCCATAGCAGTCTCCACGTGCAGCTGGACCCACCTTGACTGCAGCTGCTTCATTTCTGCTTCATTGGCTGCCTGGAAGAGAGAAAGCACTTTCATTACCTGCCCTAGGCACCTGATGCAGGTCAATCCTTTTTGTGGCATCCCAGAGGAAAGGTAGCAGATGTACTGTGTGAACACTGTAACCCACTCCCCTTCTCCCACCCCAATTAAATGAGCACACAACCTGCAAGTCTCTGTCTTTTTCTGCCCCCCTCATCTGGCCTGCCTCCAGCAGTGTTTCAATGGATTTGATCCTCTCCAGAAGCTTCGTATTCTCCGAGCTGGCATCCTGCAGTTTCCCTTTCACATTGTCCAATTCCAGCAACTTACTTTTAACCTCTGCTTCGGAACTCAGCAGCTTGGCCTGCAGTTCTGTTGGAGAAAAGCATGAAAAACGTGGTAGGGTAGGTGCAAACAAACTTGGAGACTCCCCACCCTGTCTTGCCCAACCAGAATCTTATCTGAAAAAGCCTTGGCTGTGGATGCTTTCAGGAAGCACAGAAAGGAGAGGCAGGTATGCAGGACAGCATAGGAGAGAGACATTGGAGTAACATCCTAGGATAGAACCATGAACCAGCCCATATCTTGCTCACACCAACACTGGGCAGCCTAACTCATCATTCAGTCTACTTGTAGACTACTTGGATCAGCTACTCCAAGCACCCAGCTCTGAAAGTTCCCAGTCTGCCCCACAGCTTTCCCCATGTCAATCCCAGTTCCTCACCAGCAATGACCTGCTGCTGTTCTTTGGTCTTTTCTGCATCTGCTAACACGCTTTTGTAGCTGGTCTGGGTTTTGCGGAGCTCATCACTGACTTCATCCAGCCTCTTCTGCATCATCACCTCCACCTCCTGCTGGGAAGCCTGCATGTCAGGAAGAGGTTTCCCGTAGTGTAACAGACATCCTTGGCCAATTTGAATCAAAGCTCCATGTGACACATAATGTTATTTTTAAGCTGTACTTTGGAGGATTTAAGTCACCCTTTCTCCACGCTCCCCTTGTGAATGAAGCACCTTGCCTCATTCTCACATTTTATCATTCCCAAACTGGGAAGCAGACAATACCCAAAAGTCTTGGTTCTGGGCCAAGACCACCCCCCCCTCTGGAGAGCTAAGCTCTGAAAAACCTCTTAAAACCAAACAGAGATGTGCACCCTCAGGCATACAGAAAAGTAACAGCAAGGATATCAAAGGCCCCTTGTTCTAGAAATACCTCTACTAAACCATTTGGCATGTGCAGACAAAGGTCTTCATTCACCATGGTCCCTTCCTAAAGAAGTCAGAGCAATTCAGAGACCACAGCACATGCCCAAGGGACATATCACATCCCTTACTCTGTCTGCTACCCTGGGATTACATGCTCCCAACACTCAGTTTAACAGCATTCCAGCAAGAGTGCTGTCAATCTCCCCAGAAGATGCTCTTCCCTGTGTGAGTACAGCCTGCCTGCCAGCAACACATCACTGAGTGCAGAGGCTCTACTTGGTAGGTGTCCTTTCAATACCCCTAAAAATCCCAAACTCAGCCACACCTGGTGACAACAAAAAAAGTCACAAGCTCTATCTTCTGTACCAGGAAGGAAGAACACCAGGCTTAAGAACATCTTTTTTTTGAGAGCGCACACCCATAAAAGAAGGGCTTCAAGATCATGCTCCCCGGGTTCTGCTGGTGATGCTGCACAAGGCACACATTGAATGTGACAAACTAATTGGGGGAAAAGCAAGAAGCCTGCAAGGGAGCTTCCTTCTCAAACATGGACATTCATCTCCTAGCTTTTCCCATGGTCAAGTCCACAGATCCCATGCAATTTAGCCACCTGCCCCATGTCTGTGAGGGAAGCGAATTTGCTGGCATCTGTCTGACCTGCAGCTGCTCAGTCTGCTTCTCCAAAGCTGCCGCTCTGATCTCCCAGCTCTTCCTCTGCTTCTCCTCTTGCTGCAGCACCTCCGATTTCTCAGACAGTTCTCTCACCAGCTTGCTGCACTCCTGCCTTAACTTGGCCAGCTCAGCATTTTGCCTGCATCAACAGAAGCAGGGTTATTTTAGCCCACAGGCCACTCAAGCCTCTCTGATGTTGCTTAGGGGTGAACATATCCTCCTGCGAGCCTGATACAGGACTCAAAACACCTCAATGGCTTCATGTGCCTATTTCTGGAATATGCCTGGTCCTTCAGGGAGTGGGTTGAAGGAGTTGTCAAATCACTTTAGAAAAGCTGCATTTCAATCACAGGAGACATTACTTTCTTATGAAGTAGTGTATGCGAGGATCTGTCTTCCCAGACACAAGAGGAAGCACTACAAGCAGATGGAGTCTGCTCTGTAATTATTTGACCTCTGTTAATCACCAGTCATTTCAGACTTCCTATAAAAAGGACTGTGAAATTCTTCTATCTAGCTCCTATTTGTTCTGCACACACTGAGCTGGCCCCTGTTCTCCATAGCATCAGTTCCAATGCAGTAGTATGGGAGTATGAGCTTCCCTATGGGGGAAGAGTGCCACAGTGCCTTCTGGTCCCCCCCTCCCTGCTTCACTGCCTGTTGGCTCTAGCATCAACACAGGTGACCCCAAAGCAGAGAGGGATTCCCTCACCCTTCCATTTGAGAAGAATACCCTCAATTCCCCTGGCGGGCCCCAAAAACCAACTTGGTAAGCTGTTCCTTTCTCATTCCCTTCTCTACTTCCAGCTACTTAGAGGTGTCTGTAAACACATATTTGAAAAAGGGGATGGCCATGCCAGATGGCCAGCCAAACCCAGAGTTTGCCAGAGGGCAGAACCAAGTTCTGCCCCTTACCCCAGCCTTACTTGCTTTCCATCTGGCTGGTAGCCTGGTTGAGGGCATCCCTCAGGATGGAGTTCTCCTGCTGCAGGCGAGCCAGCTGTGTGTTGGGGCCATTCTCCAGCTGTTCCTGCAGGGTCCGGATCTAGAGGAGCCCAACAGGGGTTAATGCTGCCACCAGCCCCATCACTC
Source organism: Formicarius rufipectus (assembly GCA_013399695.1). Lineage (NCBI taxonomy): Eukaryota > Metazoa > Chordata > Aves > Passeriformes > Formicariidae > Formicarius > Formicarius rufipectus. The sequence continues at coordinate 154,855 of VXAU01003873.1, read as the reverse complement.
TCCTTGTTTAAGCCCACAAGATGAGCAAGAGGGACCGGCAAAGCAGGAGGGTGTCTACTGATGCTGACAGCCCCTTGGGACATAACATCCCATGAGGATGCTCCTATGTGCCTCTTCTCCCTCAAGCACCATGGTCCAGGATCATCACAGGGCCTTTCCCCTCACAGAGGCTCTTGTCCCCTCAGTCTTCTTCAAAAGACCACACATCTGACACCAGGAGTCACCTGGCAGCTAAAGGAAGAAGCTGCAGAGCACAGTATGGGGCTCACCTTGCCCTGGAGCTGCTGCGTTTCACTGACATGGTCCTGGTAGCTGGCTTGCATGCGTGCCTGCACTGCAATGAGCTCCTGCTCATGGGCCAGCAGCTGGTCCTTCAGCTTGCCCTCCACAGCTGCCACCTTGGCTCGCTCAGCTGCCATGTCCTTTGAGAAAAGAAGTCACCCAGTTAGTTCTCAGAGCATCGGTTTCCCCATTTTAAGGGGAGATGAAACTGGTGGCTTCCTAGCTCAGAAGACGAAAAAGTTTAGCACTTTCATTGCTGCTCCCATGCCTAGGTATGTTTAGCACTTGCATTTCCTCCTGCATTTTGATATGGGCTCTGTCGCCACTGGATGCCACTGTTCTTCCATATTGGGCCAGCTAAGAGAAAGGAGTACGACAACCTGGAATTTCATTCTCGACCTCCCTCCTTCCCCCAGGATCAATAACATCATATGCTTTGGGCAAAGCGGGAAAATTAAGCAGATGGACTTGCCAGCCTCAAGTTCATCATAGTGGGGATCTGTTCTGCCTTCAACACCCAAAAAGAGGTGAAGACGGGGCTGAGTCAAGGAAGGAACTATAAATAGGGTCTAGCTCCTTACAAAGGCACCTTCTCAGCTCAGAGGATATGGGGAGAGATGAAAAAGGATTTGCTTTTCTCCGTGAAGCAGAAGAAAGATTCAGTCTCTTACAGGAAGGATTTTCACCTGCTTCCCCTATGGCTGTCAAAAGGCACTATCCTGAGGTTCTTTGGGCTGGCACCTCTATGGAGTGGATCAGGCCCAGGAGAGGAGATTAGGTGTGGATATCCTCCCCTTTTTGGGAAGAAAACAGCAAACAGGTGAAGGGCCCAACAGAAGCAACACAAGGGATACCAGGAGAGTTGCACAATGCTTACCTTGCTCAGTTCCCTCAGCTTGTTTTTGGCAGCAGCTGCATCCTCCTGCTCAGCAGAGAGTTGCTTCTCCTTCTCTTCCAGCTGGCGTTTCAAGACAGCAACTGGGTCACCCTTCTGAGTGGCCTGCCAGCATGGAATGGCACATCAGTGGAGACCACCACCTTCAGATCCATCCCATTTTCCCCACACACATGAGATCCTGCCCTCCACTCCAGGGGAAAATTCAGCTCCATTCTCCAAGACCGACCCTTAGGGCCATCCTGCCAGAAACTGGTGTGCCTTCTCTTCCCTCCCACCTTCTAAGGCTTGGCTGAGGCCACAATGAGGTGGCCACAATCGGGCTGGCAGCCCTACCGTGTGCCAGGTATCCATGCCCACTTTCTCTGTAAGGATCTCGATGAGCTGCTGGGCCTCCCCATCAGTGAACACCATGTTGCTGACAGTGGACACAAGTGTCTTGTAGGGCAGGTAGAGGGGCCCATCTGAATCCGTAGGTGCTAGAGAGAAGAAATGAGTAGTTGGGACTGCTGAGGACAGAGGCAAAGTATCATTTCAATTGGATTCAACCCCACAACCGCCATGTCAAAACATCATCCACTCAGATTTCCAGTCATGTTTGATACCTGTCTTAGTGAAAGTGATATGAAAAATGCTGGAGATGATACTCACCACACACAGGTTTCTTGAGCCAGCTGCTACTTCTGCATGGCTCTACTACTGGTCCCAGCATGCTGCTATCACCCACCACCAGTGTTTCTCGGCAGGACCTGGGCATGCTTTGTCAATGTCAGGGAGCATAGATATGTTGGGCATCAGAAGTTGGACTGCACCACAATATAACTTTGCTGAAGGATGTCACACCATGCAGTGATGCCAGTGATGCAGAATGCTGCAAGGTCATCTCCCACCTTTCACCAAACAAATTTGTTCCAGCTCTTTACTAAAGGACCAACATGACTCCAACCCTTCCCCTACCCTCTGCTAATCTGGGAAAGCCAAGGAGCATCAGGAACTATGATGCTATTGTACGACATGCACATTGTCATGATGGATAAAGGGTACTGGGCAGTGGTTTAGGAGTTACCACACTGTATCTATGGCCCAGTGGGCTTATTTTCTTAGAAAATCACAGAAGAAAAAGCAGCCTGGAGTTCAGCATCTCCAGAGCCCCTGACGTTATTAACACCAGGGTCTTTTGAATACAAAACTTAGATCCCCCAAGCAGGAAGGTTCTGAGAAGAAGGAGGAGGAGGTGCTGCAAGTGTTGGAGCAGAGATTCTCCTAGAGCCCCCAGAGAGTAGCCCATGATGGAGCAGGTTAATCCTGAAGGACTATAGCCTATGGAAGGCCCCATACTGGAGCAGGGGAAAGGTGTGAGGAGGAAGGAGCTACAGAAAGGGGTTATTATTAACTGACCACAGTTCCTATCCCCCTGCACCACTCAGGGAGGGGAGTTAGAGGAGTCAGAAGGGAAGAACTGAAGTTGAGCCTGGGAGTAAGAGCAGGTGAGGAAGGTATTGTTTTAATTTTGCCTCTGTTTCTCATCTATTTTAATTTGAAATAAATTAGTTTTCTCCAAGTCGAGTCTGTTTTGCCAGTGACAGTAATTGCTAAGTGATCTTGTTGTCTTTATCTTGACCCATTAGATTCCCCTTCTCATTTTTATCTCCATGCTGCCGAGGAGTGAGAGTGCAGCTGGCTGTGCTTCTGGCAGGCAGTCACAGTCAACTCACCACAGCACCAGAGCAGTACAGTCCAGGAACTAGCAGGCCCAGTACACACTGCTTGCTCCTGGTTTCTGGTAGATCCATTTGAGATGGCAGCATTAACCCTGGCAGAAGCAGAGTCTGTTTCATCATCCACAGCCACTTCCCAGCAGAACAACCAGGGCCCAACACTCACATTGGCAACTGCACAGATGCAGGACAGTACATTGCATTCCCTGGCTCAGTCCCACTGGGTGGAGTGACTCGCAAAATTCTGCTCATCTTCTGGTAGTGTCACGCAACAGAGCCTTGCAAAGGCAGACACAATGCAAACCCCACCTTGCAGCTGGTACAGGGAGCCTGGGCAGGCTGCCGAGCTGTAGGACAAGGAGGCCTATACTGACACCAAGTCCACGTGCAGAGTTGGAAACCTTGTGTCTTGCTGAGGAAGCAACAAAATAAGACACAGTCATGTAGCAAAGCTGCCATGGGAAACCTCAGCAGGACAAAGGGGTCTGAAGAGCCACTTCTTCCACTCAAGGGAACTTTGGGAGACATGGATGAAATAAACCATACGAGAAAAATACCCCAAGCTGCTCTCATCGGGTTTGCCATCTGTTTCAGTGCAAAGACTGTGTCTTTGAAACTTTGAACACCAACTTTTATCTGTCACAGGATAATTTGTTGCTTTTGCTTTTGAGTAGGAGACCACAGCTGCCAAAAGGCTGCCCACAACACCTTGGTCAAACTGCAGTCAGGGTGCAAACACTGCTGAGAGCTTTCCTTTTATAAATCCCACAGAAGCAGCTAAGACATCTCTCTTGACTTTTAGGACATGCAGGATGGGCACTTCACACTCAAGGGAATCTAAGTTTGGAGCAGCCAAAAAAATTCCCAGCTTAACAAAGGCTAAAAGTTAATTTCCCATCCACATTCCCTTAGCTGTTACAGCTTAGATTTAGGGCCACATTTTTCAAGTGTTAGAGAAGTCCATCCTTGGATGCATACAAGAAACCAGTCACCTCCAGCTTCCCCAACACCATCCCTGCAATATCCTCCAGAAGCAGTTTTTCAAATCCTTTCACCCTGCATCACCATGTGGAGATGGGCCTTTAGTAAAACCCTTTCCTCAGAGGAGCAAATAAAAGGGCTCTAACCCAATCTTGGAAACCAGCAACTGCAAAGGTCCTGCAGAGTAGCAGGTCCTCTTCCAAAACATGGGTGTGGAAACTGTCAGGTAACACAGCAACCTAGGTTTGCATGTGCTGCAGAAGGCTATTAAGAAGGGATGTCTTTTTATTTGGTAGGTTTGCTGGTGTTTTTTTGGTAAAGAAAAAAAATGAAACCTATACACACCACATCACATCTTTGAGAACATTAAGAGATTTCTCCCATGTATCCACATAGGAAGACTTCTATAGGTCTGAAAGCACGCAATGTTAATGCCAAAAGTAAATCCCAAAATGTTCCCATTGGTAATATGAGAAGTAAGAACCCAGAAACAGAGCTATTTCCCCTTCCCTACATTTATTTATATCCTGGAGAGTTCAGCACCACCTCCTTTAATCTCTTCCATCTCCGAGTCAATCAAGTGAGGCATGATTGATGATGGGCAAGTTTTTTCTTCCTTGCGACATATCCAAAGTAATTTCTCTTGAACTACCCTATGATCAAACCCCTGCAGTATAAAACCCCATCAATCCTTTCTCCTTGAAGAATCCTTCTTCACCTCCACTTAAGAATGAGGAATCTCTAGCAGTGACCCACTTCCACATAGAACTGTGGTACAGCTCCTCTCTGCTTTTAATAATTATGGTGCATGGGGAAGACACCTCATCTTGGCTTTCCACCCAGATGTTCAGCACCTTAGCAGTTGTCCCTCTCCCAGGTTGGGTACACATTCATTCCCATGTGCAGATCTGCTGAGACTCGCAGTGCAACAGCAAATCCGAAAAGCACGTGTATGCTGGACCAGTGAGCTAAGCACCAACTTGATCAGGAGGCAACACATTGCAGCGTGAAGCTAAGTCAATAAACTCTTGACTTCAACTCCACTTCCCTCCAGAGAGAATTACAGTCCAGTACAGGCTTTTTCAACCCACCTATCCCAAGATGCACATGGTCCATCTCACCAGACAGTCTTTCTACAGCTGTCTTGTTTCCAACAATGAAGAATCACAGAATTATAGAATGATTTGGGGAAGGCACCTTAAAGATAATCTAGTTCCAACCTCCAGGCCATGGGGTCAAGTATAAAGAGACCTCAGAATGGAACCTATTTTAACAGCACCAAGATGCCTTGCTGACTTACTAAATGGGGATACATGCAGAGGAATTTGGCCTTACCTGGCTCACTCCTCTTCTTGGATGCAGCCTTCTTCCTGACAGGTCCATCATGCTTCTGCTCCTCATGGGTTGGAAGAGCATCTGTTTTCTTGATGGCAACAGGGCTGACCAGAGCACTTTGCTGAGTTCCAACTGGTGGCACAGCCACAACAGGCACCTCCCTAGGGGTCATCTCCAGGACAGAACTTTTGGGAACACTGACAGGAAGTGAAGGCAACACTGGGCTAGGAGCAGGCTCTACCTTTGCCACCTTCTTCTCCTTCTTCCTCTTCTCCTTAGGTGATGGAACAGGTTTCTCCTTTTCCTGGGGGACAAATGACACCGCTGCAATTGGAGACTCAACTGTTAAAGGCTCAAGCACCACAGCAGGTTCCAGAACAACATCCTTGGGAAGGTCTGTCACTTCCTGAGTCATCTGCTGCTCTGGGATCTTTCCATTAAGTTTCTCTTCCTTTTTCTTTGCTTTTCCTTTTTTCTCAACAGGTCTCTCTTTTTTCTTTTTCTCTATTTTCTGCTGCTGGATCTTCTCAAGCTCTTTGCGTTGCTTGGCCAAGGCTTCCTCATAAGACGTCTCCTTCATGGAGAATGTGGATACCAGGAAGATCCCAATGGCTGATACCACCATAAAACCTCCAAAGACCACAACACCCAGCATCTGAGGGTCATACACATCCATACTGCCTTATTCTTCTGCACCTGCAAGACATCAAAACAACAGCTAGGATTTGGGGAGAAGGAAAGCAAATGCAATGGCCTCTCTGACCAGGGAGTGTCATATGGACATCTGCACCTCCAAACAGTACCACATACTGAAAAGACAAACTCTCAAGATTCGCACAACTGAGGGCAACCTGCCTACACACCTCCAAGTTTATGCTCCTCTGCTATGTTGCTCAAGCACAGAAGTCCAGTAGTACTCCAGTAACTAAATTGCACCATCTGAAGCAATCCCCAGAAGAATCAAAGAGGGGGAAGAAAAAAACAGGGATGTAATCAGAGACAGCTACAAGCCTCATTCCATATCCAGTGGGATGGTTTTGCATGATCCTAGGCAATACCTACAGCAGTAAGAGAGCCCACTTTCAGACTGTTCAGTGCACGTTGGCCAAGATCTGTGCTTTCCCTGGAGCACCTGTCTTTCTCATTGAACCCAGCTGCACATCCAGGAGTCAATTTTGGAATAAAATATCCCCCTGAAAGGAGAAAGTATGTACTGGAGAGTTTTTTCCAGCTTTGCAGCAGCCCTTCCCTTCTCCCTTTGCCACCTGCACCCTTTGGCACTGCTGACTTCTGCCCAGCCTGGTAGGGAGGACACACAGTATATCCTGGTGGGTAGCTGTTCCCAGCTCCCAGTGACAAGAACCACCCCAGCAACAATGCAGCGTGAATGGACACCGCACACAGAACCTAGTCACAACCATTTTCGCCAATAAAAGTCTTAAGTTCAAGCTAACAAAAAAAGTCAAGCATGGTCATTAATTATCTTCCAGATTTTTGCAGGAAGAAGTGAAATTTGCAAAGGGCGTGCTGGATATGGTGTTTCTTTCCAGCTCTGCTATTATCTGGTGAGCAAACCAGGCACAGGGTCCTTCTCATCCTCCTCTCCAGTGTCAGCTTCTCCACCTGATAACACACTGAGAGGCAACAGCGACCATACTGACTGGTCTGAGATTTGATAAGCAGGGTGCAGCCACACCTGGAGAAAGATGCTATTATCTCCACTCTTCTTAATGGCTAACTGAACCCTGCCCTAGTTTCAAAACCAATCTCTGCTGTCCCATTCACGTGTTTCATCCATCAGGTCATCAGTTCCATGTGGCTCTAAGGTGGCTTAGGAACCCCCAGATGCTGGTGTCAGACAGTTAATCTGTGAAGGGGCACTTCCCAGGAGTTGCCAAGGCTGTGGTTTCTTGCAGTTGTGACCCAAAACAAAATGAGCAAAATGCATAAAGTCCACGGCTATCAGAAGTTCTCATCCCCCTACTTAACTGTAGACATTATCAAATTTACTCTTTAAGAGTTTGTGAGTTGAGGAGGGAGAGAGAGGCTAGAAAGGGAGGAGGCAAAAGTAAAAATAACACTAAGGAGTTTCAAACTTTTCAAACCTAAGTGCTTGCAGGGAATCATCTAAGAAGCTGCTCATTTCTAACAGCTGGAGCAGTGAACTTGCAGACAACTCTGCAGTTCAAAGCTGCTCATGCAGTGAGGTGGGGACAATGTAATGAAAAACTCCCCTCCAGCACCTGCTCAGGGGGTGCAGAGGTGTAGAGCTGGGATGAACTGCAAAGCATCCATCTTCTGCTGAAGAAGGCTGACTGGAGAAGGATGCTCTAAGGAGCAGCCCAGCTCTCCCTGCCCACCACTGCAAATATCCCAGGCAAAATTGGAGAGAGAAGTTGGGAGGTAGGAGGGCTGCCAGCACCAGCTGGAACCAGCTTCTCCTGTCAAGGCTGATTTTCTACCCCACAGCACCACTCAAGATCCCAGCTGATACTACAGGCATTGCTATTTCACATCTACACTGGACATTTCATATTAAAATGGCCTCAGCCCACTCTATCCCAGCACATCTGGTGCTAAGTCACTGCCTTATGACTAGTAGCATTGCTTTGAGATGGTCCCAGCTAAGACAGACAGATTATTCCTAACCACAGAATAAAAACTACTGGATTTTCTCTCCCTGGCAGTAAATATAAAGTAGGGCTGACCTTGTGCATGCTGAGTTTAGGACTACACCAAAGCATCCAGGAGCTATTTTAGGGGCAGAACAAGGCAACCTGCATTCCTCACCCAGCAACCCAAACACATCAGTAAAAACAAACCTTCCTACTTCACACTGCCACAGCTTCACATAATGATAAAAACCTGCTGCTTCAGCTTATGGCAAGGGCATCCCCAGGTGCTGGCAAATGCACTCCCTCTTCCTCGCAGGCAGCCTCACCCAACCCCACCACCTGCAGTAAAAGCTGCCTGTACCTTGCCTCTGGCGTTAGAGCCAGGGTGAGATAAGGATGCAGATTAGCACAGACGTCCTTCCGAGCTAAACAAAAACACCCCAACAACTCCACCAAACCAAAACCAATGCAGGAAAATAGCAACTCAGAGCACTAGGCAGAGGAGCTATGCACCTGCAAAAGAGCTATAGAAGCAGCCAGAGAGTGCTCCTGAAAGCAGCTGAGATACTCACAGGGCCCATCCAAGCTCCCACTTCCGGACCAGAGAAACCTCATATTGCTCCCAAGGACATCTGTACTAGGAGAAAATCCACGGTGAAAAGTGAAAGATGCCAAGCAGGTAGCAATCACTCTCAGCAGCACTATCATGGCAAATTTTGGTCCCCTCTTGACACTCATGCCCCACAGCCCACATTGCTAGGCTGGTCCTGGCAGACCCAGTGCTGACTCCAAGGAGCAAGTTCTACCTGTAGAGTTTCTCCTGCAGTCGAGACTTAGCACAACCAGCCCAACAACTTGTCCAGGGAAGAGCCTATCTCTCCAACAGTGTGAAGAGAGCAGCAAGCTGTATGCAATCACACACACTTAAACCAGGCATTTCGGGGATAGGGAAAAGTCTTCCTCTGGGAACTTACTAAAGCATAGATGCAAGAAGCATTTATGCCACAGCATCAGCATCAGGAGTAAAGCTCTGCCTTGGCATTTCCTGACCTTGCCACCTTTGCCCTTTGAAGTGCTGAAAGTTTGCCCCTGGATTTGCACAGCAAAAAAGCAGACCCCCTCGCAAGCATGGTAGCAGGAGTGTGTGTGCCTTGCTCTTTGGCAGGAAAGCCCACCGTGCTCCCCACCTGCAGAAAGCGTTAGCCAGGACTTGGCAAAATAGGCATCACAGGTACCACTGCTTGTCTGCTCACAAATGCCTAGGGGGTAAACTCGTACGTTCAGCTTGACAGCTATGCTTTGAAGCAGCTCGAAGATTTCAGCATCCTCCCTCTTCTGTAACTTCTGGTCCTCCACAGGACTTTGCACCTGCAAAGGCATTTTTCAATCTGATGCCCAGACTGCTTTGGGAGAGGGTTGTGTGCCTAACAGGTGCACAAGCAGCACCATCAGAGTACATGCTCAAAAAACCACGTTCAAGTGCAATATTGAGCACATTTACCTGCATGAAGATTCTTGAGCAGAATCATCCTCTACTCCTTCCCCAGCCAAAACAGTGGAAATCATCAAATATTTCCATGTGTGAACTCCTTCCCCAAAATAGCTTGTCCAGATAAAGCTTTTCACCATCACAAGAACAGGAATAAGCTGGACAACTGGTATTTCACTCGGCCTTCTCATGTAAAGGAGCCAGCTGAAATGCTGTGCTCTGACTCTTCCATTCCTGTACCTTTTCTTGTTATCCATCAAATTTCCCAACATCCCAGATAACAGCCCAAGAGTCCTCCCTCGCCTCCCTGCATGTGCCATCACCTTTGTCTGACCTGAGCAAAAGTCCAATTCACCTTAAGGAAGTAAAACCAGTAAACCAAAACACTTGGCCTTGCTGGTTTTTGAGCACCAAACAATTTCCAGGATGAACCAATCCACAGATACAGGATGTGACAGTACCAGGACCATATTCAGTGTCTTGTGGTCACATTTGTCACTGACATCTAAGATTCAAAAACCAGGCCACCTGTTCAGCCTTTCTCCCCCTCTGAGACTACACATGAAATCCATGAGAATTCAGTATCTTTGCAACACAGCCCTTCACCAACCCTGGCTTAAATCAGCTAGGCCCAGTGTTAGGTGGGCAAGGAGCAAAAGAAGAGACAGGTTGTATAGTAACTGTTGAAACCCTGTTTCTTTTCACTGCCAAAGGAAAATCTGTGTCATCTCCTCCTGGTCTTTATGTGTGACAGCTGGGAACAGACTCTCTTCACAAGCAGGACTCTGTTCCCCCAGCAATCCAAAATTTGCACTTCGCCACGGTGTCAAGGTGGCATCTCAGGTTAGAGCAATGCAGAAGAGGTAATGGGGGGGGTGAAAGGCAGGGAAAGAGAGAACTGGATTCATGAAGATGAGCTCTGCATAGCACACAGCAATGCCTGCCTGTTAAGGACCTACAGCTCCCTTTCCCCTGCATCTCTCTGCAGGTTAAAAAATAGGAGGGAAAGCGCAAGAAAGAGGGAACTGGGAGGCCTGATCCTGTGAACAGCAGGGCAGTGCAGCAGCAGGAGTAACAACAGCAATGCTAGCAGATAAAAAACAATCACCAGATACTTCTCCTGGAGTTTCTCTCTCTGCCAAATTGCAACAGAGAGAGACAAAAACTAAAAACAAATTAGGAAAGCCTGCACACCATAAGCAGATTCTGCCCATGTCCCCAGCAGCCTCTGTTTAAATACTATTTTACAACTACAGATTAGCCAATCCTCATCAGCTATAGCTCGACTTAATTCAATGTGTCTTAGTGCTCCATTAGTTCTGCAACAGCAGCCAGCTGCCAGCTGGCTTGTGCTTGCCAGCAGTGCTTGGCAGTTCTGCCAGAACCCTTCTTAAGCCTCAGAGTGAAAAAAACAGGCAGAAAATACATATACATATATATATATATAAGAAGAGCATAACAGCACCATAACAGAGCTGCAGTTTGATTAATCTCTGCAGCAGCTATTATAAATTTTCTCTCCCCTCTCTGGCCCAAAGCAGTGCTTCACTGCCGGCCCTCATCAGCTCCTTCGTGGGGCTCACTTTCCAGGTAGCCCTAACTCCTTCCAACCATTTCCCGACGATGTAGGTGAGCAGAGGCCACTGCCATGGCTTTGGCGAAGGGGAGAACTGACATTCCAGGCGTGGAGACTCCTCCATCGCGTCCAACCACGTGTCCAACACACGCTCTCCACCTGGACCGCTTCCCCAGCGGTCGAGGAGTAGGGCATTCTGTCGGCAGACCCGCAGGAAGCCTGGTGGTGTTCAGGTTGGAAAGACCCCAGGGCGGCCGGGAGCCTCGGCTTATGGGATCGACGCCTCCCTCCAAGAAGCTCGGCGACCCCGCAATGCCGGGGGTTTCCCGGTGCCAGGAGAGAGTTCCGTTGAGGGGGCTTAGCCAAGATAAAAAAAAAAAAAAAAAAAAAAAAAAAAAAAAAGGGGACAACGGCCTGAGCGCCGTGACCTTCTGTAACCGCAGTTAATCAGATTAATGCATGTCATCGGGCTGGCGCTGGGGCGAAGGCCGGCGGTGATCGGGGACCAAAGGCGACGCAGGGCCCGGGCCTCGCCCCCCCCGCCCCGCTCCCCGGCCGCACACGCCGCCATTCCGCGCAGCCCTGGCCGCGCCGCGGGCCATTCATCCGCCCAGCCCTCCGCAAACGTGGTCGGACCCTGAGGCCGAGACCCACCTTCCTCCCTGCCCCGCTTCCAGCGGAATACCCCTCTGCACCGGGAACGGCGGGGCCGCGGGTGGGTGGGGGGTTCCTCACCCCTCTCACGTCTGCTTACTGCCGGGACTGGGGGAAAGCACCGAGCGGAGGGTCCTGCTTGCAGCGTGGGGCAGACGGAGGGAAGTCGTCGAAGAAGTGTCAGGGAAAGGGGTTGAGGGAACGGCTGCCACCCCCCCTACCCACCCGTGCCAGGTCGCGGTCCCTCCTCGCTGCCGCGGACGTGTGGAGTCGTGGCACTTCCCGCCCCTGTCTCGGGCTCGGCCGCCGCGTCCCGCCCCACCCGTAGCGTCCCGCCCCGCCGTTCCGTGCCACGGGGCCCACTCAGCGTGGCAGGGCGGTGCGTGGTGGAAGGGGCGGGTGGGCCATTCCCGCGGGCGGGGCGTCGGGGGTCCCTGTTTGTCCCCGATACGGGCTGCGGAGACGTGCTCGAGGTTGGAACGCACGTCGGGAGGAGGCCGGCTAGGGAGGGGATACTGAGTGCCACGGTCCGCAGGAGCTCCGCGGACCTTTACCCCAGGCTGAGCTGCCAGGAATCAGTCTGCGGCGGCGGTGGCTGCCCGCCGACGTTGCCGAGGGTGTTCTCGTCATCCATGAGGCGTAGTGGGGAGAGGATGGTTGGGAAATCCGGGGAGTTCCGAGGAAGGGTTGGGGGTGCTGCTCCACGCTGGAACCCACTTCCAGGGCTGGGTGTGGACACCATGAAGCAGATTGGACCCAAAAGATGGATGTCCCCGGTGGGAGCCATCTTTCAAGGTTTGCAAATATTGTGTGGGTAAACAGTACTGGAACTGGTCCATCATCCACCAGTTTGTGGGTCCTAGGACAGGGAGAAAACCATACCCCCTGTAGCCAGTACCACCCAGTATGGTGTCTGAACTCTGGGCAGGTGCTCTCTGTGTGCTTCTTGGTCTGGCTGTGATCTCCCATGGCAGAGCAGAAGAAATACAAGGTTTATTTCTCACATGCTTGTTTCCATTGGAGGGAGTTAATTATCTGGAGGGGATTTGGATGCTTCAGTGCCTTGGAAGTTAAAAAGTAAGGGTTGGAAGGGACTCCCTTCACATTAGAACCAACCATTAGGCTGAACCAATGGAGAAGGGCATGCTCAGGAGAGGCTGCACCCTGCCAGTCTGTGCCATAATAATGTAAGAACGATCCTAGATTAAAGACCCATCTTTCTGGGAATGTACTTCCAAAACCACCCAACCAAGCAGGAACCATAACCTAACAGAGCAGCGATTTGCTGCCAATTCTGTTAATGTACAGGTGGCACTGGCTACACTTTTCATCCAAAATCAGACAAAAGGTCTCATCTTGGGTGGGAATATGTCTCCTATACCTCCACATCTTCAGTCAAGTCCAGAGCCGTCTCTCTCCCTTCTCTGCATTCTCCTTGGCCACATTGTGGTGTACAACCAAGCTTCTGCACTGGCTAGGCACAAGCAGTAGAGTAAGAAAGGAATCTGTTATAAAAGTGGCTGTGAGGGAATGATAATTTGACATTACAATGTAGGCTGTTGGGATCTTCTAGTCTTATGCCATCTCTCTCCTTTCATCCCATTGTAGATGCTTAGTGCACCAACACTATTGTATTTCAGTGGCTAGACCTTCTCAAGGGGTGGTAAGTGGGGCTGCTCTCAGCAGCGTTCCTGGGGTTTATATCAGCTGCCACCAGATTGTCACCCCTTGCACAGAGGACAAGCCATGCTATTGAGGCCAGGCTGGTGACGGCAGCAGGTCCTGCCCATAGCCTGGTACATTGAAACACAATGGCAAGGGGAGACTAAGTGACTCTTTCATGCAGGCTGATATGATGGAATAAAAGGAACAATATGCTAATAGAGAAACATTTCAACTAATCATGGTAATACAGCTTCTGCAGAGGGACCTGAAATAGGCACAAACACTCCTCTGCACTCATGAGAACTGGGAGGCTCTTTTGAGTATTTTACAAGCTTTTCAACAGGTCCCAGGCAAAGCAAACAGAGCAGGGCTCACCACTTCTGGCAGGGACCTGGGCTGGGAAGACCCATGATGGCCATGATGCCTCCAGGCAAAGGACAAAGGTTTGGGATCCAGCTCTGTCCCAGTTCTTCTGGGATCATCAGCTCATTAAACTCACTGAGGACCTTCTCCAAACCAAAGCACTTGGAAGCAGGAACGCAGGGGCTGAACAGCACTGAAGTCCTAAGCATCACAGACTTTCCCTGGCTACAGCCATGATGGAGCAGACATCCAGGCAGCCTTCCTAGCCACCTGCCTTGCCATGAGCATCCTGGGGGGGTCAGGGGTGTTCTCTCATGCCTGTTGGATGTGAGAGATGTGGGGTTGGGCTCTTTCAAGCTTTCTTAGCGAAGTACAGAGTCCTTCATTTTTTGCTGTGGTAGAGACTGGCATGCACTGCGCCAACCAGTCACCCAGGGCACAGGGAGCTGGGCTCACTCTTGCAGTCTCCAGCCAAATGGATAATTGAATGTCTACTTCAGCATGGAACAACAGAGAGGGAAGAGCAAGGGACATGTGTGGGGAAATGCACAGCATGGGGTAAAACCCCAGGCAGCCAGAGTTGGTATGCAAGCCTGAGTGTCCTCTCCTGCCATGGCACAGATTTTCTCAGAGGATGGCTCTCTCTTCTCCTTCCTCAGATGTGTTTTGGGTCTGTAGACAGATGTCTGAAAGCTTTGCTTGCCTTCTGCTTACCAGCCCCTACATGACTGGAAGCTGACTCACCCCACAGCACTTCACTCAGGATCCACAGTTGGTCTGTTCTTGGGTCTTTCCCCCCACTTTTTAATACATCAGGTGTATACCTCCCATCCTGTTGTTTTCCTCTGATTCTTGCACTATGCTGTTAATCCAGGCCACTAGGATAACAGTGTAAATTGCTTTTACACCATAGTGAAGCCACTCTCCCTAAATACTAGCTTTCCCAACTGCTGCCCAGAGGCAGTATCCAGCCCAGATCCAGAGGTCTGTGTACCCTGTTGTTAAAACAAACAAAATGCTGGCCATTTTCCATGGTCATCTTCACCACTAGAAAGTTTTTTTAGTTCAATTTGAAAATTACCTGCTCCAGCTCAAGTTTTTCAGTTCCTAGTTATTTTTGCATCCACAAGTCTTTGCCTATTGGTGAAGAAGCTGTTGTTTAGCCCTGGAACAGCTCCTTATGTTTCACTGGATGTGTATTAGTTATTCTGAATTCATAGTCATAGCTGAAGAATTGTTAGCTCTGCACAGCAGTCATCAAACAAATGCTACCAGAAGGTCTGCAGGGCTCTCTGAGGTCCCTTGCAGCCCAGCTCCTTCTGAAGGTCCAGGCTTAGTTGTGCAGAGGTGATTATGAAATCCTGCCTGGGGGAGTCAGCTAGTACTGTGACCAAATGCTTCATCCCAGCCCTGTGAGATCTGCATCCAGACTGTGGCTGAGCGCACAGACAGGCACAGCTTGTGCTTTTTATGGGAGATCAGTCAGCTCTGCCTGGGCTTGGTGGCACATTTCAGTTCTGAGCTCTTGTGGAGGTGCCTGCCCCCCTCACTCCTCGCTATGGAATACTTATTGGTACAGGAATACACCAAAAAACTGATAGGAACAAGAGCAGAGTAGTCCTTTGCTCCAGATTGTGGCTGCTACCTGCACTATGGAAATGATGCTGTGTTGTCTACCAGCCAGGATGATTCTCCAAGCAGCCCCACATCCACACTTGATCCCTTTGAAGACTCTGGAAGCAGCTCCTCCTTTTTCATAAAAGCAGAAATTGGTATGTCTGGCCTCTTGGCTCCCTGGTGGTCCCTCCTGGTCTATGTGTATTGCCAAGCACTTGCTTGTCTGGGTTTAATAAGTACCAGCCCTGCTCCAATAATAGAAATTAGGGGAGAGTGCTGCAGCAGAGTACAGTGCAAAAGCTTGTAGATTGTTCGTCTCCCTCCTTGCTCACATTTCTGCAATGGCATGGCTGAGGCTTGGATTAGAAAATGCACCATGCCACAGCTGTATTTGCTTTGGGAGCGGAATACACATTCCTGTTCGGCCTTCCCTAAACCCCTCTTCCACCTGCCTCCACATGGGATTGGAAATTACCACCTAAATATGAAATATGAACCTGGACCTACAGGATACCCCCACTTTGGTGGTGTGGTGGTTTTCACCCAGTGTCCACCCAAAACCTCCAGGCTCCCCCCCTACCCCTTCCCAGAGGGAAAGGGGAAAAAGGAAGGAAAAAAAAAACCAGCTGAGAGATAATGGCAAAACAAACTCAGAGTAGCTAAATACTTAAATTTATTACTAACAAGATAAGAACTAAAACTAGAAGAACTAAAACTAAAAAGTAAGAAATAAATCAGTCTTAAGAACACTCCTCCCACTCCTCCCTCCCTCCAACAGTTCGAGAGAGCAGGGAATGAGAGTTTCGCAGGTGGTGGTCGTGCTGCTGGCATTGGTCTCATCCTGTGGGTCACTCCATGGGGTTTCCGTGGGCTGCAGTTGGGACAACATGCTCCACCATGGTTTGCAGGGGCCCACGAAGCTCTTAATCTTTCCCCTGCTCCTGTGGGGCCCCTCCCATGGGAGACAGTCCTCAAACTTCTCCATCATGAGTCCACCCCCCGGGCAACACTCCTACCGGGAAAAAACCTATTCCAGGTGCGTCTCCCTCTCCAGGAGTCATGGCTGCAAGTCTCTTCCAGGATCTCGCTCCATCCTGGGTCTCCCTCAGGGCAACAGCTCCTTCAGGGGCTCCACCTGCTCCTCCAGGGGTGCAAGGGGTCTGCTTCAGGCATTCACCTGCTCCTCCAGGGGTGCAAGGGGTCTGCTTCAGGCATTCACCTGCTCCTCCAGGGGTGCAAGGGGTCTCCTTCAGGGGCTGCAGGGGTCTCCTTCAGGGGGTCTCCAAACCCCAAAAGATCTCCACGGGCTTGGGGGTGTGGGGGGAATAGCTCTCAGTCCTTCCCCCCCCTCCCCCTGCTCCAGCATGGTTCTTCCTTTGCCTTCTCCTGCTCTTCTTCTGACCTTGGTCTCTGTCTGTCTGCGTTGTTATCTCAAAGCTGGAATTTTCAACTGCGCAAACACTCCAATTCTTGCATATGTATCACAGAGGTGTAACTATAATTTTAATTAGCTCAACGGGACAGGAGAAACTTCTAGCAGCTTCTACTAAAGTACGTCTACTTTTCTACTAAAATTCAGCTATAGAAACCCACGACAGGTGGGCTAGCAGCCAGCAACCAGGGGGAAAGCTCAGTTCCCAGTGTGCCCTAAATCCTTGTGTTTCATCAGCTGGGCTTTGCCCTGAGTGTAAAATAACAGTTTTCCATGAAACTCATGGTGTTCACACCTTAGATCCCTGTTCCGCTGTTCCCTCACCCCTACAGCTCTGCTCTGTGAGATGCCCCAAATGCTAGCAGGAGGACCACTAGCCATGTAGCCACCAGAAGCCTACAGTTCAATGACTGTCTTTAGGCCCACTGACAATTGACCTATTACAGAAGTAGATGGTACTGGTAAGGATCTTGGAGTTAAATTGGCTGATGAAGGCTTTGAGAAGTAAACTGATTCCTTTCCTCCCCAGCTCCAGCTACTTGCCACATTGCCCTCTGACCTCATCAAGAACATTGTGTTCTTGGGGCATCCTTTCTTCTGCCCTCCTCATCATAACTGTGTTCCCACTGTGTAAGGCCATCTGAAATCTGGTGGAAGATTGCTCTAGGCCATCTCAAGGCACAATGACATGAGCTTTTTAATGGGACAAGGTCAAATTATCTGTGTCCTTCATCAGTTCCTTCATCCCTCTTTGGAGATGTTTTAAGCAGAATTTAAACCTTTCTCTGTGAGAATTTAAACAGATTTATCTCCACAGAGGGAGGGTTGTGAGGGTACACCACCTCCTGTGGCTCAACCAGCAGTGTTGGAGTGTTAACCATCTGATTTCAGTCCCCTAGACATATCTTCTGTGGATAAGGCTTGACACCAAAGAGACATACCAACCTCTAACTTCAGCTTCTCAGTTGCATGCCTGCTCTGCAAGCAGATTCTGCTTTCCATAGCATTCAGGAGCCATGAGATCAGGTGTCCCTGATTAATCACCCTGTATGCTCGTGTATCTATCTTGTTAACACTTAGAAAATATTTCGCATTCTCATGTTCTTTCTTTCCCAAAACTTTGTTTTGTTTCAGTTGAGAATGGTTCTTGGCAGGAGGAAACCAGAAACAGGTGAGTGACTAGCAGAGCATGTGCTAGATGGATTCAGACCTGTTTAGTCAGCATGGCTTGAGATACCAGAGCTGTGCGCCTCAGCCCATGTCAGAAGTTAATATTCCCTTTGCCATGATGGCAGGGAGCAAAATGCACTATTGTCCTGCCTGCTGCTGGTTTCCGTCCAGCACATATCATGGACCCACAAGCCTTGCATCAAAGCTTGGGCTGTTTGAGGGTTTCCATGCAGCTATGCCAGGCACTGGAGAGCTGCAGGGCAGTAGGACCTGTAGTCTCAGCATCAGCCTAAGGTCAGACAAGGAAGGGTGAACCAGGACCTGCAGGTAGATAGAGTGTAGGTGGATCCATATTGATATAAGCTTCAACACTACAGTGGAAAACTGTATCACTGTACCAGAGCAGGCTTGTAACAGGAAAAGCCAGCCTAAGGGCAAAGCAGGAACACAAACTAATTTGGTAACACAATGGTTATGCTAATCAAAACACTTTCCAGAGGAGAAGTGAAGGAAATTACCTAATCCTTCACCATGCAATGTGGTGTCCCTATGCTGTCTGAAGGATCAGGATTATACACAGCTTGAAAACAGGGCACTTTCATCTGGGCACCTCTTCCCTCCAGACCCTTTACATCCACACTGAATGCAGGAGAATCCTCTTCCTCCCATCCTCAAACTGACTTTAGGTCAAGAAAAATTCATGCTTCTCTTGAAAGTCTGGCTGGACACAAACTCATGTGACCAGGGAGATGGAGCTTAACAAGAAACTTCATCATAACTGAGAAAATCAGTCGAGAAGGGTTGAAACAGTCCAGAGATGTGCAGTTTGTTTTGCTTGACCACCAACAGACTGTGATGGGGCAATCATTGGTTATATCAGGGGAACTCTTCTGACTTCCCATGCATGATCTTAACTTATTACCTGACTCAACATCTGGAAATTGTAATCAAACTGAAGACAGTCCAGGACAAGTCAGGAACAAACACAGCTCTCAGCTTTGAGAAATTCCAGGGCATGGCCCCAGATGGAGAAATTAAGGTATTTTGGAAATGCTAATGCTACAGACCATGAGTAGAGGGCATGAGTGCACTCACAAGATTAAATAAAAAGCCTTGAAGTACCTCTGGCTTAGAAGAAACACACCTCAGCTTGGAACAGGATTCTCTAGTTGAAGCTCTCCCATGTTCACAAGGTTCCTTCATCTATTGCCACCACATCTCCAACATGAAACCTGTGTGACGCCTCTCCTCCCCTGGCTGCAGCACCCTTAGGGGAGAGCAGAGGCATTGGTTTCTGCAGATGCCTTTTGCCTGGTGAAACCTACATAAAGCACAGGGGGTAGGAAGAGACAGTGTGTCTGATCTCCAGCTAGTCTAACAATGGGCTGAAAGCCTCAAAGAGGCTGATGAAAACCAGCAAGGTACCTAGAGAGTTCACCAGTGCTTTGGCTATGTGAAGACCACACAAGCCATTTTGGAGGGGCCTGAACACTGCATGGGAAGAGCAGCAGGGGTGTCCTGGTTTCCCACACAACATAAGCTGCACAGAAAAGCCTCAGGGCCAGCAGGCATCCAAAGAGAAGAGGGAGCTCAGAGCACAGCAGTTATCATTCTGTCACACCAGCTCCTCTTCTCTCTGGGCTGGCTTTGCCAGGAACCAACAAGGAGAAAGTTTGAACCATGCTCACAGTCAGAGGTCTGAATGGACCTGAAGGCACTGTATAATATTAACACAAGAGCCACGAAGGGAAAGCAAAGAGCCGAAGGAGTTTTCTTCTATTCAATGGTAAAATAAATGCTGCAGACAGAGGTAATGCCTTCTGCCCAGACACTGCCTCTGGACAGGTAGTTTGGTTTTATGTGTTTATTTATAAATGATGCATCACCTCTGCACACAGTGAGAGTCTCTGTCACCTTGGGTTCTGCCTTGTGATGAGAAGCAGGAAAGGCAAACAGCACTTTTCTAAAGTCACCCTACCGAGCTGCCCAGTGGGACATCTGCACAACTCCATAGGAGAAAACATATCTCCATGACTTTTTCATCTAAGTGCATATGCCACTAATGCCAGTTTCCAGTAAGTCACACTAAGTGACTTCAAAGCACTTTTCTGAAGGTGAAGTGCAGGCAGGGCAGTGTAGCTTCCCCTAGGTCTCTCCTGCGTCAGCAGTGGAGGCATCTCCCAGGTCCCAGCTGAATGTACTAACTCCCTAACAAGCATGGTATCATCCCACCATTCATGTCTGTGAATGCACGGTGTCTCCTCCCAAAGAATCATGCTCCATTCTCATATGAAAAAATACAGTCTATAAGTGGCATATTTTTCTGAAGGAGAAAAATCCCTGTTTTGAACATGGAATTTTCTTCTCCCTCCACTACTCCAAATTTTATGGGGCTTTCTATGGGGAAAAAATTGACTTGCAATTTTTTCCTTTAGTTTTTCTCCTGTTTGAATATTTCTCCAGCCCACAGATACCAAAGAGACACCTGTGGAGGGTGGAACTGATCTGTGAGACAACACTGAAGGGGAGACGGGAAGTCAGTTGATTCCTGTGTTAGAGGAAAGACCAGGGCAAGCAGGTGACCCAGGACCCTCTCCTCCAGCACAGAACATGAGTGCTCCATCAGTTCCCACAATACAGAAAGGGCTGTGCTTGGATCCCTCTCAGTCCAGGCTAGCCAGGGCAGAACAAGTGAGTGTGAACATGGGTTGTGGTAACAGGAGTCAGGTTGTACCTGTGGCTGGGTGCTGGCTGTGGCTTGGAGAGTTTCTGTGTGGGACCCAGACACTCTTTCTGCCCTTGACATCCTTCTGGTCTCAGGGGGAGGACAAAAACCTTCCTGCCCTGAGCTCAACACCATCTGAGCTTACACAGCTCCCACCCTACTGCTCATTTCTCTGCTCTTGTGCACTAGCAAAAAGCAGAGAAGGCCTCCACCTGCATTTTGTTAAATCTTTTTATTTCCATGTCTTGATATCTGCCACATCAGCATTAAAATCTATCAGACAGTCTCTAAACCAGACACACCTAGTATGGTTATTTACCCAGAGAAGCTGAACCAGTGTACTGACTTTATAACAGCACCAATGAAGCAGAACATGAGTAGAAGTAAGAGAAAAAGAAAAGATGAAGAAAGAAGAAGAAAATAAATAGAGAAGAAAATTTTAAAAGAATATTTTTTAGGCCGTTTATCTTCCAAAAAATATAGCTGGAAACCTCAGGCTTGGGGCTAAATTTGTGTCTGAGGTAGCACAGAAAAATGCCAAGGTAAATCCTAACTCTGAATTACTCTTCTTAGGACAGAGCTGTGTACCTGCATATTGCTGTCCAAGAACATGCTGTGCTTGCTGCCTGCACACAACACTTCATACTCAGAATCCTGCCTCTTAGCAGAAAAAACGTTTTTATATTAGCAAAAGGGAAAAAAAAAAAAAATCCCCTCTCTAAGTACATATTCAATTACACCCCGGTGCTAGGATGACATTTCCACCAGGTGAGGGTCTTGAACCATTACGTGGGTCAGCAGTATAGTACCATGCAAGCCCCAGACTTTGCTGCAGCAGCACAGTATATGAAGGCTCAAGTTGGGGTGTCAAAACATTATGTGTTTGGGACTTGGGGCAAGTTTTTGTGTGTGCGGGGATGAACTAAGAATTGTGGGAGAAAATCAAAGTCCTGTTTCAGGTTTGCCAGAGGTATTTCACTTGTTTCCCTCCACAACACAGCAGACTGGCATCGAACTGACACACCGGGGTGGCTGCTTGTGCCAGCCCTGTCATAGTGGCATTGAACTCTGGCAGAGGGAAGGCACCTCAAAATCCTAAATTACACTGCTAGGCTTCTCCCCGTGTCTCCAAGGGGAGCTCTAAAGGACAGCTACAGAACTCTTAACTGTTCCTCCCTTAGATGTACCATTGCTCATCCCCTGCTGTTTGCCTGGCTCATCTGCTCAGTTTTAAGTTCCCTGGATACTCATGCGCCACCTAACACAACAGTGACTCCAACCTGGCCTGACACCTTGGTGCCATCACCTTATTTTTCAGGTGTGTTGAAATAAAATCTGGTCTGCAGTGGGAGGTGTGTTCCGAGCCACTCATGTTTAGGCTCTGCTCTTCCAGCATGACCATGAACACTGGAAAGCCTGCTGTTTGCCTTAAAAGAGGACTTTTGGCCTGTGATTGACTTGGCAAGGGGCAGTGTTATTTGGTATTTGACAAGGGCCTTAAAAGTAAAACTGGAGTGAAAGGAGATTGAATGGGAAAGCTGGGAATCAGGTCATCATGACACTGGTCAGTTTGAGGCATTCTGGCACAGTTTAGCTGTCCCATGGGCAATGGGCATGGCCTTTGGCATGCTCATACCTCCCAGGAGTTGAGCCCCTGGACCTGCAGATGGACTATGGGTTCCTCCCAGCCAGCAGAAGTGGTTCCCATTTCCATTGCCAGGGGCTGTGACTCTTGTAAAATTAATTAATCTCTTCATACCATGTAATTAACCTCTGGGAATCACTTATAAACAACATGCTGTAAAATCCAAGCATTTAGATGTGACATAAGTGCCAATATTATCTTAAAAATCCTCCTCATTTAATCCTTTCAAACAGCATATTTTCATGTCTTTCTGATATAGAAGCACATGGTTAAAACTTAACAGAGATCAGGGGGTCATACTTCTTGAGCTTTTTCTCAGTTGTCCTGGTTAGACACATGCTGTAATTTCATGTGTCCATGTCCTGGTTTTAGTAGCCAGGGTCAGTTTGTCACTGTGTGGGTGTGTATTCTAAAGCCTCTACGCCATTTTTTCCCATGAACTGCTCACAATGGCACATTAGCAGCTATTGTCTAAAGCACACCCCACCCCTCAGGCTACAAGATGGGTGTTCAGGTGTAGCAGTCAATTCTGAATTTATGGCATGGAAAAATTCCTGCCAGAAATGGGCAGAGGAAAAGATCCAGCCAAATAATGTAAATGCTTTAAACTGATGCTTAAAATGTCTGTTTTGTCTTGTCCCTGCTGCTTTCTTCTTCCCAGAAGGCCCCTCTGTGAGCTGAGGAGCGGGAAGAAGTCCTAAGACTTTGATATATGAAACCCCTTTCCTATCGAATGTGAATTCCACTCTCCCTATAGGCTTCTGACCAGATAACCCTTTGGTCCCTCATTGGAGCATTCTAGCTCATCTCCAAAGTGTATAAAAACCCCTGGCTTTTTTCAATAAACAGTTTTCTGGGTTCTTTGTTCATCTCCTCCATACCTAGATGGTCTGTGTGTCCTTTTTTTAGGGCTCATAGGCCTCATGGCAAGGGGGGTAGGGCAGAGAACACTCTAACCTA
>VXAU01003873.1:49309-131345 GCA_013399695.1 Formicarius rufipectus | reverse complement strand
TATATATATATATATTATAGCTAGGAACTGTTATCCTTCAATTTATCATATTTTAATTAAAATTTGTTTTGAAATTAAAGGAGATTTGTCTCTCTGTTTTAGTTAAAACTTTTTTTCTAAGTTTTCTAAACTTAGACAGTCTGTGTGCTGCTAGAAGAACAGATACAGGTGGAGATCCCGGTTACAGTCACCCATGTTAGAATGGTGGGAGATCTCACCAGCAAATAGAAGAGGACAGGGCAACTATTGACCCAGAATAAAGCCAGCATACTCACTACTGGAAAGCTGCAACTTGTCCCTGGAGAGAGAGAGAGGGAGAGAGAGAGAGGGAGACAGAGGGAGACAGAGATACTGCAGGCTGTACTTTGTACTAAAGGGAGTACAATGTAAAGCCTGTCTGTATTGCTGCCTCTACTCCTATTTGTATTTTATAGGCCTATCTTGACTCCTGAATGAGATGCACTTTCCTGAAACTGTCATGTTTCCATTAACACCTAAAAAAACCAAGAATAGGTACTTGTCAATCTGCCGTAGTTCAAGTGGAAAAGCAAGTAACATACTTGCTTGCAAGTCTGTAGATATTACTGAGGGAACTCTCATGATCATCAAAGCCTTCCTCAACCATCAGCACCTGTGCTCCTGGGTGGGAGATTGGAAGTGACACCAAGAGGTAACATCTCTTGGAAATGCAGAGGGGTGAACTGTCTTCAGTGATGGCTCTCCATCTCCAGCTCAGGCTTCAAAGAGGAGGACTCTCAGGCAAAGCAGTGGCTCAGCCCTGTTTCTACACCAGCCTCTGCACTCCAAACTACCCCCTCATTTTGCATTCCACTATTTTTAACTGTAAGGCCACATTGTTCTTCAGAACACTTACAGCCAGGGCTTTCACTAGAAAATTTTCCTCATTTAATAGTATTATGTTAGTATTAGAAAAGGGAGGAAAGAGCTTGTAGTATGGACTGTTGCCAATAAGATGACTTTTCACCCTTACACCTAATGGAAAAGCTTTCATTCCAAGCAGACAGGTCTCCATGCCTGCACTGCCACTGAAAACCACAAGATCAAGCTGTACACCAGGTCATAGGAGGGTCCAACACAAACCCCCTATCTCCCAGCCCAAAGGGCAGGTTTGTGACCACAAGGCTACACTTCCTCCCTGGTCACCTAGCAAAAAGTACGGTCACCCCAAAATTAATCTACATCAGTCTACAGTAATTCAAATAAAATCTAGTCAAGCCAAATAAAACATTTGATTTACGCATATTTGTTTATTAGTTGAGTGTATTGATGAAGCTGTATTTATTAATTCAGCTCACTGAATGTTCTACCCTACTCAGACTGCTGCTCAGGATCAAAGAGTTTTGTGTTCCCGTCACCTCCCATTATGTGGAAAATGGCAAGGCTCACATGGAGGTCAAGGGGCAGGCAGACAGTGCCAGGAGTGCTCCAGCTGGTACTGTGCCTGACTGTGACCAGGTGGAAAAACAGGGAGTAAACACAGAACAAACATCACTCCCAAGGAGCCCATGTCTTTGTGGAAGACTGCCTGAGGCTCAAAAAAAAAGGAACAATATTAATAATGCCACCCAATGCCCCTGAATCTTCTTTAACTGCACCAAATAATTTGCAAGAGGAGGTTCATAGTGGATTTTGTGACATTTTAAGCCTTACATGGGGCCAGCTGGAGAAGGGGACCCAGGGAAATGCATGGCCAATTTTGAAAAAGCAAAGCTGCTCCTGGAACCAGCAGCAGCCGAGAACTTTTTGCAATCAGCCAGCAGGAATTAAAGAAGAAATCAGCCTGGCAGTAAATATATTTAGCAAATTCAAACAGTGAATGAGTTCCAGGAAACTGAGATAACCCTGTAGGCACAAAGATCCAGATCCAAAGCTCACAGAATTTGGTGGAAAAGAAAATCATATTAGCTTTGAGCAGGCTGTGAATAAAGCCCAAAGAAAGTCAAATAAGCAATCTTGTCCCCATGACTGTAATTCTTGCCAGTTAAATATCCACTTGTGATGGTTTTAAAAGCTCATTGGGGAAAATTAAGACCACTGAAGCCACCCCCTTTCAATAGTGGAGGGGAAAACTAAAAAAAAACCTGAGAGATTATACTTAGAGTTACAATTTACTGAAGAAAATAACAATAAACACAACAATAAAAAGAAATTTGTGCAAAAGAGAGAATGGTTTAATCAACAAAGGCACAATATTGTCTGGTCCCCTCTAGGGCAAAACAAGATGGTGGACGTTTCTGTACACCACCCACGCAGCCTCTGGGGAACAAAGATAAGATGGCAGAGGGCCACTGCACTGGATCATGAGGGCTGAGAGATCAAAAAAAAATGTGGTAAACAAGTTTCTGTGGCTTAACACTCTCCCCAGCCAGATAAACCTTGAGGAATAGGGGCAAAACAAAAAACCTGGGAAGCTACGTCATCCCAATCAACGTTTTGCTGCCTGTATGCTGAATCTGGCTATGGTGATGCAGGCACAGGATCTCTCCCATCATGGCACAGCAGAAGAAAATGGTGTGGGTGTAGGAGCTCTCTCCCTCCAGGGACAGTGGTGCAGCAGCTGTGTTGGCAGTGGCAAATGGCGCATCAGAGTTCCAGTCCCAGGCAGTGGCTCTCTGGCAGCTCCACGGTGGAGTGTGCCAGCACAGTCTGGTCCCAGGGTGGTTCTGACCTTCCCATGAGCCCTTAGCTTGCCAGCTTCGATCACAGTAACCACTCACTGGCTCTGGAAATAATTACAATTTCCCACAACTCCAGTAGGCAACAGCAAAAGTTACCTACCAGGTTTAAGGGAGGAGTCCAGCCCTTCCCAACCAAGGTAGAACAGAAGTAAGCTCCCAGCTTCTGGCACTTCAGCACTTTCTGCTGAAAACCTCATCCTCCCATGGGTGGTGTGAAATAAACAGAACTTCATTTCTATTTCTGTAAGTAGGACTCCACCCACTGCTCCTCCCTGACAGCTTCTTCTTGCTGCTTGGGCCCCATACTGAAGGTTACTTTATACAAACATTTTTTTACTCATGAACTGCTACTGGCTCCTGCTCCCCTGCTGGTTCTCTGGTGTCCATGACTTTGTCATGAGACTGAGCGTTTCGTGTTTCTCCTTGAGATTCCTGTAGTGACAAGTGAATTTAAAGATTTCCAAAGGCAGCAAACAAATACTGAGCAGCTCCAAAAGCAGCAGATTTCCACATAGCCTCATAGTGCTCAAACTCAGAGTGTGGAATCCACAGGTCACCCACTGGAGACCAGCATCACACAGCATGGGGAGGACACATGACACAATCAGCCAAACAGTTGCCAGGCTGAAGAAGACACACTCCCATCACTTTATGCCTGTCATGGGATAGAAGCCTCCAGTCTCCCACAGACCCCTCTTTCTCAAGCAAACACAGGCCCAGAGGCATCTCTGAGTAGGAGCAAAAGTCAGCTCTTCACAGATCCAACTGACCTCTGGTTACATACTCTGCCAACAAACCTTGTGTTTGCTGGGAAGAGCATTGCATGTAAGCTGATCCACAACCCAGTAGGCAAAGGACAAGACCTAACATCGCCCCTCTTTCAAAAACATTTAACCAATTTGCCGGTTTTTACACCTGCCAGCCCTGACTGAACCATGTCAAATGCGAACAGTTGGTGACAATGAATCATTTCATATCATACTCACTCCAAAACAACAATGTGGCTGTGAGCCAGATCCTGAGCTGAGGTGGGAGCCCAGTGACCCGTCAATATTTGCAGATCTGCATGCTTTGCCATGCCTGATTTGGCCCTCTCCACTTGGAGAGTCACTCCAGCTTCAGCCATCTCAAAATGCTGCATCTCCACTTTAACCTTGCCATTCACCTTCTGTTGCTAGCAGGCAGACATCAGCTCCTCCAAGTAATAGCTGCTCACCTTTAAGGTGGTCCTTGCTGTCAGATTTCCCACAGCCACATGGCAAATGAAGTTTATCTGATGCATAGCCTCCCCCTCTATTACCATATTGAGTTGCAAAGCAACTCTGTTGGTAGAAATATCCTTTGGAGAGGGTCACTGATCCAACCAACATTGCCTGTGATTTTCTCTGCTGAACCTGGTCTCTGGTGGTATGCACCAGCCTTCGTGCACTATGCATGGTGCAGAAACACCTCTGCTGGAGGCAATGGCCTCTGTGAGTAAGGAAATTACTCAAAAAAGTAGGAATAACTCACAAGCCCTCCTCCTCCCAGGAATACTCCCAACAGGTAGCAATTTCTGTAAGCCCCTGCCCTCTCTTGGAGGTACAGTCTCAGCTAGTGCTCACTGGTAAGGCTAACATGGCTTGTGCTGCCATGGCCAGACCTCTCAGAGGTTCACAACTGGCTGGATGCATTATAGGTCCCTGAACATGATTTCCTTTAGATCGTTAGGTTTTGCTTTTTCCTCCCCTCCCTTTATAAAGTCCTTCATTTGCTTAGAACACAAAATTCAAAGGGAGAAAGTAAAATCTCTCTTTTAAGGAGGACAGCCTCAGTTTTCCCAAAAGATGAACAGTGTGTTATCTCTCATTTCTTTGTAAGGTCTGGTGCAAAACCCTGGTTGAACTAGGATCCTTTTTTTGGCTACTCAGGATGTGGCCCTGGCCTGAGCACTTTGCTTTTAAAATTAAATGTGGGGTTTTTCCTCTTCACTTCATTAAACTGCAATTACCAGTTACACAATCCCTGTTCCAGAGACCACTGATATCAACTGCAAATTGTTCCTGCCTTCAGTGAGCTTTGAATTAGATCCTGAAGATGTAGCCCAACCCATCCACGTCTCTAATACCACAGTCAGAAGTGAGTTCAAGCATTCTAGAAATCCAGAGAAGTGGGGGAAAAAAACCCAAGGTGACATCTAGGAAAAGAAATGCGCCACAAGTCAGCAGCAGTGTTAGCTATCCAAAGGGGGAGTCACAGGAATTGAAAGGGATTGCTTGGCATCACCAAAGTGGAGTTTGGAGAACAACAGCTCTCTTAATATGAATATTATCCCATTACAGCCAAGCCACTCAGTTTCTCCATGATGACAAGGTTTACTGTCCCTGGGCTGGCAGGGCAAAGCTAAGCAACTGTTTTCCAACAGAAAGACCCTTGTCTTTTTAAGAGAAAAATGTTTATATGAGGAAACACAGGCATTTTCTTTTTAAGCACTCCATTCCTCCACTGAATTTATAGCATTAAAATGAATTGGAGCAAAAGTAAGATTGGTGGGTTTTTGAATTACAATACTTATTAAAGAGCAGGTTTCATGACACCAGAAAGGAAATCAAGTTGAGATTTTGGAAAACTTTTTGTAGAAACAACTTCTTTTTTTTTTGCAGTATGGTTTCTTAGGGCCATTAAAACTTAAGCAAGAACTGCATCTGCTCATCATTCCCACTCTTTTAACATTTTAACCCACTGAGTCCTTTCAAATAGATTTTATAGAACATGATAGAGTTTTCTGGGCAAAGAGCTCTGAAGACCTCCTATGAACCCTCTCAACCAGAAAGGCTTCAGTATGAACTCAAGCTCACACCAGAGAAGCCATCCCAGGGTACATAGAGACCTGGTCATAGAGACCTGGCACATCAGACTGGCACAACCTTCTGGGATGGGTCCTTGATGCCAGGGACATGAGCCTGAAAAGGTTAAGGAAATTATTTGCTGAAAGCAACTGGGAGGCAGCTGGGTTGTAAGGGCATGCAGCATGGGACAGCTTGGCCACCATGAGATCCATGGTTGATCCAGTGTGATCAAGGAAATGTTAAGCCTGCTTTAAGGCAGAGGTGCTTCAGGTTTTCCAGACCTACCATCAACTTCCTGGAGGTCATGTCTTCAGTGAATGAGGCAGGCAGTGGTTTGCAACCCACATGCTTCCCACCCATCACACCAGATGTAAAGTGGGTCCAGAGCCAACAAAAAAATCAGTCCTGCTCAGGATTACTGCCAATAATTACAGCAGTAATCCAGTGGGTACTATCAGTACTGTGGGGGTCATGAGAACCGTGGACATCTGACAAGGGATGGATCATGCCCTGTTCTCTCCGTCCTGGAAGGATTTGGGATTTGGCCAGGTCTTTGTGTGACAGGTCTAGCCTGGGTTGTGTGAATGGTGTGGATTCAGCCCTTCTCCAGAGGAACATCCCTTTTTTACAGTCTTCACCAGGTGCCACACAGGAAATTCACACAGCAGGTCAGATGTACATGCTTTCACCTCACAGCAGAGCCAGGCTCTCCCTGCTTGCTCACATTTGCTAATCACAGAAACTATCACTTGGCTGGTAGCAGGGAAAGCCCCAGAAGATGCACTGTCCTGGCTGGGTATAGCCACTCTTGACTGCTGATGTGGAGAAGATGTGGGCACAGTTGTTTCGAGGGGACAACCCCTGCTGCAAACTCACATGCCTCTTTCCCACAGTTTTTTCACCACCACAATTCCCCTCACAGCAAATCAGAGGCAGATTGTCCTTAGTCTGGCCAGGTCTGCTTTGCAGAAGTTGGTGATAATGTGCATAAAGTGAAACTGCTCTGTGCTATCCTTTGCTCCCAGCACCAAAGCTCCTACTAGAAATAGCCTGAAGGACACCGTGCTCAGACTTTGTTCTCATCCAAGCCAAGTGACTCTGGGGTGATTTCTTTCCTTCTTTGTCTTTTACTGAGGCACAGTATGATCTCCTGGCATTGATCAATGTTACAGTTCTTCCTATTGACGTCTCTATTCATGACTTGAGTTTGTGAGTCTGCCAGGGAGGGTTGAAACACGTATGCACAAGGGCCATCAGCATCACAGGAGTATCTCCCATCCTGTCCAATCCCAGAGCTAGAGATGCCCATCTTTTGCTAGAGGAAGGACTTGAGAAGTTAATTTTCCATGCTGTCCCTTGTATTTTTTGTCCAAGGACTAGAGACATGCTAGTCAAGCCACAGAGCGAGCCTAACACCCTGGCCAGAAAAAAAGGAACTCCTGATGTTTGCTGGAGGCAAGTGAAGTTCACAACTACATTGTTGCAGACAGAACCAGGCAGAGAAATGGAAGAAAACCACCTAGAACTAAAGAAAATGGCCCAGAAGAGCTGTCTCTCCCGTAGAGGACAAATAAGGATCTGGTCAGAGAAGGTCCCCAGTTTGTTCAGTATTTCCTAGTCAAAGACAGCTCTCCACCAACATAGATGTAAAGCGGGAGAGCTCTCCGAAGTCAGAGATGTAGGCTTCATAGAAGTATCGTCAATGCTTCCTTTATTGATAACACACACACACACTACATCTACCAGGGTTCACACAGTTAATATCTCTCTAGGCTAGCCTTAGTCGTCTCTCGTCTTAGTCCTCTTGTCTCAGTCTCTCTCTAACTTAGCTTACACAGGTTATCTCGAGCCTAATAGGGTTCACACAGGTTCTATTGGTCCTCAGGCTGCCCAGGTCCTCCCCGCTTACAGCCTGTGGCATTCTGCCCAGCAAGCATGCATTCCTTTCTTGCTTCTTATCTCTGAGTAGCTTCACTCTGCAGGCTGTTACACAGGCTGGTTTGTGCATGCAGGCATGTATCAATACATCATGCCCTATATCTATCAAGATTCCTGTAACATAGACGCATGTCAGTAAGGCTGCTGTTAGTCTCCCATCTCAGCAGAACTTCTCCAAAGCCCAAGACCAAAGGGCCCTAATTCCTGAAGGAGATTACAACTGCTTGCCAGAAGAACTGGGCAAGGCATCTCATCCAGCTTTCCCGGCCTTTGTTTGCTATTGTAACCACCTCTAGATGCCGCTTATATTTACACATGTTCAGCTTTGGCACTGCCTGTATCTGCATGGTAGAGTCCTGGGCTCACTTGTGTGAAGCTGAGGACCTGTGAGCAAGCTCTTTTTAAGTGAAAGCTTTAGTGTTCTGCAGCACATGAGAACAACCAAAAGAAAACATCCTCATATCAAAGCAACCTGACCCCAGAGGGTTAAAGAAATCCATAGCTTGGAATGTTGGGGGAGTGCCAAGAATTCAAGTCTCAAGCCTAGCACTGTCAGACCAGGCTTTTGAGCTCTTGCATTTATAAGCAAGAGCTGTAATCATCACAGAGAGACCCCTCAGCTCTCTGTCAGGCATATACTCACCCTTTGCATGCCATCCTTCATCAAAGTAGGCTGTGCATGCCCAGGAAAAGCTTGTCTGCCAGATAAGGCATCCACACACAATACGATTTTCCTGTGAATCCCATGTGCCTTCCATGCCAGCAAGGGCTGGATAGCGGGTCTAATGGAAAAGAAAGGGAACAACACTGTGCAGTTTCTGAGCTTGATTTTTGTGCACACTCCTGCTTGAAGACAAAGGTTTCCGGCTCATTGTAGCATTTCAGGGAGCTACACCAGTAGATTATGAAAAGCCTTGGGCCAGACCACCTGCAGCTACATCTCTACCTCTGTAAGTTGATGTGCTTCTGCTTATCCACCAGTTCATCAGAGGAAGGATGACCTGGTCTGATCTATTTTCTTACAGTTTTTTCCTCCTTCCCATAGCATTTTGAAGTGTCAGGAGGTTTTTCTCTATACAAAGTAATGTTTTTCCACCATCCTTGGGCAGCTCAGCCCTTTACAGAGGCCTAATGGGTTAAATCACATCACGTCTGTTCTGACTGTCATTAATAATATTGGATTAGCTGCTCTGCAGACAGACCTGTATTAAGGAGGAGGTCCCATTGTGCTGGTGCTGTCCAGATGTGTGGGTAGACACAGGACACATTTTGTTACTTGGGTAGCTGATCCAAACTGAGGGTCTATTCCACAGCAGCTGGAAACTATTGTTAATACTCTCTAGAGCAGCAGAGGCTATATCCCTTCCAGCTCCAGACTTGCTTTCTCCAGAAGCTGAATTATCATGGCTGAAGATACTGATCTTGCAGAGAGATCACAGGCTCTGTTTGCTCCCGTTCCTTCCAGCAATGTCAGGAGACAGCTAAGTAACAGAGGATATCTCCCAGCATTAACACTCTGGGCAGAAGCTGCAGGGGAGACGTGCTGTAGGAGTGCACTGGAGACTGGATCATCACAGAAAGTACACTTATTTACTTTTCCAGTACAAATCTCACAATCTCTCCGTCTCCTGTGTTTTCCTGGCCAGTCTGGAAGGACTCTGTGCTGATATGCGTTTGCCAGCACACTCTTGGGTTCAACACCAGGCAACATGGCACCAAGGCATATTGACAAGGCTGCAGGGTTTTCTGGCTCCCATACAGACATCCAGGGTATGCAACAGCAGCCATGCAAGTTCCAGGAGCCTTCACTGCTTGGAGAGAATCAGTCAATATTTTTGGTGCTGATTTTCCCAAGAGATTTTAGGGGCTTATGCCAGGGATGAAAGACATCACTTCCTTCCCACATGGACCCTGTGGGCCAGCCATAGCTGTAGCCTGGACAGAGCAGGGTGGCTGCAACATGAATGGCCTCAGGATGCAGGAGGGAGTTCCTGACTTTCCTTGGCAGTGCTTTTGGTAGCAAACCTACCAGACAGTCTTGTGGTGCGTGGCTCCCCATAGCCATGGGTAGCACGCCCCCTCCCTATTCCTGGCCACCTGCCATGGCTCACTCTGTCTCTGACTAGTGGCATAACTTAATCAGGAAATGGATTCAGCTGTAAAAAAATACTGGGGAGAGAGACAAAACAGGGATTACTTTCGGAGGACCTTCCCCAGTAATGCCAGTGTGGTGGCATTACTCCCAACCCACCTGCAGTGACAGGAACTGGGGTAGGATAGTCTGGGTTGAGGGGAGGGGGAAGGAATTTGTTGAAGCAGCTGAGTGAGGCCAAGCATGTGGTGAGTACATGTTCATCCTACCCCAGCTGCCAGCTTTGCACGCTGGCAACCACACGCCCATATGGAGATTGCTGTTCCCAAGGGCTCTGCTTAACTCATGTACTCACAGTTTCCTATTGGAAAAATCAAGACAGAGGGATGTAAGAAAGGTCTAAGGAAAATATCTTTCCTCCTTACTGACTAGCCAAGAAATGCTGGCAATAAAAGACCAGTGCTTCCTGCTCTCTGGTGCTACATTTTATTTGTCCTTCCAACATGTGGAAAGAGACTTTTGGCTGCCATGAAGTATTTTGAAAGGCTGAACTTACAGCCTTTCCTGACTTTCCACAGAGGGGAAACATTCAACCCATCACTGGCAGAAGCAGGGACCCCCTCTGTGGATATCCCATCTGTGTGGTGTCAAACTTGCACATCATCTTTCCTCTTTGCAGTTAGAAGTTGTTATAGGTTCAGAATCTAATGGAATTTTTCTTCCCCCACCGCCAGAATGAGGCGCAAATGGGCCTACCCCAGTCCATTTGCCTCTAACAAAGAAGCAAGATTGACCGGGGATTTAGGGTGGGGGGGGAGCAGACAGACTGGTTTTTGGGAGAGTTGGCAGCGGGGAGACGGCTGAAGGAGAAACCCCTGAGTTTGGTTTTCTTGCTTTGCCTTTCCTGCTGTTTCTTTTTTTTCCCATACCTGGATTTTATGGAGCCTTTTGGATTGTTTTTTTTTTGACTTTGCCCGAGAGAGAGGAAGACATCCCTAGCCGGGGGGGGCCCCTTACATCGGGCCTTCTGTGAGGGAGCCAGAGGCGGCCAGCCCAGACGTGAGAGAACTTTTTCTTACATCGGAAGCTCCAGCCCGATACCAGCAGACCCGAGCCTTTCGGAGGGACGCACCGAAGCCTTTCTTCCCATCCACCAACCCCCCCGGGGGCATCCCAGCACCAGCCACTCATCTCGTCGCTTGCTGCCCGTTGATACCACTGAGCCCAGCAGGGACAGACTCTGTATGTGTTTGTGTGTGAGGAGGTTTTGATTCAGGAGGTTTTTATTCGTTCAGTCTTGGTTGTTCTGTTTTCTCTTGAATATACATATATATATCATAGCTAGGAACTGTTATCCTTCCATTTATCATACCTTAATTAAATTTTGTTTTGAAATTAAAGGAGACTTGTCTCTCTGTTTTAGTTATAAATTTTTCTAAGTTCTCTAAACTTAGACAGAAGTACTTACCCAAACACCTCCCTAAACATCACCAAGCTCATTTCTATCCTGGTATCACAGTTTTTGGTATTGTGTCAACTTGTGATACTACTCCTGAAAATGAAGCCCCATGTGGCCTATCCTGAAGGAAAATGGCTTTGGAGCTGAATGAGAGCAGTGCTGACCTGCAGATGTGGCAGGAGACAACAGCATAAGGCTCACATTCAGCATAAGAACCACACTGGAGGACAGGTTCATGGTCCTGCCACAGCTGGGCCACATCACTCAGCAACTACTACAAATGTCCAGCCAGGAGGTCTGAGAGAAACAGCAACACAGCTATGAAGGTAGAAGATCTCAGGATGTTGTAGTGAGGGGCCAAATACAACCCACCACTACCTCTGCAGCCAATCTGCACTACACCAATAGCACTGCCTGGTGATTTTGGGGATGTGGAACAGAAAGTAAATGCTTGATGGAGAAAGGTAAGATGAAGCAAGAGCTGATGGTGGATCACTGAGATAGTGAATGACCCTGGTTCTCACACCCTTATGACTGGACTTGATGATCCTAAAGGTCTTTTCCAACCTAAATAATTCCATGATTCTAAATGCCACCTTTCAGCAGCTCTACTGGCCAGCATATTGACATGGATATCTTTCAAAACACAGGTTAAATGTTCATCAAGCAGGCACTGTTCAGAGTTTAAAACCAAAAAAAAATCAATGGCCACATGGAGCACACAAAAATGAGTGCCTCCAACAGAGATGTTTCTACACAGCTCTGGTTCCAAAGGAGACAACGTTAGGAAACACTAGACCTTCTCAGGGATTGTTACCCACTTGAATAAAAGAGTGTGGCATATTATCCCTTGAATCAGCACATTTTGACCAGAATCATCACTGACAACCTATTCGCTACAAACACAGATACAGAGACAGCAACTAAGATGAGCATGAAATCAGACACAGGGAACGAAAGGATGCACAGGGAAATGGATGCGAAGTGCCTCTAAGCAAACAAAATGGCATGGAGAGATTTCCTGGGTCTGGTGTGGCACATCCAGGTTCTCTGGGAGGGTGCATCCCAAACACCCCAGGCTGCAGAACGACTGTCAGTGCCAGCTGTGTGAAAACTTTGATTTTAATTCCACTGCTAGGCTGTGTAACCAGGCAGTTCTGCCATCCCAGTGCATCACACACTAATGAGTAGAGCCCAGCAAAGTCAGGTTGCTGACCAGATCATATCAAAGCATGCTGGGCACTGCTACAGAATGCAGTGTGAAACACTGACTGATTAAAATTGTCATAAATGACTCCTAATAGGATACAGTAACCCACAAGAGCCATGCAAATCTGCTAGTCGGAGTAGAAAAGGTGATTTTAATATTCGGTTCACTTTTTTTGCATGTTTTCATAAAAATTTCAAGTGGTTTTCTGATGGGAAAATGAAATTGCCCAAACCTATTCTGGCTAATGCTCCAAATCAGGTGGATTCAAAACTCACTGCAACAGTGACTTACAGGATGTGTAGTCTGATGGTCACTTATCCCTGTTCTCCCCGGAGAGAACCCATCTCCCAGAATGGACTTCTATGAATGACTTCATAGTAGCATTGCACCTTCTCCAGAGATAAAAGCAAAGTATCTCATTGAAGATGTGGTTGATCCAGAGGAATTCAGCCACCTTGAAAGATGCAGAAGTATCTACCATACAACTTCTAAAAGGCATGAAAAGTTGGAATCAAAAATATTTTTGTAAAATCTTTTGACAAAATGCTGGCATTAACCAGGAAGATGCCTTCTGTCACTGGGAGCAGCTTACCTTAGGGGAAGAGCTGCTTCTCCCCTCTCTGCCCAGGAGACACTGACTGAGGTCAAGCTGCAGCATCGCTTAAGGAGAGTAAGAGAGGAAGAAGAGCTGCATTTTCAAATACAGAGAATTAGTTTTATATGGACTTCTTGCTGTATTAAATCATGTTAAGCTGTTGTCTGAAACAGACCACATCCAAAGGTCCTGTCACAAGTTTTCCTGATTCATGTCCTGCCTGAACTCAGCATGGACATTTGTTCATGCAGGTATACCAGAAAACGCTGCGAAGAATTGCAGCCCATTCCTCTGACCAGTTGCAATATTAGACATAAATCCTGGGGAAAAGATGCACCCTTCTGGGCTGGTAACGGTATTTATATAAAAGCAGCACATCAACAGCAGAACATAAAACCAAGTGAATTTTTGTCAACACTGCCAAAATCAGAGATTACAGCACTGTTGCTTGTAATTTCCAACTGGCACATAAAGCAAGAACCTACATATAATTACACAGCAAGCCAAAATCCTGGCCTCTGTCCATAGTCGCTCACAGCTCAGTTACAGCAATTTGCCTTTCTGGGGAGAGGAAACAGAAGCTGAAACAAAAACTGCGTCACTGCTGGTAGCCACAGCCATCACTAGCTGCTTAGCTCATTCCCTTTCTGTGCTGCAAAGGAACAGACAAACTTTGAGTGATCAAGAAAGACTTGACTGAGTTCAGGTAAGTCTGCAAGCAAGCAGGTTACCAAATCAGCAAGGCCACCCTGCAAAAGAGATGGGGCACTCTTGCCAGGAGCAGGAGCAAGAGCAAGCCAGGCTGGGGAAGGGACTCCTGAGCTAGGAAGAAGAGAGGTCTAGGATAAAGGAAAGGTTTCTCAGAAACACACAAAAAATATTATCAGGAAATAGTCTAGTTAGCAATACAGAGTTAGCTAGTGGAAAACACATAAATGGTTCTGCCCAAATAGCTATAGCTATCTCCTGGGATTGTCTGACCTACATCTCACTCACTCAGGGGATGGCCACCAGAAACCTGCCTGGCCACCTTGCTTTCAATCCTCCTTTGGAGCCTGACCAGATAGCTATACCAAATAGCTGGGGGTATTGCCATAATTAATAAGAATTGCAGGTTACATTTGTTAAATACAAAAGGAAACAGATACACGCACACTGACACTCAGCCCCTTAGAGAAGCCACTGCTGAGAAAAGTCTGTCCTGTACCTCACCGCAACCTGTATATAATGGAGCCATACGTCTGAGGTGTAAAAGTCTGGGGCTCCTTTTCTAAAAGCACAAAAATATGTTTGAAGGGAAGCCACCTTTCAGGAGAAGGGAAGCCTTTTTAATAGGGGGTCAATGAGAGGACCTTTACTGCAACAGCTCCACCCCACTGACTCCAACTTTTTCCTCAGGGGTAAAACAAGATGTCTGAAAGGATCAGAGGTGTCCACTGCCCATAAAGCATCATGAGATGGCTTGTGCTTTTCTTGCACTGAACTGACAAAGATGACTTCGGCTATCACATTGCTTCAGAAAGGAGAGTCTGCTCTCTGTTTGCTTGAAGAGAGAGGGTGTCCTGAGCAGGGATAAATCACTGCTGTTCAGAGCAACAGCTGGCAATAGGGGTGGCCAAGCCGGGATCATGCAAGTGCAGAGGTTCTCCTGGCAACACCTTTGCTCAAGAAAAACTTCTTGAAAAAAGAGTGCTGGGAAGAGCCTTGACCCCAGGGCAGGGGTCAGTTTTACCACGGCCTGGCACTGTGTACATCTGGAATTAAACCTTGTGAGAGGAACAGCACTCGTAAGAAACTCTTCCATCCTGCCCTGCTCTTGGCCCATGCTGAAATTCAAAGTGGCTGCCAGCACACCTGCTGTTGAAATCATCCCCATGATGGGAAGGTCTGAAGGTCACAGATGCAAACAAATATTTCATGAGTCAATACAACATAGCCTTGAACACTGCACATCTAGCATTGGGGAGGGCCCCCCTCCACCATGCCTGTGTGTGAATGCCCTTCAGCATACTGTGTTTGAGCTGCCCTGTGTATTTGAGCTCCCCCACTGCATGCACACCACTTTCTTTGTTTAGCATTTAGTCTTTCCCCAAAAGGCCTCTTTGGGCTCAGTGAGCAGGAATCAGCCACATTAAATAGGAGAAGACAAAGTGTTTATCTCAAATACTGCTCTTGCCTACCTTTTCTGTAGTTGGAGGGGGCCACATTTCTACCGGGTTTCTCTAGGTGACCTTTCCCTCCACAGCTCATCTTCTCCTGGGATTGTCTGACCTACATCTCACTCACTCAGGGGATGGCCACCAGAAACCTGCCTGGCCACCTTGCTTCCAGTCCTCCTTTGGAGCCTGACCAGTCACAGCCCAGGTCCTTAAAGTATCGGAATGGCATTGAGGGGAAAACACATATTCTGACAAGTCCTCTTGCAGCAGAGCAGAGGAACCAGCTGAGTGAGAGACTCAGGACTGAGCATTTGGGTGGAAGCCCTGGTCCCTACGGCAGCAGAACATGAGATCATTGATGGGATAATGGCCCTGCATTGATAGACTTGCTCTGTTGATGCACATGTGATTTTTCCCCCAGGATGCATGAGACTGCTCATGGGAGCATGAGGGTTCAGATCAGTCTCAGGGTTGTACTCAAACTGTTGTTGCTGAAAAACTTGGATTTTGTCCCTGTAAATCGTGGGAGGTTTGTACAGGATGCCAGGAACAACAATTTTGACATGTTCAATCTCTCTGTCTCTTCTTGTACCCAACTTTGTCTCTCTCCATCTTCACTTTACCTCTTCTTTAACTTACCTCCTTCGAATACCTGTGGGATTTCACCCAGCCCAGTTCCAAGGACGACCAGCAGTCTTGGATCCTAATGCAGGAATCTCATCACTTTGGGTGTACAATCTGCAAAATGGGGGGAATTTTTCTGCCCTCTAAATTTTGTTGTGGGAGACCTGCAAGTTGCACATCACAGTGCTCTCACCTGAGGGAAACCTCCTTCATGACATGAAAAAGAAGAAAGCATTTTCCTGAAACCTGATGGGATGGAGTTTATATCTTCTCTCGTGGTTCAGCAAACTTGCATGGGCCAAAGTGTGGATATGCCTCAAGTCACTGCTTGTTCTGATGGGAGTTTTGTAAAAAGCTAGGGGAGGGAAGTTTTAGGGTTGCTTTCCCCTCCTTCTCTTTGTAAATTTTCATACAGAAAAATAAGCCTGGCCATCCCACACGCCCTACAACCAAATTTACTGTCCTGTCACAGTGAGGTAGGAAAGCATGAGACTCACCAGCCCATCCACCTCCTCACTCAGCATCTCAGTGCAGATCATTCAACCAGCACAGATTTAGGGCTCTGCTGCAGCTATCCTGAGGAAAGTCCAGTTTAAAACTAATTTAGAGGATGTTGCAGCCTTTTTATAGGATTAGTTTTACTGATACCTGTGCCACAGACAGCAACAAGCCCCAATGTCACTTTCCAGAAAACAGGAACCTGTATGACAGACCAGCTCACAAATCTCTTTCACAATAGTGAGCTATGTCCCTCAAATAGCTTAGCAAAGGCAAGTCATTTCATGGTAGCAGATGAAAATTCCTAGACTTCCTCAAGAGCTCAGCTTTCATCACTCAGACTTTGTGTGCCACTTAAATCAAGAGTCACAAGACAGTATGTGCCCTGATACTCCTTGCTGCGGGAGCCAGGCATTTATTCTTCCCAAATCTCCCCAAACCGTTCTAAACACAGAAGTACAAGAGCAGAAAAATGCGCCTTTAGTCACTTTTTCCCTGGCCCTGTCTCAATCTTCCTAGCAAATGAGGTTTGCAACAGATTGTGTTTGAATTCTCCAGCTCAGATTTTTCCTTTTTAATGCCTGGCCGCCCAAGCACAGCTGTGGGGCTTGGTAAAGCAGGCTTGACTTTCAGCCTTTGAGGTGGTTTTGGACCTAAACCACCTAAAATTCTGGTGCTAAAGGTATACCTTTTAAGAACTAAAAATGTGGCTATTGTGTTAATTTACATGTTGCCTGGCTTTAGCATCCCCATATGTCTTCTAGTGAACTATCTCCCACTTTAAAGAGATGTGTTATCTTGTATCTTTTTTCACTTAAAATATTAGCTTGTAATCTGCAATAAGGGGGCCATGCAAAAAAAGCATCAAGCTCTTCTGCAGCAGTTTTGGGTGATGCAGCTCCTCCCAGCCATATAGCTGCATGGGTTTCTGGGTAGGCACTCATGTATAATAGCTATTTTTCTTAAAAGCTTCTCAAATATGCCAATGGGCAGCCTAGCACTAGTCTTTCCAGGCTTATAAATGGGTGTGATCCCATCCCGCTAGCCTCAAGTACCCTAGGGCTGGTACCTCCCCTGGGTTTGAGGAAAACCTTTCATTTATGGAACTTCCTCAGTCCAAAACCATCAGGACTAACTAACTGGAGACAGGAGTGATTCCAAGGATTCCTCCTGTATGCAACAGTTTGTACATACTATGTTGTCCAACCAAAGCTCAACAAGCATAATGCCTTTGGGGGCAGCTCCAGGGAAAGTTATCCAGGTAAAGCATTAAAGAAGGGGAGAACGCTGTATGATTTTTTTCCTGCACACATGAGCACTGATCTGCCCGTTGAGGTTAGCTCCAGAAAAGGTTTAAGATGTGTAAATTTAGTAATGTAGCAGCTTGGGAAAAGAGTGGGTGCTCTGCCCAGCCATGTGACCACAAGTACACTTGGACATCACCTCACAGGTGGGTACCAGTTCCCACGCTGTTGCAAGTCCATCAGCACGACAAGCTCTGTGCTCACTTTTCCTGGCCCAAGAGCTGTCCCTCATAGTCAAATGTTGTGATTTGGAGCCTGAAAATGCCCCAGAAGCTGCCAGTACATATACAGAGCTATCACTGGGGTAATCAAGATGCTGCACTGAGACCTAAGCAGGCACCTCTGCTGGCATTGTCTTCCTGTCGTGACCCTATGCTGCTGGATATCCCAACCATCCTATTGCCATCACATCATCACATGCCATCCTAATGCTCTTGCCTAGGATACAATGGCAAATAAAGGATAGGAAGATATGACTGTTCACAAAACAGTTTGTTACCTTCTCCAGGAGTCCTGCACACAGCTTTCTCCCCTAGGTCATATCAGAATTATCTTCATTATTTATACTTCCTCTGAGAAAAATTCTTGGTACTAAGGAGGAGATTCACCAACTGGGACAATAACTATGTGGCTGAAACTAGATGCAGACATGTGGTGTTTTGATTTTAGGCTTTCCTGGGAGACAGATCACATGGTTTGCTGTATCCAAGTGAAGTATTCCATCCTATTTTACGTCAGCTTAGATATAAGAAGGGAGGACCCAAGCCAGCCTGTGAGTGCACACATGAGCTCTGATCCAAGAGGCTGGCAGAGCAACTTATGCTTGAACTTGGGGGTCTGGTTCAGAGCACTCTTGCAGATCCATTCCCAAGTCCATGTTGCTAGCATTGTTGAACTCAGTTGCAGAGCACAAGGAGGATGTAAAATCTGGCTCAAGGCCTAGATTTGTAAACAGGGTTATTTCACCTGTAGACCACCAGTGCTTCCCACACCCACCTGGGCACCAGCCCAACACTGTCACACCCCAGCATAGCTGCTATAAGTGTTGCTATTATTACACAAGTATTGTCATAGCACCTGGCAGCCTTGTCTTTGGAATCAGTGGCATACCTAGGAGACAAATTACTCAGTCTCAGCTGTTTCTACATATGCAGACCAGGTTCATCTTGCATTCCTCCAAGCCTTCTGCCATGCAAATGCCCTGCAGTTACTGAGGTGACACCACAGAAGAGATGGAGCACTAAAACTGGAGTGGGCAGTGGCCTGGTTGCAAACAGTGTTTTACCATTCTTGTATTTTAGCTCCTTGCCTAGAAGTTCTTGTGTAGCTTAGCGGAATTCAAACAAAATTAGGTATCAGCTACCGAAGGGACATTTCCCACCCCAATGCTGCAATAAACTCCATCAACAGGTGGGTATCGCCCTAACATGATGCAGTGCAGCCCTTGAGAAAAGAGTCCAGCAGCAGAAGTGTGGAGTAGCTCCCCTCCTGGAGACCCTCTGACACTGTATAATGCAGACTGCAGGATGGGTCTCAGGATTTGCCTCTGTAGCATTACCGTAGTGGTGAGCTTAGGTCTTCAGTGGTCTTAAGAGGGAGCTTAATCCTAGAAGTCGTCTCTGTGCTTTATCACCCCAGCGTGACACTGTCTGGAAAAACAGCAGCAGATGTCTGCCCAGTGAGACTGAGAGAGAGATTAACATGCTTATGGTCAAGGGGAGAGGCAGTAAGGGGGACTCTGGCCATTGTGTTTCCCAGCAAGATGCCTTGCATGAACATGTGCCACCTAGGCAGAAGCATCAAGAAAAAAGAGCTGAGAACGTCTCGTGTTCTCATTACCCACTGAGATAAATGTATGAGAAAAAAGAGTGAGAAACCATCTTCAGAAAGAATGATCCAGAAACATTTTAGTTCAAACAAAACAAAAATTGTTATTCTGGTTTGAGAGACAACTTGCAAAAGCAATTGCTTATACAGTTGACCCTGCAAACAAGAGAGGAGGCAACTGCACAGGTCTGGTGGGGTTTTTTTTAATGTGAAACCAAGCAGAGGAAGTGTGAATAAAAAACTTGCAGAGACAAGATTTTGCTTATTTACACATAATTTGAAGACTCTTGGCAAGGTGTGCTTTCTGAGTATTCCCCTATCTTTTTCTGGGACCTCTGAGAGTCTTCAGCAGCTAACGATTCATTCAGTGACTCTAAATGACATTCAGTAACCACCATCAACTTAGGGTTGGATCAGATCCCTGGTGCACTCTTAAGGTACTTATCTCCCCTTGAGTGCAATCAGAATTAAGCATCCTGGGGTCTTGCTTGTCTATCCCAGCTTCTCACCCTCTCCCAGTTTCAGTCCCTTTGAGGGACCCCACCAGCAGGGAAGCTCCCCACCCTCTGCTTGGCTTTGACTTCATCCCGGGGACCATGTCAGCCTACTACAAAGAGGGGCCTGTACAGAAGCTGGGGCTCACACTGTGCTGAGAGGAGTTATAAAGCTTCTTTTAAGATATCCAGTACAAAGATGAGCCTGTTCAGCTGCAGGTTGGTGGCTGCTGCCTGCCCTTCCTGCCTCTGCCAGGCACTGAGTCATCATCCCAATATGGGACTGCCAGCCCAGCACTGTCAAGAGGGCTAGAGCTAGTGGCAGAGAGGGAGAAACACGCCCTGCTCACTGTTGCAACAGCTAAAATGTGTGCCTCAAAGTACTGCTTTTTCCCAGAGATGCAATTAGGAAATACTTTGGAAAAGACCCAGGTCTGCCAGGGAAAAGGGCAGCCACGTAGAAAGGGTCAGCGGACATGCAAAATCTTCCTTGGGTTTGTATTTTCCAGCAGAAACCCCTTTTCAATGCTCTTTTTTTACATAAAAAAGTGAGGGTTTCTACCAGTTTCCTTTTACAAGACAAGGGAGGAAAAGTGGAAGATATTTTCCAGATTGCAACACTCAGGGGAGCTTTTCCCGCAAAGACCAGAATTGTGAGTGCAAAGAAATCTCCACTGCTGTCTAAAGCCATGCAAATATGAGAGACACTTAGCCTTCTGCCCATGGAGGAAAAAAAAATATTTTTTTAGAAGGTAGGTCTCAACACTCTT
The DNA here is from genome assembly GCA_013399695.1 of Formicarius rufipectus. Taxonomy (NCBI): domain Eukaryota; kingdom Metazoa; phylum Chordata; class Aves; order Passeriformes; family Formicariidae; genus Formicarius; species Formicarius rufipectus. Next base: position 110,848 of record VXAU01003873.1, on the reverse strand, counting down.
TCAAATTTTTAAAACACTTTCATGATTCTGTGATTTTTATTAAACTCTCAGGTAGCAGGAAAGCAATGCTCACAGGTCAGGGATTTCACTGGTACCCAAGGATTCAACGTGTTGGTTCTTTAGATAGAAGAGTACAGTCTGGTTCCCTAAGGGTAAATGGAGACAAAAGCCTTCTGCAGATTTGATGCCTATCATGAGCAGACAGGAAGGAGAGCTAGATACGTAAGTCATAGAAATATAAAAATGGTCCTGACACAGATTCCGAAACATAAGGTGAGTTGGAAAGATGCATTCCTGACCCTCACCATGCCTGCAATCCAGGTACACACTCGCTGAAAGGCCAGTTAGAACCAGCAGGAAAGAGCAGCAGCCAATTTAAATTGAGAGAAATAAGAGACCTGAAGACAAAAAATGTAAACCCCTTGAGCACTTCACCTGTGCCCAGGTGTGCAAGTTCAACAGCTGGGAGCCTTGGGCACTTGCTGTTGCAAAGGCTGACTCACACTCAGTAAGTCACAACTGCCTGGTTTTACCTAGTAATTGCCTTTTCAGATTGAAGAATTAAAACAGGGCATGAGGGGAAAGGCCAGCCAAGCAGCTTTGAATTCTGCAAGTTGAGAGAAAACATCGTTAGCATAGCAAGAAAGAGACTCAGTGCAAGGGGGAAATTCATCCTCTCCATTTGTGTTTTGTCTTCCTGGCTCTGCCTTTCCTCTCCCTTCCTCTTCCAGTTTATTCAAGAGCCTCTGCCAGTGTCATGCTGATAGCCTTCTGAAAGGTTAAACATAAGACAAATTTCAGAAGCAATTTACAAATTTGCATCAGTGCTGCACAAACTGATGAAGGTTTCCCACACTTTACCCCGTGCTCCATCCAAATGTATACCATTTCTGTCTTCATAGATATCATGGGTGTTCTCTAACAAAGAAATGGGTTTTTGTCTGACACTAGTTAATCATGCTGTGATCCAATCTGGACGCAGACACAGGTCCGGTTACAAGTATCAGAGATTTTAGTATTGATCTCCCTGGTCACAAAAGGTCAATCAGCTCCAGCTTTTACATGGATGCTGAGCTAAGCAATGTCTATTTGCTTTCCAAGGAAAGCCTGTGGTTTTAACCAGCGAGCAAAAGGCTTTGAAAGAATGAGCAGACTTACTCAGTGCTTGGAATGGCTGAGTTTCTCAAGGCCAGGCTAGGCCAGTGCAGCAATTTTAGCCATGCTGACCCTTATGCTTCTGCAGTCAAGCAGAGAACAGGCTTCCTTCCTCTGCTGGGACTGTCTGCTTCCCTCTGCAAAGGTGATGTGTGTCTTGGGCACATGGGGCATCCCAGAGACGCTTCCAGCCCGAGTCAGCTCTGGGCCAATCTCACATGGAGCAGCACCAGGCACTGCCTCTCTACTGCCCAGCCAGCAACCATGGGGTAGCCTTATGCCTCTATCCACCCTAAGATGTGGGGAACCAGCTCTTCACACACACACACCCCTTCCTATATTCTTAACTGAATTAACTGATTTTGCAGGTATGTGGGCTGGAATAGGTCTCACCAACAAAGCTATTTTAAACCAGGCTTCCCTTTACTTCCCAAGGGTCAGCAGTTCCCTCCTCCCAGGAGGATGCTGTGCTCAAGCACCCCGTATGTGCTTGAGCATCAAGGCACTATGGGGAGGAAGTGCTGCAAAGCTGCTGGGCCATACAGGACTCCCAGCACAGCTTTTGGCTCAGTCACATGTACCCAGCCCCCAGCTCAACTCTTTTCTCAGGGCCCTGGGAATGCTGGCACTGGCTGGTAATCTCCAGCTGCAGGCAAGCCAACAAGTTTGCCTGAAGATCCCTTAGTCTCTCCATCTCAGCCAGCCAGGAATGGTCTCCCCTGAAATACACCTGGCAAATCCAAGTTGGATCATTTCAGTGGACCAAACCAGGATTTGCAATTCAATAAGCTCCTTCCACATGGCAAAGTGTTGCAGGCAGTCAAGAGCAGAACAGCCAGCTGAATCACTCCCTGACATCCTTAGTTTGCCAAGGTCCAAATTAACCTCACTGCAGTCCCTCCTCCTCTGAAGCTTCTAGAAGTCACTGTGTCCTGCTCTCTGGGTCCTGGCACCCTTCTTACAAGGCTCCTCTCAAATGACATTTCCTTTCAAGAATCAGCCCATGGAAACCATCTCCTGTCCCTCCCTTTAAACATATTCATGTTTAATTTCATAACCTTGTCAGGGCTGGCTGTGCTCTGACAGAAAATCCAGGTGGGTATTCCCACCTCTGGACAAAACTTCACCTAATAGGAGATCTATGAGATTTTGTGGGTTGGTCTATGCTACTAGGAGAGAGAGACAGGCAATTGGTAGGCAAGAGAAGGAGAGAGAGAGAAGTTTCTCAGTTGGTTTAAGCTTGCTGCAGGTGAGCACTTAGCAATCAAGTTTACATTAAAAGCTACTTTATTTTGGTGACAATTCTGTCCTTTCTCCAGAAATGAAAGGTGAAGCAAACTCTGCTGCTCATGGTAGTAATTTTTAAAACCTTTTCTTAGAAAAAGAGCTTGCATTTGCATTACATTCTAGGTACACAATGAACACAGAAATCAGATGGGAAACTGCTCAGAGAACCACAAGGCACTGATGCGCAGAAAGTCCTCAGCCAACTGAGCTCCCTGAGAAGACCTGATCTGCAGTCTTCACCCCGCACTGGCATAGAAACACTGCCAAGCATTACTAACTGCTCCTGACTTTGCCTTACACAAAGTCCTCATCAAGATGTCAGGACCATTTAGGGAATGCGCAGGAGCCAGGACAGAGAACACTCCCCACACTGGGCAGATGCAGTCTGCTCCTAAGGTGTCTGGCAAGCTGGATGCAAAGTGACCAAGGGACTGTGATCCTTGAGAGATGCTCCAGAAGGACCCTTCAGCAAGATGACCCTGCTCTGTCAAACACCTTGAAAAGCTATACTTTGCCAACAGGTAGTGGGAAAGCACTTGCAGCTTGGCAGCCCCATGGTTGGCTTCCTGCACAAGCAAGCGAATTTTGCAGGCTAAAAGTCACCATCAGATACTTGTTAAATTTTGAGAAACTGCAGCATTTCTGTCCAGGCACTGCAAGGGAAAATGAGCTGCTCAGGCTTGGCATTTCAGAAGCCACTAAGGTGAAGAGCTTAATCTTTACCCTACAAAGGCAACTATCACCTAAGGAGTGACACACTGTTCCACCCCCTGCCTCCCTGGTCCCTCTTCAGGACATAAAGGTCCAGGCAAAGGCAGCTCTCTTCACAGATGAAGAAACATGGTCTTCTGCATTCCACTCATCCAGAAAGTCATTCTGTCCAAGGGAAACAATAAACTGCCACCCAAACTGACTGAAACATTTTTCCAGATCACCTTCTCCAATCTCCATACCAATTATTTTCCTTCTTCCCATAGTTTATCCCTAACCTTCACTTTTCACATAGTCTCACCGTGCTGACAAGAGACTCTTATCGGAGTAGGAAAATTTACCTCAAAAAGAACTGGAATCTGAAAAGCCACTAACCCCCCACAGAAGTATTGGAGACTGAAGTGTCCAATGTCTCTCCGGCAGCAAAACCTGATGTGTGGTAGATCTCACCCTACTCTTTTCCAGAGTAGTTGATAAGTGCCACCTGACAAGATTCCTTGGCCTACAGAGACCCTGCTGCTCATTCCCTAGGACAAGGATGGCCCAAGGAGAATGGATGGTTCCTAGCCCAGCCTCCTTGAAATCCTGCTTTTGGGCAACAAGCAGAGTGAGGTGGACCTCTCCAGCTCTGGTCCAGATGGAAGGGCAAGACAGCAGTTCACTGTGAAACTATGCTCTCATCTCTTGCTGGCTAGATGAAAAGGAAGGACCACAACACGGTGCCTGTCTGCCAGAGATCCTTTCCTTCCCCATCACAATGACATTTGGTAATCATCTTCAGACTCCCTTCCTCCTACTTACTTTTCTTTGAACTTTAAAAGATTTTTCTGCCCCCCACCCCTCTTTCAGGCCCTAGGTTGCCTTTGTGATTCATTGCTGCATGGCAGAGGTGGCTTTTCTCTGTGTGGAGGTGATTTTGCAAACCAGCCCTTACACATGTTTCACAACAGGCAGACAGCCACCAGCAAATGGTGCAGTAAGTGCCTGCAATTCTGGCCCAGAGAATAAAACACAGTCTGTTTGGCTGTGGAAGGATCACAAAATATATTAAAAGAGTTCATTAAATTCACTTTGGTTGTGCTCCAATGCATGTTGAAAGTCAGGAGGGAGTCCCCCACTGACATGAAGCAGGTTTTGGATCAGGGTTAACAGCATTAACCTGAGTGGTTGGCACCTGCTGAGCCCAGCTGAGTCCTGGATTATTACTGTCCATGTAAGTTGTCCCTAATAAAAGAAAAAAGCCCAATGGGCCTCCTGTGTTGAATAACCTGTGATGACTTCTGAATCATCTATGTTTGTTAATATCCATCTCATACACAGCCATGTCCTTCTCTAGTTAGCACCCAGCTTGTCGTTCCTTAATAAAACCACAGCCAGCTTTCCACCAGAAGGTGAATTTCTTTCAGAGATGCATTTCATTTGCTGCAAGCTAGCCCTTTAAATCCAGACTTTTACATACAGTTACTCCAGAGAATATGAGGAATGCCTCTGATGGTTTTTCACTGAGTCTATTAGCCTTTTTTGGACAGAAGGAAGCATCTGAGAGGAAGAGCACATTTTTCCCTTCTTTGAATCACAGAAGGAACACCACAGCTCATTCCTCATGCCCAGACTGCTTAACTCTTCCAATACCCAAGCAGTCCTCAGCTGCTTCTCTGGTGGTACTGGAGCCTCTCGCTATCACTTTGTCTCCTGCCTGAAAGCCTTGGACACATATTAGGTACCCTGGCAAACAAAAGTGGAGTTTTCCACCCTTTCAGGTCTAAAACCAAAGACAGTTGTTCCCATCTTGATCCTGCGATACAGACTACAGCCTGACGTGCAGCCTCACAGCTCCTTGCACAGCAAGGCCCCAGGCAGAGAGTTTTCCCTCTCTGAAACAAGAAGAGAGTTTTCCCCTTCCCACTCATTTATTTGCTGCCACAACAGCTGGTCTCCACAGGCTTACTGAACAGCCCTCCAGCTTAACTCAGTTTTCAAGTGCACCGAATTTGCATCCACAACACATGACCCAGGTTTTAAGCCTGCCCACACCGCTGGCAATGAGCTCCTTAGGATAAGTTTTGCTGCAGGGACTGACTATTTGATGACCATAACACTACTAAGAGATTTTCTTGCCTGCTCCTCCTCACACTTCTGTAGGATGACGTGGCATGCCTGACCCCTGGGCTGGAGAGCACAGGGAAGGTCAAAGCACCAGTTGTGGGACTCTAATTCCATGTATATACAGAAGGTGTCCTATATAACTTTTTTCCTAGTGTTTGAATAGACATTAAATTATCCATATAGGCAAAGTCAAGGATGAAAACAAAGCAGATCACATCTTCTCTCTGCCAGTAACTGGAGAGTGACAAAACCTTGGTCACATATTAAAATCATGGATGCTGGCTTTTTAATATGCTGTCCTTAAGATAAAACATTCCCCAAAATTACTTCAGGTAAGGTGACCTTCAGATGTACTTTTTTAACTGAGATGGTGATTGAGATGTTTGTTTGGTAAAAGCACCATTCTCAATGAAAAGAAAATACCACATAACAATACACTGTAAACATCAAAGTCTGACAGATGTGCCTATTGGGAAGGCTGCAAGGGCAAATTAGGTAGCAACAATTTTACAGTGAAAGAAACAATTGATTTCAAATGCTAAAACTGATGGGGTCTTAAAGAATGATCACATCTCAGCTGATCTACACCTGCACTCCCAGTAATGGAAAAGACCCAGTGATGGAGCATCACTGTCTACCAAGACACAATTACAACTACTCTCTTACCCCAGCAGACTTTGCCAAGACACAGGGAGAGCATCCAAGTGCTAGAGCTAAACACTCACCATGAGGAATATATAGCATCTGTGCAACAGACCACTCAACAGCACACATTTCATCTCAGTTTTGTGTGATCAGAACATTTAATTTCTACCCAGTTAGCCATGGTTGATGGAGTTTATGTTATCTCTGTGCAAGAAAATGGGAGTATGTGGTCCAACACACAGTTAGGGGAACAGACACAGGCAGCTCCTGATGTGGCACAGGGCTCTCCCATCAGCTTGCCAAAAGCACCTTATGAATTTTAACCAGAAAAGTGAGTTTGCATCTGTTGTTAGTGCCCCGTATCATGGGGCTGAGATATTTTTTGATGTTGTTACCAGGAACTTTGAAACCACAGCCTGCAGCCCAGGGAACGAACATTGCAAAGGACAGGAGGCACCGCAAGACTCACCAAGTGATAAGCAGCACTGTTGCCCTCATCTCATTCTGAAGAGCAGAGTTTTGAAATATGGTTATGAGGACCACACATTCAAAGAGACAAATCTCAGCTTCCAGAAGAGTCTAAGAAACTTAAAACATGACAGTAAAAAAAACCAGCATGAAAAAAGACCTACATGGTTCAGCCATACCCAAAACATTTCTAAACTGACCAGACATACTTTTGTAATTGTGATGGCTTCTGCAGGTGACCAAAGGACAAGAATAGCCCACATCCCATGACAGCTTCATCAGCCTACAGGAACACTGGGACTCACAGCAACTTCACCAGAAATTTAATATTCTTCTTGTCATCAAGCCCAAGGCCAGGACTCCTTTCTGCAGCACTGCTCAAGCACACACCACAAAGACAGCCCCTATCTCAAGCAGCTTAGAGACTGAGAACAGATAACTTATGTTGTAAGGAATTAATTGGCAGCCTTTGGAGAAGAGAGAGCATAGAGGCTGTTGACACAGCTTCTTTCCCCAGCAATGAAATACTTCTGCCTTGAGGGAGAAGCACGGCAGTTGCTTCTGCAGGGAACCCCGGTGCCGCCATGGCTGGGGAAGGTGGTGGCACCTTATAGCAAAATGCAACTACATGCAAAAAAAAAAAAACAACCAAGGACATCTTAGCCCAGAAACCAACTGTGCTTTCATTTGTGTGGTGGTTTTCACCCAGTGTCCACCCAAACCGCCAGGCCCCCCCTTTCCCAGACAGAAAGGGAAAAGGAGAAACGGCAAAAAACAGCTGAGAGATAATGGCAAAACAAACTCAGAGTAGCTAAATACTTAAATTTATTACTAACAAGATAAGAACTAAAACGAAAGGTAATAAAACTAAAAAGTAAGAAATAAATAAGTCTTAAGAACACCCCTCTCGTCCCTCCCTCCAGCAGTTCGAGAGAGCAGGGAATGGGAGCTTCGCAGACGGTTGTTGTTGCTGCCATTGCTCTTGTCCTGTGGGTCAATCCATGGGGGTGCAGTCGGGTCTCTGCACCCTGATGGTCCTCCATGGGCTGCAGGCAAACAGCTGCTCCACCATGGTCTTCATCACAGTCTGCAGGGGAGCCACAGCTCTTAGTCCTTCCTCTGCTCCCATGGGGTCCCTCCCATGGGAGACAGTCCTCAATAGACCTCTCCAACATGAGTCCACCCCCCCAGGCAACACTTCTACCAGAGGAAAAAACCTGCTCCAGGTGGGTCTCCTTCTCCAAGAGTCATGGATGCAAGTCTCTTCCAGGATCTTGCTCCATCCTGGGCCTCCCACAGGACAACACCTCCTTCGGTCATCCACCTGTTCCTCCAGGGGGGGTCTCTGCACCCCAAAAGATCTCCACGGGCTTCAGGGAGGGGGAGGGGGAATAGCTTTCAGTCATTCCTTCACCTCCTCCTGCTCCGACTTTGGTCTCTGCGTTATCTCATGGCTGGAATTACAACTGTGCAATAACTCCTAATTCTTAAATATGTTATCACAGAGGCATGACTATAATTCTTAATTGGTTCAACTCTGTCCACCAGCGGGAAGTCCCTCCTGGACCTGGCTGTCATTGGCTCCATGGGACAGGAGAAGCTTCTAGCAGCTTCTAACAGAAACCATCCTGGAAGCCCCTCCTTCTACTAAAATTCAGCTACAGAAACCCATGACAATTTGTCAAAGAACACTCACTCAGGTATTCACCAAATATCTACTAGGGCAGAAAATACACAGGAATTTACTCCTTACCTGTAACTGAGGCACATTTCTGGTGGGTCACTGGCTACATGCAAAACCCACAAAGGTCAGAAGTGAATTTCCATTCATGCTACAGGCCTAGTTTTTGCAATATGTATCACAATCCAAATGGATGAGCTACAAAAATATGTCAAAGGTAAGTAGATATTATGTGCCTGTTAGTGAGGCTCAGGCACTTAACTCCCTTCTAGTTCTCAGGAAAACCCAGCTCTCTCCTCTGAAGAGACGCTGAAGTGCAGTATGCTCAGGGAAGGGGCTTTCCTAGCACTTTCCATTTCATGAGTCCCTGTAAACACTGAAGCACTGGCATGAGATGGAAGTAGCAAAGAGATTGGATTTCTACCTCCTCAGTCCCTATCATTTTTCATGGATGGGCACAGAGCAACCAAGGAGAACAAGAGAAAGAAAGGTCACCTTCAGCATACTCTGGAATCTCCTCTGTAAGGAGACTGCTGCCAGAGAACAGCAATATCACTTCCAGCTCTTCCCAATGGTTTCTACACTTCCTTTCATTCTAAATAAAGAGAAGCTAGAGACCAACCTCTGGCTGAGGCAGATGCGTGGCTTAGCTCCACAACATTATAGCAGGCAGGAATTTCCCTGAGCCACACACTGTGCTGCTGTGGCCCTAATTACACATTCCTTAAAATCATATGAAGGCTACAGCCCTTCTTCCAAGCAGGTTTTACTGCTCAGGTGTGGGTGTGGTTGAAGGAGCCAATCCTGCATCAGTCATACAAGTACCACTCCCCTAAGAAATCCACTGCATGACACCACCTCCAGCCATGGAGCTGTGACTGAGAGTGCACTGTTCAGCTTTACTGGGCTATGAACCAAGCCACATGTGCAACCACACTGCAGACAGACTAGCCTTGTCTCATTTAGCAGGATGGGAAGACTGGACTTTTCTCACACAGGCCAGTTTGTCCTTACATTCAGGCAAACAAAGAAATCCAGTTCCTCATCCAGGTTGCCCCAATCTGAATCCACAAGGAAGGTGAGAAATTAAGAGAATTAAAATAAAATAAAAAAATTAAAACAATCTTCTTTGCAGTGCCCTGAGACAGGCAAAATATATGGACAGACCATGAGGGGGTTTTCAAAGACAGGGTCATCAACTGTTCTGAACCGAGCAAAAAAAGCAACAATTAATTTCTGAAAAAGCAAGTATCTCTCTTTTCAACCCAGCACTGCTATTACACTCAAAAAAATGAGCACTTCCTGAGGAAGTGGGCATGTACAGTGTGAAAACATGCAAGTGGAGGAGGCAGAGACTTACTAGTAAAAACACCAGCTGAGTCCTTGCCTCTTCATGATCTAATGATGGCTAACCCCTTCTGTTGTTGTCTTTCCCTTTTCACTAGCGTAACAATCTGCATAAACATTGCAGAAAGAAGTTTAGATTCAAATATTCCCCTGAGCAAAATTAAAACTCACACAAATTATCTGTTGATACAAAAAACTGATTTTTACTAATTGCTAAGAGATGCAAAGAGAACAAGAAAAGGTTGGGAAAAGCTAAGATTACTTGCAGAAGCACAGAAAAGTTACCACCAAAAACTACCTTTTTTACAAGTTAGCTGGGGAGGGGAGGAGTGGATGGCAGGGGAAGAAAAGCAGTTTCTGCCTTTTTTTTTTTTCCTGTCTTTGCCACTTTCCGATGTTATCTCTTTAGCAGGGGCAGGGAGGGTGGTGGGCAGTGTGTCTTAGCCACCTTAGTTCTCTAGAATGCAGCCAGGATGTCTGGTTTTGTCACTCACAAAGAGCTGTGTTCACCGACCATGAAGGGTTCCAATCTATCAGCCCTCAAAAATATGGTAAGGATAGAAGGATAAGATATAACTCATGCATGTGGCATGGTAGGTCTCAGTTCTCTCCAGACTGGCAGAGTTTCAGTCCCTGGTGGCAGGTAAGCAGCAATCAGTGGCAATGAAAAGGTGAAGAGGTGAGAGGGAGGTAGGGAGACATTTATGGTAACAGTAACCAGTTCTTTCTCTCGTTTCTCACTCCCTGATTTTCCAAAATTTTTCCTTCACTTTTATAGTGTTCAAAGGAGGGTATACATGATTGTTTTGGCATGTAGCCCTATTCAGATGTTTTGAAGAGATCACAATAGCAGGATCTTCTAGCAGAAAAGCTCCAGCAGGAAGATCTTGTGAGAACTTCTGGCAGAAAGCTGACAGAATTTTTTGGTAGGAAGTTTTGATAGGCAGAAACAATGGCGAACCATTATTTCTATATTATCTGTGTGTAACACCTAGGTCAAAATAGAGAGTTTCTGACTCTGGGACTGTGTTATGCCCCTCTAACAAGGGCAAACATCTCCCCCACATGACAATCAGAAAACAGAACATCATCAGTCTCTGCCTAGTGCATCATTCACACTCATCTGAGCCAATTCTGGTGGGTTTCCTTGCTCTGAAATACACAGTCATTACCTTCAAAAGCTTACATGCCAGCAGAAGCAGTTGCACATTTCTTAAAACCTCCTCTGATACCAGCCTTGTAACTTTTCAGACAAAACATGCCTATACCCAAAAACCTAGAGTACTTCTCATAAAGTCTACCTACCGTCTGACCATGGCCACATGTGGTGTCAGCAGAGACACCTAAGCAATCAATTTAACCAGGTTATTTTTAGCCTAGATCAGTTCCCTGTTCTGTATTACTCCTGGTCTCGCAAACTGGTTTTGTGGATGAAGAGGGAAGCAAGAAAAGGGATCATTAGTTAAGTCTATCTTGCTGCAAAGAAAAACATAGGGCAAGTGTCTCCCCCAAAGCTTCTCTCATTTGAGCAGGGAGAGGGTAGGTATCCCTGAACAGCATCAAGAAAAAGGCTGGAAATAAAATCCTGTCAAGCAGACTCTACCAGATGTTAGTATGTTAACAGAGAGCTTCCCCTAGCATCAGCATGGGAACAGTCATCCTGCTTGGGATGCTTGACATGCTCCAGGATGTTGCAAGAGTAGTATCAGCAGTCCACACACCAACCCACAAACAAGTTTGGTCCAAAGACTGCAATGCAGATGTGCCCTTAAGGTACAAGTTTTATCTTCTACAGCAATTATAGCAGTTTAGAGATGAAGAAATGAAGCTAATGATTTTCACTGTGCCTGGCTTGTCTCCCCATTCTCCTCTTTTACCACCCTGAGAGTGGGATCAAGACACCATGACAGTTTGAAAATTATCAGCCTCTTATTTGGTATGATGGAATAAGATATGTCTGGATTTTGGGAGGATGACAAAGGATCCATCAGGAGGGAAGAGAGTTTTAAGCTGGAGAAGACCCCTGGTCCAATCTACCACACAGCCACTGATAGGACAAGGGTGGGCAGAAATCATATGAGTGACAATCATCATGCTGTGGATCCAAAGCAATGTCGATGAATCCATGCACATGGAAGAGAGCATAGTATGCAGATGCAGGCAGGAACTGCCAGGCTAGGCCCAGGAAGTTAAGGCTGCTGAGATCCCAGCAGGAGGCTTAAATCTGAGCCCTGCCATCTCCCTTTGTGCCACAAGGCAGCAGAAACCTGCACTGGAAGTGGAATGTTGCCAATTCCAGAGGGGCTGTGACTCTGCAGGAGTGCTGACAAGACATGTTTGCCCACCTTGTCCTGCTGCTGGGCAATTGGGCTACTGCAGACCCATGATGAGCCACAGAAAAAAGAAACTGTAAATCTGTAACTGGTTTGACTCAGGAAAGTACTAAAAGATGAGAGATTTGACATGTTATTAGTTTATGAAGAGCCCTGTCCTTTGTAGCTGCCTACAAACACCAGTGCTTCAAGCTGAAAGTGCCTCCTGTTTTGCAGGCAAGTGCTAGATAAGCTGTGCCCCATAAGTCGCCAGAGGAACATTGCTGAGATCATGTCCCTTCAGCAGCATTACACAGTAGAAGGAATTGATGCCAGTTCCTCTGCTTTGTGACACCATAGTCCCACCAAGAAGTCTTCCTACACAGCTCCTGTGAATGGACTGCACAGAAAATTAATTCTTCAAACATCTGTTACTTTGCCCCTGTGTAAATACCAAGCTTCTGATTGATGGGGGAAGGATACAAATATTTACAGACAAGGTGAAGGTGGGAGCCCTGCCAGACACTGCACTTGTGGGTGCTGCTGGACAGCAAATGAGGTTGACCAGGTAGCTGTGGTGCATGCCTGCTGCAGAGACAGACCTGGCAAATCCCAGATCCAGCAGCTAATAATTTTTTTCTTGGACTGATTTCAAAACATTTGGCTTAAAGCTGAGATAATGACCTGAACAAAACTGAAGTAGGGGTGAGACATCAATCCCATTAACTTCGCAAGTAATCACAGGCCCTAGCAACATATTAGTTTTTTCCAGCACCAGCCTCACCACACCACCCCACATAAGACATTGGTGCCACAATAAGCCTGCTGTCCCGCAGGAAAGGCTGGCACTGCTGCAGGAAAGATGAGCAGCCACAGGAAATCACCTATCACCATCTCCCAGACACCACCAAATGCCAAAAAGACCCTCCTTTGGGTAAATTCAGCATTTTCCTCATCCAGGTAGTCACAAAGCTTGAATATTCACTTGTCCTCACAAAGATCAACATGGACAAACCAGCCTCCCATTGGATCAAAGCAAGGAGGAGGCAGCTTTTGGGTTGGCTGAGAATTGGAACCATGACTATGAGGATGGTCCCAGGTACAGCTTCAGTCCATGTCAAGTAGCTTTATTCTGCAGGTATCCAAGATTCTGCATGGGCCAGGCAACACTTCCAGCAGCAGCATGAACTATGCTATTCTGGAGATAATTTAATAACATAGAGACTTGTCCAAACCTGGCCACAAAACACCCCTGCATACCTTTAACTTCTTTATAACAATGTAGCCCCCTGCATGATTATTTCCTCATTTGGAGATCGAAGGACAAACATCCTGGGGGGTGAACACTGTTACATTCCAGTTTTTGCAGGATCATTTATGAATTCCTCTTTGATCTGACCTTTGCAGTCATTCAAAGCATGAGGCCAGTTTCCTGGGGTTTCTCCTTTTCCCTAGTCTGGAAAGCAAGTTGCTCTTATCAGGGCAATATTGGCCACAAAAGCAGAGCCTGCTCTGGATGCTTTACAGGGAGAATTTCACTTAGTCCTGCCTCAGAAAAGGAGCATATTCCTCCCAAATTTATAGCAGGACCCCTTCACATTAAAAAACAAGCACATTATAAAAAAACCAACAACACAAAAACAAACAAACCAACCAACCAAACAAACAAAAAAACCCACAACCAACCAAACACAACACACCCTGTCCTACCTGCTGCGGTGTCCTTGTCACATCACCCACTACTTTCTGCTTTACATTTCCCAGCCTAAAACTATGGTAACAAGAAGTGCCTCAATGAAACATGCCAACTTATTTTTCCAATCCCTGTCCTTACCAGTGCCAGGAAGTCAGCCATGATATTGCCTTCATGTATCAGATTTCTGGACTCACTCACTCATGGCAACAAAACCCATACAGCAAGAACACATCCTGCACAACCCAACCAGGAGGCCTAATCAAGCAGGCTGGCAGGGATATATAGGCTGTGGTGAAGCCTGTGGGGAAGTTCAGGGCAGAGCAAAAGTTTTCTTTACTCTCTCCTCCCACCAAGAAACACAAGCTTGTCCTCCATACGGGAACCAAGTGGCTGGCACATGTACACTCCGCATTGGCAAACATTACAGCCATTGATATGGAGAGATACATCTCTAGGTCATTGGATGAGAAGGCTTAAGACATATTGTTTCTGTAGCCAGGAGGTCCTTGATTTATTCCAACATTGTGAGTGCCACTAGCCGTCTTTCCCCACTCTTTCCCCCACTTAACTCTGTATTTGTTCACCACAATGTTACAACTTCTTCCTCTAAACATTCCTTCAATTCCAGGCCAAGGGGACAGACCTATTTTCTCTGGTCCAGCACTGCAAAAGTCCCTTCCATAACTAGTAAAATGACTCTCTGCATGCAGCTGGTAGAGCCTCCTATTTCCCCTACCACCTGGCACATATCTGGCTACAGACTCCTGCAGAGCAAAGAGCCCCAAAAGCTCAGCAGGCTCAGAAAGCACCCACTTCCAAGGCAATCGCTTAGAGCTGGGATCAGGACTACTCTCCATGTGGAGTTACACAAACATCAGCAAAGGCAGTGGTCTGTCTTGAGCAGCTTTGCACCTGAGAAGGTTGAGTGAGAAACAGAGTTTTTTGTAAAGCCAGTGTATCTACAATGTATCCATGTCATGCAGTGCATTCAGACTCATCACAGGGACAGAAAATGCCTCTTCCATAGAACTCAGAAGGATTGAACCTGCTCCTGAACCTGTTGCGCAGCCCAGGGCATTGACTGACTTGTTGACCAATTCCCCACAGCATGCCCTAGGCACAGTAGTTTAAATATGTGTCGGACACAGCATCTTCCGCACCAACTTGAGGTAGCAAAGGAAACCATCTGTAAGCACTGAAAAGCCAAATGCTGCTGGGAGAGTGCTGACACTGGGGGGTACTGCCACACCTCCAGCCAAATTAGTGGGGAACCAGCACCCCATGTCATGCACTGCTATGCTGGCCTTCCCTCTGCAACTACCTCAAGGACAGATACCTGCACACCTCCACCCTGCCTGCTTTGTCACACCTTTGCAGAGCTGCAGGACAGCCACTTAAACAAGGATTGTGTAATTTTAGCCCAGAGCTCAGAGTCACTCACCCAGCAAACACATCTTCTTGTAAGGCTGCCTTACCTTGTGGAGTTGGTAGGCACAAGACATGCACACAGTGGCATACTGGGGATGACAGAAGGCAGGAGGTGCCCTTAAAGCTCTCGTTTCCTTCTGTCTGTTGTGCTTTCAAAAGAAGTGGTCCCTTTTTATGCCTCTTACAATAACCCCAGAAGTGCTCTACCTGTCCAGCCCACAGGGGAGCTGCCAGAAAATCCCAGACACATTACTCCAGGGCCAAGGAGATAGATGGGCTGTCTGCTGTGCCTGCTCCCCAGGCCATGCTGCAGGGCCCTTCTTACCTGCACAGCCCATCCCAGAGTGGGTTACTGAACACCAAGTACGAATATTCAATAGCACAATGTGACCACGAACAACATAATTCCTACATACTTCCTACCACAGGTGAAACTGGGTGAAGAAAGAGGGGAGGAAGATGTCGCCACCTCCATCTCTCACCACAACAATCTATCTCTCACAAGCTATCAAACAGAATGGCTGTCCTCCCAGTGTCCTGGCTCTTTTTTGTTTAGTTCCTCTGTAACAAAAGAGAGCCAGGCGGTTTATTTACAAAGATTTCTCCACTAAAACATAGGGATGCCTGTCTCACTCTAAGCACTCCCTGTTTGCATTGTACCTCCCTCTGGTTGTTTTGTGCACCAAGGAAGCTTTGGCAGTCTAAGGCTTGTGTACTTGCACACCACATGGCTTCTATGATTAACCAGTTTCTTTGGAATAATTTATCCTGCGTGAAGGAAGTTTGTCAGCCAAGCATCATGTTTCTTTGTTAAGTGCACATTCTCTAGCTTGCCATTTCACTCAAGCAGACAAACACTATATGCACAGTTCCAAGGACAGTAAATAAATGTGCATTTTGACCTCTTCTACTGCTCTACTGAACACTGAACCAGGCACAGCATCCAGATGCCACATTACATTTTGCACTTGATTTAATGTAGTCCAAAGGATTTTCCAAGTTACCCTCCCCAGAGCCCCTCAAAGTGTCTGACAAAGAGATTGTATGTCCATCCGTAATGCAAAGGATGGGCAGACACACAACTGTCCAGTCCTTTTTTTTGGAGCACCTCCCATCTTTCTCCTGCAAAACACCAAACTCTGGATGTTCATTTTACCAATCCTTGTCACAGAGGAGGAAGAAGGCACTGTCCTAGGGTCTAATGTGAGAGATTTGTTTACCCTTGAGTCACGTTCCTTAGCCTTTAAAAGAAAACAAACAAAAAAAAAAAAAGATGGCCTGGTCCGGTCCTTTAAAAATAAGGGTCAAGCTCCACCAGAATGGCTGCCATTGACAACCAAATTGGAGACCAGCAAGATCACCTTCGTTTTCATTCATTGCCTTTAACTCCTCTTTTTGAACACACATAAGGTACAGGCAGGGGTTTTCCTTTTCACACTGCCTTGTTGACATCAGTAAGTGGTTTCCATGTCACCATGCATATTTTATAGACCGTAGGACTACAAACAAGCCAGCCCCTAGACCACGGTGCCAGTCAAGACCCATAATACCAAACCCAGGGTTAAGCAGACTTTCTGCCAAAGATGGATGTGAAACTTAAAAGGCCCAGCCTCACAGAGGCAGAGGAACCACATCACATTGAGATGAAGATATCTAAAACACATACTACCAGATGGGAAAAAAAAACAATACAGAGGGTGGGACTTGACTTGTGCAAATATAACTAGGGAGGGTTGGTGGCAGAAAGGAGGACATGGCACTTTGTGGTCACTCATAAACCAAAGACGTGGATTGGGTCATTATTGCTGCACATTGACTCCAGACAGACGTCATAACCTACCATATTCAGGGCTAGGTAAACACAACCAGAAAGCCCTGTTGGTGTAAATCAGTCTTGCATTAATGCAAGTCAACACAGTGATGCCAAGTTACGTCAGAAGGCAGCTTCCCAGCATAGGAGGAAACAGTGAAAGAGAGTTGTTTGAACATTCTGTGCTGCATAAAAGCTAGGCTGTGGCAAATCCAGGAACAGCTGCAAGGGAAATCCTGGAGTAATTTCAGGAAGGATCCAGGAGTTCTGGGATTTTGACACTGTTCTGATCACACTAGGTGCCAAAGATACCTTAAATTCACCTACAACATGCCTATGGAGCAATTCCAAGAGTTATCCCCAGAGACCTCACTGCTGATTTAGCAGCACACAGCTTTAGGAACAATCTCAAGTTAAACATAAAGGAAAGCAACGACTGGTGTACAACGAGAAGTTGAAGAACACAACTCCCTTTCCTCTCCAGTCAGAACACCTCTCAGAATATGAGTCTACTTTTGCAGGAATATCCTCTGGAACCTAGAGACAAGTTCAGATTCATAAGTATGGGATCAAAACACTGCCAAGCAGAGGCTAAAGCTTGTCAAGGCAGACATGGCTTTCTCTGTTTCTGTTCAAAACAATTCAAGACTGCAACAGGGCAGACAGACAAGACAGCAGTGGGACAGAAACAGATCTGAACTGAACAACTGACAAACCTGTCTTTGGAAAAACAGAAAGTTCTGATCCAGTGGTGATCTATATGTAACAGGTGATCAATAATCACTGATGTACATCAGTGATAATCTGCTCAGATAGCCTCTGAAGCAGTCCATAGGAAGAATAATAGGTACCACAGGAGGCGTTAGGTCTTCACGTGTTAGCAGCAACCAGGCAGCTTAGCCTTTAAACACCTTGATGGTGTTTATCAGTCATGGCTTGACAAAGCTGTTTAACCCACGATGGGCCTGTCTGGTCTCAGGTCCTGAGGGAAGTGGATCCTCTCCCAGAGCCTGCAGTGGAAAAGATGAGACCAACATGTCCTGAAAGATGTTCCTCAAGTCTTCCCTCTTCCTCATAAGGGCCGGCCAGCCCTAAGCATCTAGGTATTTGCAGTAACAGTTGGCCAGCTGCTAGATCCTGCACACATGGCCCAAACTGGTGTTTCCACTTCTAGCAAGAGCAGCCAGGATATATTAAAGAAAACCATTTAAAGAACACAAACCTAGCACAGCAGAGGCCTTCTGCTCTAAGAGGCTTGAAGGAAGAAAAGGCAGAGAAGTACCTCTGCAAAGAGTAGAGTGAAACAGGCATAAGAGGAGCTGTGGAGTTAAAAGGAGAGGCATATACTGAAAGTTTGTGAACTATCTTACTTCCAAGCAAAAGTCACTGCTGCTTCTCACATTAATCAGGACACTTAAAACTAGTCCTAAGCAGATGGTTCCACTTCCTTCGTCCAGCTCTTCTTAAACCCATAAGCAGCCCACAAAGAAACACCAAATACGTGAAAAAATTTGCAGACAAAAACAGAGACCTTTGGAAAACATCCTATAGAAGCAAGCTTGCCTCTCCCAGCACAGAGGCAGCTGTGCTTTTCAGTAGGACAGTTTCCAATGTTTTCTTTCTCTGTGCAGACGAGGGATTTCCTGTCCTCCATGGCAACAATCTTGCATTTACTGAAGGAGTCTGTGCCAGTAATCTTCAGAGCAGAACTAAAAATTTTAAAGTAGCACTGCCTGTTAGCTCCCAGCTTTAACTTGCGGATGTTTTCCACACCCATGGTCCAAATTCACACAACTACCCTTCTTAAAGACATATTGTTCCTCCTTAAAATGTTTGCAAGTTGGCATAAATCTCTACTGCTGCACTGCCCACCCAAGGGAAGTTTTCTCAAGCACTAGTGATACAAATCTTTTGGAAGATGTCACCAGCCACCAGCACCTTGCAGCAAGAGCTGTCTATGCACCTTCCAATGGACAAGCTTTTTGCTCTCTCCAGCTACTAACAGTTTCCAGTTCAAATACAGTCCCTGTCATGCAGGCAGCCCTAGATTTAGATATCCCAGGTCTTCCTGCTGCAGCTTTAGACGTAAAGACTGCCACTCCTTTCCTGAAAGGGAAGCACTCACTAGACCAGTGCTGGTCCAACAGTTTTAAAACACAGCTGAGCTACACTAATCCTCCCCAGCAATGTGTTGCTTCTCCATTCCCTCCAAGTCACCCTTGCACAGGTCTGTGTGCTTCTCAGCTCCAGGAACACAGATTCAGTGCACTGACTTGGTAAGAAGTCTTTTGTTGTTTCAGCCCACCTTTGTTTTGGCCCATCTCTTGCCATTTTAGTGAGTCATACAAACTTGGCATGAGGCCACACAAACATCAGGACCAGTCCAAGAGATGTAATAAGAACAAAATAGGAGGGGAAGTGAGGCCATCCCTTTTCAGTGGTAGCCGGCTCATGATGAAACTACATCCATTGCTGTCTCAAATTTTACTTTACTAGAACATTTCTGCTTACCTGCTCACTAACCCCTTAAGTTTAAACAGGTTTTGTTCAGCAAGACCTTCTAGGTGAAGCAGTTCAAAAAGAAATAGAAGTCCCTGACTAAATTATACTACATTTGAGGTAAATTTTCAGGCATAGTCAGAGGTGCAACCTAAACCTGTGCTATTTCAGAGGCAGGCTTTCTTCCTTCTACCTTTTTCTTTTAAAATCCCTCAGAGAGGGAGCAGAACAAAGTTGATTCTAACTAGATCAGACATGATAAAGCAGTATGTTGTTTTCAAAGCAAGTAGTAGGTTAGCATTAAACAGGAATCTTAGAGTTCTTTTTTACTCTTATTTTACATTGGTGAGTCAGACTCTCAAAGGCATTTTCCCCACACAGAAGAGGCTGAGGAAAGTTTTTGAGCAACAGCAAAACAAGATTAAAAACAAGGAACAAAAAGGGAATGAGAATCCCTTAACTGATACAGAAGTCTTCTATAGTCTTATTTAAAAGAAGTTAAGGTGCTGCATTCTACCTCTGAGTGCTGACAAAAACCCAGAGTGCCAGCACAGCAGCTCTCACAATGCATTTCTATCTGCCTAGGACTTCACTACTCTCTCTGGCATGAAGTGACTTGCAATTCTACTGCCAAGTAAAACAGACTCACAACAGAGAACACTGAAAGTCACTTAAAACTACATGCTTTACTGGAGAAAAGGCAGAACAGCCACACTGGCAGTTACCACATCTCCACAGACGAGCAGTAAACTGCAGCCAAGGGACAGCCAAACTAAAAACCACAAGCACTTATTCAATTGCTTGCAACAGCATCTGATTGAGACAGGAGTCGTCCTGTAGTGGAATTTCAGATTCGAGTTAAATTTCTTGCTCTGACAAAAACTCCCCATGGAATGACAGGCAGATTACACACTACCTGAATTTTGTCCCCTGGACAGGGCACTGTTCCTGCTTACCTATTTAAGTTAAAAAGCACTCCTGTCAGGGATTACTTTTAGCATGCAAGCACAGAAGTCCAGCTGAGCTGGACTCTGATCTCAGTTGGGCCTTCTCATTTACTTTGTAATAATAGAAAGTAAACAAAAAGCAAGGCTAAGCCCACACCAGAGCTCAGCTACTGGACAGCGCTTTGATAGCAGATGAACCATAACTTTTGGGAAACAGCGAGCTGAAAGTCCACAGATGGAGCCAGGCAACAATCTGAGGGATTAAAATGGATCACCAGTGCCTGCAATCCTTCACTAGTAACCAGTGAGCTGCAAATAGATTTCAAGTCCATTTCAGATATTCCACTGTCACCAAGCAATGATGCAGGTGTTTAGGAGTACAAATTAAAATAACTCATAACTGTGCTGTCAACCATAGCAGTATGTGCTAGGAGTGCAGGAAAGTACTGAAAATTAGATCCAGGAATGGAAATTCTGCAGAGCTCTCTGCTTCAAAGCATAGATAAGGAACTTCTCTCAATCTTTCAAAGGAGACAGCAAGTCAGAAGTATCAACACCTGCTGAGAAAACTTTCCCAACTCCATGTTTTGAGAAATTCACATTTGTTATCAGAAGTGCAGCACAAGGCAGAGCTTCAGATCAGAGCTCCCCTACCAAGTATGCAGTCCAAAAGAAACAAGATGGAATGGAGAGGAGCAGAAAAAAATTGGGAACACATTAAAAAGAAAAACAAACAATGAGAACCCCCCAAACAGCTAGTCATATGAATATCTAATTAAAACATCATAATCATCTCAAGATAATTTGGATGGCAGCTGAATTCCTGCCCCCCAGTCAGGCCAGAGTAGTTAGCAGAGTTTCAAGCTTGGAAAGCCAATCATAGCTGCAGAACCACTGGGGGAAGCACAGACACAGGACCAACTAGCATGAACAGTACATGCCCACAGCTCTTCCAGCTTTCTGTATCTCAAAGGTACACAGAATGTTCTCTGTTTTGTTTACCAGTTTACATCTGTGATGTGTCTTCCTAGAACCAAATACTTGCATAAAGCAGAGCAAACCAGTTCTTTCTTGAAGTACATGTGATCTTTAATAATTCCATTTCTAAGGCTACAAACCCATTTTATTGCACTGCCTGGAATCACAGTCTTGTGAACAGGACATATTTATGAGCCTCTCTTATGTGACTGGGTTGGCTTCCCATGTGCAGTTTTTCAATATCCAGATACTGCCAACTTCCAAAGTACAACCAACACTGTTTCATTCACCCCAAAGGTACTCTTATTTTAGTATGCCTGACCCACTACAAGCATCATACCAAGACTGCAGCCTTCTGCATCCAGCTATCCTGCTGCTACTCTTTTCTGGGTTTGCACTGCAATCCAGATGCACTGCTCTGTGCCCATCTTAACTGCTAGCTCTGCTCCACTGGAGAAAGGCAGCTAGATACCTGCAGCACCCAAGGACTTGGTTCTAGCTCATTTTGCCTGAACCATCACAACAGTCATTGCTTTTCTGTGAGCAGATATATGCTACTGCTGTCTACTCCTTTCTCTAATGCTGAGCACAGAGAATGATTCCTCAAGATCCATACTTCTGTTTGGAAGACAAAAAATGTCTGTTCATCCCCGAGACAGAAGAGAAAAAGCTAGACTCTAAACTCATCCTGTGGAGAAGGGAGCACTGTATTCTCTAACAGCCTAGCAGCTGCATGTCAGAAGAAGCATTCTCCCTTGGAAGGCAGTTTCTCTATGCCATTTCCTGTAACACAAGCCCCAAGCACAGCACCAAAGCGCAAAGGGATGCACTTCCGCTATTCATTGCATTAAAGTAAGTATCTTCTTGTTCCAGGACAGAGATTTGTACCTTCTGTGCTGCTACTAGGAGAATGCCAAGCCTATTTCAGGCAAGGCAAGTTGGCTTACCAGACACCTGCTACTTATTGGAGGCAACTTGGCTAGAAGGGATTGCATAAAACTAACCCAAGAACTCACACTGCAGGCTGTGGCATTTAGACAATAGCAGCATCTGCCTTCATCACTAACACCAGAGCCAGATGTCCAATAAACCTTAGTAAACCAGACCAAATAGTAGATTTTCCTTGGAACTCATTGAAATACAGGAAGAACTGACATCTATGGTGTGTGGCTCTTCAGATCAGTTACCATCACAGTGATAAGGCTTATGCCTGTTCTCAAAAGCCAAGTTGCATCAACCCATAAACTAGAGCAACAAGCTTGTAAACTGATATAGAGATAGGATCAGTAAATGTAAACTAGTCAATCCTTGTTTGGGACGTGTATGAAACTCTGCTCTCATCCACCCCAACTAGCCTTTTAAATTAAGCCTTAGCAATATTTCTGAAAAGCTTATTTTCATATTGATACCCTGCCTTATCACACTAATCTCTTATATATGAAATTTCTTATGCCAATTTCTCTTATATATTAAAATTTCTCTTATATATGAAGATGCCAATTTCTCTTATATATGAAAATACGTCCAGCTATCAGGTAAGAAACTCTTACAGTTGCAGCAGTATTTCCAGGATTTCATTACAACTCAGTCTAAGGGTAAACACAAGTAGGTTACCAATGGCTGTTTCAGCCTGCCACCCACTGGTCTCCAGAACTGCAATCTGTGCCGACCTATATTCTGAGTCAACACATTGAAGCTGACTGCAATCCACTCTAGTGGCAATAGCTGACACTCAACTTCCTTCAGAGTAACAGTGGTATTGGCACAGACTGCTTTATAGCTACCACTTCTTGCAGTTTTTTGCAGTTATTGTAAGTTAACTATAACTACAATAATTACAACATCAGTATAAAGCCATAACTATATAAAAAATGTTCTACATAATTAAGTATTAATCTGAACAGATTGAAAGTAAGTCAAGCTATGTAAAGAATTTAGAGTGAAAACCACACAAGAACAAACATCTCATGAAAAAGCTCTAAAAGGATATTTGAAAGAGAAAAAGGGTGTCTCAGGTAGCTTCAAGCACACTGTTACTGACAGTGCATGAAACCCACCATAATGTGGTCTGCTTCTGGAATAGGGATATGAAGTGTTGCTTGCCATATTAAAACCAGCCACAGCCTTTCTCTGGGGAGAATAAGAAAAGCCTCTGAACCAACTTTAAGTAGTTTAGGAGAAACCTAGAGTTCAACCTCTTCAGTTGAAGACAGACACATAGGCCACTGACTGATACACAAAGACCACCCAGCTACTGGACCTAGTTCAGAAAGACCCAGCATAGAACAGTGTTTTACTGAAAACCAGCATAAACAAGGTGCTACTTCTCCCATGTTACAGGCAGTAAACGCAAGAGAATGAGAACTAACCATGACTTGCAACAGTCCCAGCACACTAGGACAAACTCATCCTGGCACAGGTGGCATACCAGCAGAGCATAGGGTGAAGCAGCCAGAAGTGAGAGCATGAGGCACAATGTGCCTCTTTAGGAAAAGACGAAGATTTGCCAGCATAAGTCATCCAGTTTGGGACCACTAATTGCCCCAGGACAAGTGGCTAGGAGCTTGTAAGACATCTGTCAGCTATCAGCTATATAGAGGTCACACATGCACAAATTGAAACTGTTCCTGTCAAAGGTAAAAGGAGACAGTTCAGACATTTTTCAGCTAGACTGCTGCACCATGGTGTGCCTGATAAGAGTAATAGATCACAGGAAAGTAAAGTATTGAACAATCCTTGGATACTGTTGCTGAGTCACCCATTCTCAGAGCTTCTGTGCTCGAAGCTGCTTCAGGCAGTCTGTAGAGCACAAGCACAAAGCCTACTTTGAGCATGATTAGAAGTTTAGTAGCATGAAATTAAGCAAGGTCAAGACATTAATCTAACTCAAAAAGTTACCTTTAGAAGGATATGACTCATTGACCTATACCTACATATGCAAATGACAGCAAACTGTCAAAAGATGACCCTGAGCTGCCTCAGCCATGGCAGTGCGCACCCAGTTGGCCAAAGTTTCCAGAAGTTTATCTGATGGACTACTGTCTAGGTCTGTGTTTCCAGAAGCCCTGAAGTCTTAAACAGACTCTTGGTGCTAGCAGGTGGTGTAAAGATTACTTTACAATGCTTCATACTTTGTCAATATGATGGAGTTCAAGCCATCTGTACACATCAGTGCTTCTGAATGGCTTGGTTTCCTCATGTGCAGCATACTGGAAGTAAAAGTTGCAGACACCCACTCAAACAGCAACACAACTGGAAGTTCACACATTTCACGTCAACACCCGTTCTAAGAAAAATCCTACTGAGTCAAATATTTATCTCAAGTCCTCTGAAGAGCTCCAATTGGTGAGTAATTTGTTCTGCATCTGAAGCCTATTTTGTCATTTTACATCCCACAAAAATTCTTGCCATACAACAGCAGCTTCTTGTATCAGACATCTTTATTTGCTGTACTGCCCAAGTGTACAAATAGTGAATTTAGTTATAGAAATTCAAAATATATTATAGTAGAAATCTGTCTGGGAAGTGGAATGTTAAAGTATTTATAAAATTACTACACTTAAGTTGCTCCCACTTGCAAGTTTTAAATATACCAGGGCCATGAAGAGACAAATTATGACCCTGCAAAAAAGGAGTTCACAGGATACTTTTTCTGTTAGATGAAGTCAGTCAAGAGCAACTTAATTTCTTACATTTGACTCATTTTGAGTTATCAGCCAACAGGATGTTAGCTACATCCAGACAATTCATACATAATTCACCTCTCATTTACATCAATAAAGTCAGTATATAACTACAAACATATTTTAGTACTAGTGATACAGAATCTCAGTGACAATACCTATTTTAAGCTAGTGAAGTCAAAGCCAATAAATTGCCCCTGGTCATTGAGTGCAATTGATGCTTTTGCGACATTTTCAGAATAAGGCGCCTTAACTCTTGAACAAGTCAATACAGCTTTGCAGGAGAGAAACATTATTCTGGAAAGGAAAAGAATTAGTTTCAGGTGAGTATAACTGATGATTTAAATGTTGCCTTTCACAAAGTTGCTCCCAAAGCAGCGGAATCCCAGGATTTTATAGCCTGTGCCAATGCTAAAAAAATCTTCTACTGTGAAGACAAGGAATCAAACAGTAAAAAAATCAAAACCAGATGATAGTTTGCAATCTACCTCTTCCTGCAGGCCTGTAACCATGACTCAGTTTGTGGTAAGAAGGACAAGAGACAGCAGTAAGCTTTTAAAGTGGGCCAAACTGAGTAGTAATGTCAAGCCATTCCAGAGCAGCACTGAAGTAGCTACCTGTGGTAAAGTCCAGTACTCTTAGGGAGTGGGACACTGGACTTTCATTCTTCAAAGGCAGCTGGAGGATGCAGCTCTGTTTTGCTCTCTACACTAAGTTAACAAATCCTGTAACTTGTTTATGCTTTCCTAGATTAAGCTGGCAGTACGTGGTGTGGTCCTCACAGCAATCTTTAAGTGTGCTCAGTAAAGCTTGGTAGAGACTACTAGTGATCCCTTTCACTGACAAGACAAGTGAGAAGGATTGACAGCTGGACTGCAAGCTGCAGGATGTGCTTTCACAGCACTCAGGAGCACTGGAAGCAGCAGCTGCCTCTAAAAATGGTCAAATCCACAGATAAGGCTGCCTGATGGTGAGTCAGGTGACCTGTTGTAAACTGCCATTGACTCTGAGACTTCTCACTCACTGCAGTAGGGTGGTGTCCTCGGAGTAACAGGTCGAATGCAGACTTTCTGCATGGGACAGGTAAGACTGTCAGCATTTCTTCTCTCTATGTACTTTGTATGCACTATGCCTACAGTTTCTCCTCTTTAAGATCTCAGCTGACGAACCTAGCTGTTCTATTTTACACTTCCTAATTTTAAAGGAAATCCAGCAAATTGCCCAAGTTAAATAGTACTTATTTCTCTGAACCTGTTAAATTCCAAAAAGAACACACCTTTGCATGTTTTATTTCCAGTTCTGCCATTTCAATTAAGTTTTTGCGGAATGCTGCTATTCTCTTCTGCTTGAAGCTCATCAGTTCTGCAGAGAAGAAAGAGCAAATCTAAGACACATACAAAGTGTGACCAGTTTCAGCAATGCCCATTATGTTTCATGAGTTTTGGTGTAACACTAGTTACAGTACTTGACAAAAAAAGTTAGTCTTGCTTTTTTCTAAAGATAGATGTATTCATCACATGACACCAACATCGTGGTGAGGAAACAGATAGCCTAAGACAGAAAAGCTTTATAGGAAGACAACTGGAGTAAAACAGTAATAAGCCACACAAGCTCTGTGAGAACATGGAGCATTTAAAAGACAGATACACTAAAGGAACAGCATGTGTACCATGAAAGCATGGTCCCTCTGCTTTATGTTGTCCATACATATATATACATATTCCTCTACTCAGAAACAGTGTTTGAAACTCTGTGTAAGTCACTTAGCTGTAATGGGACAGAGCAAAAGCTTGTTTGCACAGTTTTGAGATAATTAGAAGCCTGAGAAGTTACCTTCAGGTGGAGGCTGAGATCATGAGTTCAATCTAGAAAGCAAATACTAGGGGCTTATAAATAAGGTTGGTCTACTACTGACACTGTTCTGCTACAGAGAATGGTTTTAGAAAATGTTTAGCTATATTAGTTTTACAGGCATTATACAGCCCTGCAAGCTACAACTTGCTTCAGGAGAGTGTCCAGAAGCCTTTGTTCATAAGTAGTTGAAGGTCAGATGATGTTCTGGACTGCATTAAGATCTCCTTGAAAAATAGAGTAAAGCCTGTTTTACCTTGTTTTGCAGATTCTGAAATCTTTTCAAACTTCTGACAACAATCCTGTTGATGTGCCTCAGCCAGCCCAACATCCTTGCTCTTTAGTCTGGCTTTATCTAGAGCTTTGTTTGAGTTTTCATAGTCAACAAGAGCCCTTGTTCGTCTGTACAGAAGATCCTGAATGTAGACAGAAATAGTACTTAAGAGGACTACTTCCCAAACTGAGGTTACAACTACCTTAAGAGCAGGAGGTTTTGCTGCTTTCAGCATCAGATTCTGCTCCTTTCAATAAGCTATTATAGCCTGCTACACTCATGGCAAACCAACAGTGCAGCACTACATTTTCAGGACAACCACTTATGCCTTAGTCAAGGAACTCTGAGGGCTACTGTAGGCAGAGCTTTTTTCCTTAAGGTAGTTTATCCTGCTACAAAGTAGATTTCTCCACTAAGAAGGAATAGCATTTTCTGAATTGCTTCAGTCTGCTTCTGGTAGACATTTAACTCACTGGAGATCTGACAGTTTGACTGACATTGTCTTGAATGTCATTGACTGAATGTCATGCCTAACCTAGACATGAGAAGTAGGACAGGTCTGAGTCAACTGCTTTTGAATCTAGCAGCAGTGGAGTATTGATATCTAACTAACAGTACACCACACAGACAGCCTGTACTGAATGTTCTAGGATACCTGACATTATAGGTAAGACACTAGGTAAAGAAGCCAAATCAGTTATACCTAGATACCTTTTTTCAGCATAGACACCCCCTTGTCAAATAAAGTATTGATCAGAAAACGGTTGCTGGCAAGGCTTTTGCAGTCAATCAATCTACCAAAGTCCTCTTGAAAGTCCAGCACATGTTATGGCATATTTGTGCTAAAGTACTTCAAAAATCCTGAAGCAAACCCCAACTAGTAATTAGCCATCACTGATTTTATGAAAAGTCCATGACTACTCAGGCAGGGGATGGGAAAGAATGCTGCTGCAGACTTAAATTCAGTTTGCTCTAACTTACAGAAATTTAAAGAGTTCTTCCACTACATGCCAAAGAAAAACTGGTCCAAGATCTTCTGTAAGTGCCTTGACTCAGCTAGCTAATATATAGCTTCTATAGTCTGCTGTGATTGAAGAGTGTCTTCAAGAGCGTCTGGTTTCTTAGGCAAAACAAGAGTCGACTTTCCTGTCTTCTTAAAGCACAAAGAATGCTATGTTCAAGTTCTGATGCCCATAACAAAACTAAGCTTCAAAAAGACAACTTATCTCACCTTAGCAGCTTCTATATTGAGCATGTAGTATCTCAACAGTTCAGAGAGCTTTAAGTCTTCATCAGATGAAACTCTGCTCTCTACCTTCTGCAAAAGAAAATAAATAATTGGTATGTAACAGATAAGAACAACATACAAATTCTTTCTCCCTATTTCACCCACTGTGAAAGATTCTCTTACCCTAAGTTTCTCAAAGAGCTCTGCAACTTTCAACAAGTACCTAGGGAAAAAAAAAAAAAGGCATAAGATTTACACACTTCTTAGTCTGACAAATGCCAGGATCAATTGGCAGGCAACCAAAAAGCAGAAGGCTAGAGTTTTCTCCTGCATACAGATCCAGACACAGGCCTGAAAAGAACTTGGGTCTAGGCAAAAACCTCCACAAAAGGTTCAATGTGCTGGAGTCTAGCCTACAAAGTAATACAGCTGAGCAACTAGACACCATTTAAAGTAACAATGCTGGATCTTCATAGCATAAAGGTCTTGTGGAGAATTTTCCTGCTGCCATCCTCCAAAGTGGGATAGAACCAGCTTGTTTATTCAGCTATATACTCTGTTTTAACAAAGTCTTAGTAAGCTAACAGCAAAACTGAGAGGTGGAAGAATTCACCTCAGAAAAGGTAACTAGGTTTCTACAGCTTAAAAAAACCCTACTATTGTGGAACTGCAAAGGTCCAGAAAATACTACAGACTTCACATAAGCTGTAGTTACATATAACAGCACATTAGAACATACATGCATAAATCCTTTCTCCAATAGTCTCTGGGAGTTTGTGATTTGGGAAAAAAAAAATAAAGGAAATCTCTGTTGAGAAGGAGCTTGATGGCCAGCACAATTCACCTATAGGGCACAACTGGCAAGAGATCAACTAGTTAAGAGTCATATGCAATCAATAACATTAGGTCTGCCACATTCGGGGTGCCAGAGAAAAGAAAGTTTTAAGGCTGCCTGCTTGCAATTCAACAAACTCAAACCAGCCGTGACTCAATCCTCTGAATTTTACAGAAGAAACTTGGTATTCCCAGGCTCAGGATATGTTTATGAACAGTTAGAACTGCTTACTTTTTGATAACTGTAGGTTCTTCCAATGCCAGGTTGTTCAAGCAAGCTGAAGTATAAATATAGTCATCTGCAACATCTGCAAGAACAAGACATGGTTTTCAGGTTCAAATCAGCAAAACTGCATCATTTCTCAAACGTCTTTGAAAAGATTCACTTTTATGAGATCTTGTCATCTTATCTGCTTTTGCACACGCATCCTTGATTTTGTTGTAGTAGTTCACAAGAAAAGTCTTCTCTTGCTCAAAAAAATCTTCTACTTCCTGAAAAAGAGTACAACCTGTTAAGTCAGTTACTGCAGAATACATTTTGGGAAGGGCCAAGGAAACAACTAGAGCCTGGACCTGAGAACTAGGCCTGTCAATCCCCATAGAAAAACTGAATTCAAGATAAGATTCTGAGAAAAGGGTTTGACAAGCCAAGCCATGTGGTAAGCTTCTTTTTTCACTGTGCCATAAAAATGAAGTTAACATTCAAGTACACACTGATACAGATTGTCTGAAGCAACCAGTAAGTTGCAATTGGACAGTCCTCAGGGCTACAAACTATTGCAATTTTATTTCCTAGGCCTGCTACAACACAGCAGCTAAGGAATAAGCAGTTTACAAGCTTGCTTTGCATCCAAATCAAACATGACACATACTATAATATTTCAGGACATTGTGTTTAGGACAGGAAGCCTATTGGGAAGAGCTACCATGGCAACATGACAGAACATATGAAGCTGGACTAGTTGTAACAGTTTTTAGTAGTTGATCTTGTCTAGTCCAAGTAGAAACCCATAAATACAGAGCTGCAAATCAGACAAAAGCCACAAGCACATTTGCTGAAGATGTAATTCCTTTATCTCCACCAGTATCAGGGGTTAAGGCAAAAGACTTGCCTTAACCAGAAACTTTAATTATACACTGAAATTTAACAGCCTCTAACTCCAGTGTCTGACTTTTACAGAAGTCAAAATTAATACAGGCTACTCCACCCAAATTAGGACAACAGTAACAAGACAGGTTGACGTTAATAACTGAGCCAAACATGCATAAAGCCTGAAGCAGACATGAGCAACTTCCTTGGAGCAGGAAGCACAGAACAATCAAGATTTGGGCAAGAGGTAAACCAACAACCTTACCTTGACTCCAGAGAAGAGGACCTCATCTGCACTCTTTACCACACTTTTAAAAAAGCCACCAAACATCTCTTTAGTGTTTTTCCTCCGAACACTCAGCTGCAACATAGAGGTCAATACAGATTTAAAGTTATCCCCAGGGGTGAAAAAAGTGACTATTTTGACACTTGGAATGTAGTAATATCATTATACCTAGCATATGTCAGAGCAAGTTGATTTCCAAACCCTCCATAATAACCATATAATAAATGTACCATGTAACAAAAAGCTTGGCTAGAAGTAGTTCAATTATCCTGTGCCACAGATTTATTCCCATTCCCAGAAACAGCTCAGTTCCTCATTACATATTGTGCTGGATTTAAAAAACAGCTAGAAAATAAAATCCCAGTCAAGCTGCTCCCCTTCCACTCCCTCAATACTCTGCTGGCAAGAGTGAGACTAAAACCAGAGAATTGTGAGTTAAGAAAAATATACTTGAAAAGCAGCAATGAAATAAGAAAACTACTAGTAACAATAGTAACAGTAGCAATAATAATAACAAAAGGTACACAAAAAATAGGGCAATTTACAAGAGAACAGGTGCTCACTGACTGAGGTCCCACAGTCAGATCACAGAGACAGATGATAATGGCCACCCTTTTTCATGCAAGTGAGAATTCCTTACTTCCTCTCCCCAGTAATCATGTGGGTGGTGTACTGGATCTTCCCCAGCCCAGCCTCTCCCCCTCCCTCCCTCACTGCTACCACGTGAAAATTAACTCTGTCCTAGCGAAAATGGTGACATACATCTTGGCCAGAATCTACCACTCCAAACTAGGTGTGATAAAACAGATACAGGATTAACTTTAATACACCTCCATTCTTCAATTTTGGGACTAAGCAACACAACACAGGTACACCTGAATCATACTTGTTCCCAAAATAAACACATGCAAAGTTGGCTTCCTAACCAATTTGACAAGAATTTAGAAACGCAGAAAGGTCTAAAGGTCAGGCTTTCACCCTTTCATCTCACAGAAGTACTTGCAATATCTACTTGTTGATACTGCATATAGATTCACATAAAATTTTGACTGTGCCCAGGAAAAACAACAGCACTCCTAACAATTTGCCTCACTTGCAAAGAGGAAATAAAGAAGCCTTACATCCTGATCATACTCCAGGAAAACATGAAAATTGTGATCTTTGCTGAGCACAGGATGAGAAGAAATCCGCTGAAGGAAAATTTCATGTGACGATACAGTCTTCTTGAAGACAGCGAGGTATTCACTGAAAGGAAAGAACAGATTAAGATCCTCTCTTGCACTGTCTTCTTTAACATACAGAGAATTACTCTAAGTTTATCTGGTGAAAATATTGAACAGCATGCTTCTGAAATAGCTAGCTAGTGATATTGAAGCTATTTTCAATCTCTTTAGCTAGGAAGTTTTCCAGTTTGAAAGAGACTTTGGCAACTCCTCAGATCCAGGATTTTCGAGACACTTCTCAAAACACTCACACTCAAGATTAATTATCACCAAATAAAGTTTCTCTCCTAAGAGGCTTCTCTAAGTGCAGCTTTTGGCAGCAAACTGCTTTTACTTACGCTTCTAGTTCTTGCTTCATTTTGGCAAACTCTTCTTTTGTCATAGATACTTCTCCTTCCCCTAGTTTCTGCATCTTTTCTCTGGGACCATCAAAGTCAGGCTTTGAAGGTGCTGGAGGTATCTAGACAAGGAATTGGTTAGTGATAGGTATTAGCAAATGAAGTTTTCCCTATTCACTTCCTCCCTTCTCTTGAAGGAGGCTCTTTTGCCTCATCATGAAGAAGTGTGGTAAAGAGTGTGTGAACCAGTAATTTCAGAGATATGTTGACATCTAGGTCCCCATTTGCCCCTCCCTATTCTGTGCTATCCCTGACCCAGGACAGAAACCAACTCAGAGGAAAAGATTCTATAATCCACCCCGTAGCCAGCCATCTACCGTGGCCCACAGCACCTCCTAAAGAATCACAATAGGATGGACAGACTGTATTTAATAGATTATTTCACTGTGTCATCTTCAGGCAGATGTTAATACCACCATAGAGTCGAGGACTCTCAGAGTATGAAATGTCTTTTGCTGCTCCAGCCTATATGTAAAGTTAACAAATTCTATACCACTCAAGTTCTTTGGGAATTAAGGCAATAGAAAGTATACCCACAGAGAATACCCAAGTCATAAAACACTAGTATCATTGACAAAACATAATTCATGCCTTCATTAGTATGCACTTTAAATTGTTATAGTTTCAATTAGAATTACATTTTTTAGGAATTACTTACAATGAGACCTGCATACTCTTCAGATTCAGTGAGCGTATCATGCAACCACACAAAGTCTTCATGCTGCCTTGTAACTGAAAACTCAGGGCTTTGAAAAGCTGGCAGTGTAGTCTGGAAGAGAAGATATAGAAGCCTTACTGTTTTGTAAATCAGTGCTTTTAGAAACAACTCTGTCCATTTCCAAAGGAAGATATTCTGCCTAGAGTAAGAGCCTTGCCCACTCCCTTCTAGAGGAGCTGGCACTCATTCCAGAGCCATACCATTAAGCAGGCTGTTAGAAAAAAGGCACTGTTGTGGAATAGCATTAATGTAGTTTATTTTGTGATGTTTCCCAGTAGCTACTTACCTATTTTTCACTCCCCCCCCCACCTTCTGGTGTCTAGCTAGGATTCCTTAGTAAAGCCAAAGGAATGATCAGCTACCTTATCTCTGTTTAGAGTGCTCCAAGTCTTACAGAATCTGAAGTTTTATGTAAACATCCTCAAGTCACCTTTAAGTGAAAAATCTCTATCTAATTAATTTTCCTTCATTGCCAAGCCCATCTTTACAGCTATGTGTACTGCAAATATACACACTACTTGCAGAACTTTTTTCCTCTATGACCTTACCTTAGTATGCACAGTGAACTTCACTCTGTCCTTTTCACTTAGGGCATCAGGTATATCAATTTGGAGAGAAGGATCAACATTCAGATCTACAGATACAGACCTCAGCTGCAAAAGAATTCATAGTATAAGTCTTGGTCAAGCATCAAGTAAGGTTTAATGAAGCTAGACTGATCATCAGCTGTCAACAAGAACCACACTGCACTACACCACTGCCTTCAGGAACAGCATACATGGCCAAGTATGACAGACTCAACACTACTTGCACATCACTGTAACAAGCTTTCCTTTCCAAGGCACAGGAAAGAAAAGGGCTCGCCAGCCTAAAGTCTGAAGAAACAATTATTAGAGTTCACACTAGAGGTATTTGGGAAGTCCCTCCTTGAAAGGAGAATCCTCCTTCCAGTACTTCTCCAACTTGTTTACTTGGAGCCTACCAAGCCAAAGCCTATTATGTTGTTCAGAAGACAGCAACAACCCTAATAGTTTTCTTCATTATCCTGTGCCTCCATAGGACTGTGGAACATTAGCTCTTAAGAGCTTAGCCTTATGATCTCTTTCCTCACCCTTAGATCAGAGAGCTAATCTGAGCATACCATGTGAGGCACCATTTACAGAACCCATAGCCCACCTGGTTCACTAAAGACCAGACTTAGCTTCCCAGTGCTACAAAGAGGTCTTAAACTCAGCCAGCATTTTCCTTTGGGGGTTTATTTCTTCATTCCAACAGCCTAAACCCAGAACATCATTTCAACTATACTTGAACTTTTCCGGAGCAGTGGAATAGCCTTCTCAGTTGAGGATCCTCTAGCTTACATATAAAGTTTGACTTCTAAGAGGCCCTCCCTTGACTACTGCTGCCCAACAAATCATTCTTATTTTCTGCAAAAGGGAGAAACCACCAGAGGTCAAGGTAACAACATGAAGTTTGCTGAAGTAACCATCAGAGCCTGAACGAATCCTGAGGCTATCCTTTAGAGAATTCTGAAGGCCTTCCCAGGAAAGCAAGCTGGAGAACTGGACTGTAACTGATATTGTTTCACCACTCTGCAGCACACTAGTGCACACACACACCAGTTCCTACCACCCGCAGAGCTATCAACACGGAAGCCCACAAACAAATAGTTTCAGACAGCATCTGAGCAATCCTATCACAGATAGGTTGAATGCTGCCTTAAGCATCTGTAAGCCTGCATTGTTCTTTGTAAGGTGAAGCTTTGCTTCCAAAAGGCTCTGGAAACTCCCTCCCCCTAGGCTGGCCATTGGTAGCCAAGACCTGGTAGATAACAATTCTCCGACTGCCGGCAGAGGACACAGCTGCTAGACCAGTGTGCACTTGCCTCTATGCAGCCTGCCCCTGATGGTTACTGCTATGATCAGACTGCCATGTGCAAATCAGGGATACCCCAAGTCACTGTACCCTCATCCCTCCAGCCATGTTAGAAAGGCTTCTGTCTACTGCATCCTCATTGTCACCTAGAATTAAAAGGAGGTAAGTGAGATAAAACCTTTTAAGCCTTGTGATTATGGAATGACCTTGCATGCAGCACATTTCCATTCTGACTTCTGTAGGACCAAGGACTTTTGGCCCATCCTGGGTATTCCCTTGGCAACAAGCATGCTTACAGAGCACACCCTGGAACATAGTTCCTAGCAGTCCCAGGCACTGTTCACATCCAAATGACCATGGTGGGACTCCAAACTCTACAGGGCTTCCAACACTACAGACACTTTCCTTCAGTCACACCTTGGGACAGATTTATGTTTCCATACAGGCATGCAATTCTAAAACTTTCTAGGAAGGCATAGGCCGAACAGTACACTGGTTTGGGCAGAAGCTGCCCCATTCAAGTACTACAGGAAAGACAAGTAGAAGGCCACCAGTCAGGCATTAGTTTCACTGGAAGCACAGTTCACTGTCTGTTGCCAAATGAATGAAAGGCAAGTTGATCAACGTTTCCCAGCCAGATAACACCAGCAGGCAAAGCAGCAAGATACAGACCCCAGTGTTTTACATCCTGCGTACTTATCTTTACTGTCCAGGATCAGCAGTGCTAACAACACGAACTGCTGAGTCTAGAATATACGATAAGCCAAAGGAAACCATTTCTTCTCAGCTAAACTAAGGAAAGGATTACACAAATCAGCCAGTCCTGAATTTGCAAGCTTTCTTATTAAGTCATATGGAGAAAGTAACCCATGATTAGATGCTGTCTGCATACCCTTCCATGACTAGTTCTTGCCTACACAAGAAATGGATAGGTATGGACAGAAGGTGGTACTGTTTAGTCAGATTAAAGCAGTCCACATGTCACAGACATATCACATCTCCCCAACACTCTGCATGAACTGCAGAGACAATGGGGCATGAACACATAACCTACAGTTTCAATGATTCCCAGGAATAATACTGTATGCAAGTTTATGGTTCCAGTAGGGACTTCTTTACACAGAATCAATTGGGAGTCAGCAGCAGTGTTCAGCTGTGCACTCCAAAGTAGTATGCACAACACACAGGACCCAAAGCAAGAGACCACCGCCAAAACAGGACAAGGGGCAAGAATATCTCTATATACATGGGTGGGATTCCACCCCTGAGACCTGCATGAAGCCACTTGCTAAAAAAAAAATCTTGTACTTCTACTGCCCTAAGCATCTGCTGTAAATGTGCATGACTTAAAGGCCTTACAAACTTAAAGGCTGCAGTCTTAAACATATGAAGACAGCACAGGATTATTGACTTCTACCCTCCAAGGAGCTGGTCTTCAGTGAAGGGCCTGGAGTTAAACGATACCAAGGATCATAAGACCACTGGTCTACTCTAGTTCTATGAAGGTCACTGTGAGCTCCTAACTCCAGGCCAGAGACTTTTAGGATTACACAATCACAGCAGCAAGGCTCAGGCTACAAAGGGAGCATTCACACTATCTGACTTCAGGAAGAGGGAGTGCCTTGTTTCTCTGCAAAAAGTGCTGGAGTAGCACTTATGCACTGAATAGAAAGCAGGAGGCCCCCCCTCCTGTCACCACAGCTCTATAAAGTGCTGAGTCAGTGAACACCTGAAACATAAATTCCACACCAACCCTTCATCAACAAAAGCATCTGCTTCTGCAGCATTAACAACATCCCATTCAGGACTTTTCCTGCCATCCTGCCATTCCTCCTACACCAATCCTACAAGTAGGAATGAAGACCAACTTGCTTATGGTCACATGAAGGCTGTGCAGTGCAAAGCAATTAAACTTTCATCTCCAGGCCCCAGGGTTGTTCTTTTACCACAGCAGGTAATCTTCCCAGGATATCGCTCCACCTTAGCTCTCTGATCCACCATGTCTGGCAGTTCTTTCATATCCAGAGGCATTTGTTTGCTAGGACAGTGTTGCTTCTTCCCTGCACTCTAGGCAGTGGGCAAGAGAACTGAAGTTTCCCCATCCAAAGAAACCAGTCTGCCACTCCACACTCTCAAGTGGATCCAAACTCAGCAGCTGGGAAGACATTATTCCTTACTTGCAGCACATGACCAAACAGAGGAGAAACAGCTGGGCTGGGCTGCAAACTGAAGCATTCACCCAAATAAAGCACAGTACTCCCACTTTCATTTCGCTTTCTCAGAAACCACTTCTGGTTTGCAATGACTACAGAAATGGATGCCTCCCACTTCTAGGCTCAGGCCTCATTAGTGACTTGTTTCAGGATCTCTGGGGTTTCTTGAGGATTCAAGAAAAACTTCTCCTTATTCTGTTCAGACACAATCCACTACAATTGTCTAATCTGAAAATTAAACCATTATGCAGAAAAACATAGTCATCATGCTGATTAACATTTCTAGATTTCAGGACCAGATGACTAAAAATAGCTATTATGGTACTAATTAGGAGACCATGACAACGTCTAATCTGGAAGCCCAGGAAAACAACAGAGAGCATTAGTGTGCCCAATAAAGAGAGAGTTTTACAGTACTTACGCTTTTTTCATAGTGGTTAGGGATGCTAGGGAGGGCAAAACAAAAAATTCCAAAACAACCACCAAAAAACCTTAAACCCCCCAAAACAAACAAAAGTTACATCACATAAGTACAACCCAGTGACAACCATCAGCTACCCAGGCTTCAACCTGACAGACATTAAGTTTCTGATCAGGCCTCACCCAGATGCAAACACATCTTGATGCTTGCAGGCATCCACTTGAAGGAAATACCCTCAGCCACTGAATCTGCTTAGTTTTGTTGAGTGCCCTGAACTGTTGCTTTTAAAGTTACACCATTTGCAGTTTTAGCATCAGCTCTGGATGACTCAATGTTACTTCTACATTCTAACAAAAGAATCTACAAGTGCAAGCAACTGTGTATAACATCTGACTGCTAGTGAAATAAGAATATGTATTTGTTCTCAAAGACAGATTAATCCAGGGATTTTCCACACAGCCAGACTCCTGGGAAGAGCAAGGCAAGGATCCCTTCCATAAGGGTTGATATGTCAGTCCTCTGCTTATTGTCAGCTACCTTGAAAAAAAAAACCTTCTCTCCTTACAGATCACCTCCGGGCTGCCATTCAAACAACAGCTCACAAGACTTCAGTAGTAATTACATCTGCCACTACAAAGAATCCATTACTTTTGACAGAGCAGTCTTTTTAATTAAAGCAGTTTAAGTGCTCTCCAGAGAGCACTAAAAGATCACGCCATTGGCAGCTTATACAGAGCAGTCAGTTCCAAAGGGCCTTTTTTCAACACCAAAGAGCTGACCAGCAGACTTGTAGAGTATCTGGCAAGCAGATACAAGCAGCATTAGTTGCTGGAACTACATTTCAGTCATATTCAATCTTTCAATCAAGATATTAAAAAGACATCTGAAAGTACACTGCACACATGTAGCAGTAAAGAGCCAACATAGTATATGGGAAGTTTTGATTTTACAGCCTTCATGATAGGTTTGCTCTTATCTCTGAGTAGTTCTGAATTAGTCCAGGTTGCAAACAACAAGAAAAATTTAACCAGTATTCATGTTGCTACTTAAACTATAGAAAATGCTTTCCCAAATTTGTGACTTTGGACTGTAGAATTCTAATGATGTAAAGATTTTTAATTACTTCGCTTAAAGCACCAATAAAGAGGTAATAACAGTTCAATTTAGTCACATTGAAATGACATTCCTCACCAAGTGCAATGTCTGCAAAGCAATCACAAGGCAACCTCTATAGCCAGAGCACCTGTTGCCTCTGGCTGTGAAATGAGCTGGCCTGATAGCTTGGCTCTCCTGTCAGAGGGATCGCTGCATCACTCTCTACAGAAACCAAGTGGTCACATGCCTCCTTACAGAGGGAAGGGCAAAGAAAGAAGAATGTTTATGAACATTCAAGGATCCCTCATTTCAAGCAGAAGCCTTGCTAGCTCACCCTGCTCCACCCAGTAGCACATAGGACACCTCCACACAATCCCAAGCTTGAGGGAAGCAACTGCTTTGACCATGCAGGCCAAATCCACTGTGCTACAGTAGTATGCCTGTAAAGCACAGCCTGTGGCTAAGGACTCTTAGCCCATACACCACCTGTAACACAAAGTATGCCTGACTAAAATGGAAATTGTGCAAAGGCAGCAAACCCCTAAGTCACAGTCCGCATCCACAAGAACATTTTGCTGCCCTCCAGCCGTGATGCCAGAGCTGGTGGTAGGTAGGGAGTCTCAGAAATACTGCCCCACCACACTGGTTTCACCTTCCATGAACTTGAAATTGTGTCATTAGGCCAAACTGCTAGGCCAGTGTCATGGAGGCTGTATGTCCTTGACAGTATATTATCCAGTAGCTTTCACCTTGCTAGAAGTTCATCTCCCTATTTGATTTCAGGCCCAGCAGCATCCAGAAGCAGGTTTTTTGCTAAGCATAGGCAAGACCTAGTATGCCCTCATTTCTTTCAGAATTTGCCCAGCATGGAGAATCACTGTTTTTGAGTTATAACAGCAAGTCTCAGGCTATGACATAGCATTTGTCTTCAACTAACTGCTTTGAGAAAGAGGGGCTACAATACTCACTCTATTTTGATCTAGAACATTTTAACTCCAGATTGAAGCCTTAAAATACTATCAAGCCAACGACATCAAGCTTAATTTGGCAGTCCATTACTAGCTTCACATTCTGAAGTTCCTTTTCCACCACATGACAGATTACACCTTTCCCACGGCACTTCCTATCACCCTTATCCTACACTCCCTACATATTCTGATCCTCTCATGCTTTGCCACCTCAGGGTCAGTTTTCAGTTTATACTTACCAGTAGTTCCTATTCAAGGTTAATACCTAATGAAGCTTTCTTTATTATCTACTGGTCACGCACCAGTTCCATGTTGCTGTTTCTTTACCTAAACAGAACAAACAAGATAGGAGTATTTCTATCCTCCCTCTTGCTGCT
This sequence comes from Formicarius rufipectus, assembly GCA_013399695.1. Lineage (NCBI taxonomy): Eukaryota > Metazoa > Chordata > Aves > Passeriformes > Formicariidae > Formicarius > Formicarius rufipectus. Next base: position 71,244 of record VXAU01003873.1, on the reverse strand, counting down.
GGAATCCCAAGACAGCTGTACAACCTGAAACAAACTAGTTAATATTTGTCCATTGAACACTAGAATTTAAAGCCATTTCAGCCCTCACCAAAGGAACATTTTCCCCTCCCCCTAAAATTCCTTCTTGATACCTTAAAAAGGCACACAAACACTCAAAAGTTACCAACTGCTGCAAGAGAGTTGATATTTGACGTTCCACTCCACCCATCACCTGCAGATCCTGCAAGTCTAATAGTCACATTCAGTATTTTTGAAGGGCAGACACTTTTATACAAATAGTTTCATATGCAGCAGAAAACAAAGCACTGGCCAGCTCAAAGCAAACTACTAGAAAACAATCTATAAATTTTTGCCTGTTCTACTGGATCAGGATTGTTTCAAAATAAGATTCATATGGAAGGGAAGCACATGAAAAGAAACTATATGAAGTTACTAAACTAGTAAAGAAAAGCTGGTGTATTCCCAACCCTCAAGTCAGATAATACACATGTTCCAAAAAGCTGGAGAAAACAGACTGAAGAGCCCTAAGCGCATCTAACAGTTTAAAACAAAGTAATCTTTTGGCAAGTGAATTAAGCTTAGTTGAAATGCAAAACTGCATTAAAGTGCAGCAATATGGCAAAATACGGCAAATAGGCAGCTCATTGACTGTTGCAGGGCTGCCTTACCTTCTTCTTCAAGGTGTGTTGAAGGTAGTTATTAAATTAGGTAGTCTAGGTATGCAGCTTGTCCAGATGAAGAAATAATTCAAATCACTGTCTACATTACATACACATTAATTCAAAAAGTTCCTGGTTTAGCATTTAACTTTTATTTTCTCTGAAAAGTTGAGAGTCCTAGAACATTAGGTAACACCCCATGCTGCTTTAAAGGCTCCTTGGCACTTAAAGCTGCAAGCACTACCACAGAGAAAGGAAAACCAAGTCAGCCACTGATGCAACAGCCAAGGGAAAGAGGCACCGCAACTGAAGTGACATCTGCCAGACTAATTAACCCAGACCACACAACCAGGAAGGCTGGTCACAGACACACCAGGTAGCTGACTCAGTGAGGAAGAGCAAGTTGAATCCCCTGCAGCACAATTGCACTTTGCCGCTAGTGCCCAGAAACAAGTCCTCATGAGCAAGTCCTGCTCCTGCATCCCTTGCCAAGCCCAGTTCCTGCAGCTCCAGGGCCCTGGTTGTCACTCTCCTCCTGCCCCAGCCTAGGAGTGCAGTCCCCACTGCCTCCAGCAGCTGCACAGCCCTTCCCTCCTTTTCCTCCTCACTCTGGCTTTAATCCTGCCCCATGCCCTTATCTTTCCCTGGGCCTCTTCCTTCAGGAGCTGCAACGCACACTCACCATGGCCACCCTGACCACCTGCCCTCAGGAGACCTTGGCGCGACTCACATTTAAAAGTATTTAACTAATATTTAAAAAACAAACCCTAAACAGAGCAGAAATAAAAACCTGTTACTGTCCCAGCTCCGCCGGAGGCAAAGGGATGAGGGAGCATCCTCTCACCCCGCAGGGCCAGCCCTACTGCCCTCCCGCTGCCCACCTCAACCAGACCCAGGCCGCCGCCCGCACCTTGTCCTGCGCGTCCCCGCGGTGCAGTGCCATGTCTCCGAGCACGGACAACCACTGCCTGTCCTTCCCACCGCCGCCTCGTCATATACCGCGGGGCGGAGCCGCCGCCATCACAACTCCCGCGGGGCGGTCGCCATCTTGGGTGAGGGCAAGGCACTACTTGCCCTCATCCAAGATGGCAGCACAACGCTTAAGATTTTTTTTTTCTTCGCATTTAAAATTTTGGGTTGTTTTCCTTAAGGCCGCTCAAATAACACCCAGAGAGATCGGGACAGAGCAGATACACCCGTCTCACACATTTCGGGACGCTCCGACTAAGGGGCAGTGGCTGGGGGCTGGCGACACAGGAGAACTACAACTCCCACGAGGCGGAAGGTGGTGCAATGCGCGGTGAGCGCGGCGGCGGGTGGAGTGCGCCTGCGTGCTGGTGCCCGCGGCCGTGGCTGGAAGTGCGGCTGAGGTAACAGGAGCCAGGGGTCGTGAGGGACTTGGGGCCGCGCCGAGGGGTCATGAGGGCGAGGGACTGGGAAAGGGACAGGGAGTCGGCCCGGGGCTCCCTTGGCTCATCCTGCACCCCCGTCCGGTGAACCCTGCCTTGAGTCAGTCACCGCGTGGGCCGCAAGGCCGAGCTACCGTGCCTGGGTGGGCATTCCCGCGTCCCTCAGAGCTTCTTGTTCGGAGCGACTTATTCGAGAGGGAAGCTCTTCACAAGGGTGGGCTATCCGGAACTATCGCATTTCCAAGTACCTGATGCCTATGTTCAAAGGTTGTCTGCTAGAGAGCACTTGGTGGTCACCGGTGTTAGCCCAGCTCTCTCAGATCGCCAGAAACGGTGACGTGGTGTAACAACCCTGTTTCTCTCTTAATTTCATTCCCCGTGCTGAGCTGGGAATGAAGCTTGAACTGAGAACTAAAGCTTCTTGTTCTTTTGGTTCAGGGTAGCTCTGTGGGCTTGTGGTTTAAATTTTATTTCTCTGTGCTCTAAACTTCCTAAAAGATAGAGGTGTATTTTTAACGTGGATAGGTTCAATAATTTGGTTTACAAACCACAGAGAGCCAAGAAAGAAAGGCTGGGGGGCAGGGAATGGGCAAGTGTGTAGAGTTCTAAAAATGATACAGCTGTTAAAGCTCTGCCTTATTAGGTTGTAACCAGAAAAAAAGGATAAGATAGGGTACTGTTGCCTTCCTGCATCCATTAGTATTACTTCTTCAAGAGAAAACCTGTCATGTTAAAGTTATACATTCATCAGTAGATTTGTTCTCGAATTAGGGACAGAGAGTAACATATCTGTAGCTGTGTTTAGTAGAGGTCTTTCTTATTATCTCTCAAGTAAGCTAGTGCTTTTGTTTCCTGGATAGGTGGCTGTGGAGAAACAGCCATTCTGGTTATTGTCCAAAACCACAGAGGTAGGTTTTTACGGATATGAACTTTCTTAAGTAACTTTCTTAAGTAACCCTTTTGATTTCCTTCTGTTAAGCTGCGCATTCCTATCCAGGGAAAAAATGTCCTCTGTTTTGTTAGCTCTTATTGTTGGAGCTGCAAAGTCAACTTGCTTAGGAAAGTTAAGTCCTTCTTTATTTCTTTTTTTCCTCCAGATTATTTTGTGTTCAGTTGTCCAGTGTGGCTCATCATGCAACTCTTGAAGCAATTCTGCCAGTCTTAAACCACAAACCCTTTCAGAGTGAAGGGAGACATTTCCCCAGAGAGAAATATCAATTAAAGTCTGTTATTTGGGGATGACAGTAGATTCAAACCACTCCAAATCCTTTTATTTCTTGTAAATATAAGTTATTTGCACTGAAATGTCACGGTGATTTATTGAAAAACACCCAACATTTTTTCCTCTTGTGATTAGTGCACGTACGCAATGACCATTAATCCATATGTCTTCAAACAACAGCTTGAGAAACTACAAGCTTGGACACTTACATTGGAATAAGAGTATATTTTTCCTAGTTTATTTTAAAGCACAGCTTTATTGAGAGGTAAATCTCGAGGAGAGATCAATTCTTTTGCACTGCTTTTTAACAATGAAAAAAATTCAGTGAAGCAATTTTCTTATGGTAAGAAAGCCTGACCTTTATGTATCTCTTTGCTGCTTCTACTGTTTTTTGTTACCTCTTACAGCAAACTGACACCTGTTATAATGTGATACTTTCATTATTTCTTTTTCAGCAAGAGGTAGATTCTGCCAGGTAACTGATCCCATTCCAACACTATTAAAAATTGTGACAATCTCCGAGAAGCATGAGTTACTGTAAATGCTGGTGTAGAGGTTTTGCAGAAGTGATTTGCTTCATGATAGTAAAATGACAAAACATGAGGAGCTTCTTATATTTATTGAAACAATTGGTAGTAATAGTGAAGACATGCAAAATTCACTGACTGAAAAGCATATATATAACATAAAAACTATCTCTTTACGCTGTTACAAATTTCTGGCAAGTTGAGCTGTAGAAACAGCTTATGACATCATTTAACAAATTAGAGGAAACATAAAATTTGTTTATGTTTCACCAAAAAATATAAAACTTCCTCACATATCCCCAAAATGAAGCAGAACAGTTACAGAGCACATACAGTCTAATTTCTTGCTGCTGTATAAACTGTCTGAAGCAAGTTTTTTCTTTTTTGCAGAACTTACACACTTTTGTGGCAGTAAAATAGTTTTAATTGTCTGGTTTGTCCTTTCATAGCACACTTGAGTAATGCCTTTCTCATATGCAGGCAGGAGAGTAGTTTTTACAGCAATCTGAAGGTCAGAAGATGCTCAGATGATTATGTCCATTCTTGCTGTTGAATATTGGAAAATGAGATAATAAGTGCAAGTCCACTCATCCCAGTTCTGCTGGATAAGGAAAGCAGTTTTCAAATTATTTTGATATTAACTATAGTGAGATGTTTAAAAGAAAGGGAAGCAACTCATTTAAAATATCTTAACTGCAAGTTTCCCTTGGAGGTGGCTTGCTTCATGTCTAATCAGACTGTAAAAATTCAGTAGCAGAACTCACTAGTTGGTACTTTTTGTTATTTTCCTCTGTTACTTTCTTATGGACCTTGAAGCAGTTTTAAAATCGATAACTGTTTTGATTGATATGCATTGTAATTAGAGGAAATCCGTAGTAAAGACTGAGTGTGACCATCAGACAATAGGATGCCAAATCTGGCTGCAGCGCAACCTGGTACTGGGTCACAAATACTATGGCAGGAAGTTCTAAGTGTGTTTTCCTGGTTTGGATTTGCGTTTGCGAAGTTACTTTTGTAAGATTGCATGCCATGAGGTTATGGAACAGTTTTTATTTGCCTGAACCATACAAAGTCAGTGTGAAAATGTAAAGGCAGTAAAGAAAAAAAGCAGTGTATCTGCCTACTCCTATTAAAATTGTACAGCTGGATGGTTTTGTCTTTCACAGATGAAGAACAATATTTATGGAACCCAAGTCCAAGGTCTCAGCATCTTGCTGCAAGATGCTTTCACCTAATCAGCTGCAGCCAGTACAGCCCCATTTTTGGAAATTGTGTGTGAGAGATGCTTATACCCCCTCAGCAGTTGTGTATGAGCACAGGATCTGTCCATACGAAATAATTCCCCATACTACATTTTTGTTTCCTGTGGCACCAACAGCTTGGGCAATGTGTGAAGTGCTGTGTAAAGAGTGTGGGAATTGAACAGAATAACGTGAAAGTATTGTCTGGAAAGAATGCTGATGATAGCTGGCAGCAGACATGGGTTATTTCTTTGCAGTGTATGGAGGGAACTTTTTAATGGTAAGCGGATAACTTTAAGAAGAGTAGAGCATCAATTCTATATGCATTTAATGTTGAGTGAAATGCCTCTGTGCAGGTGTTATATTTGATCCATGTGCCAAAAACTTTTCTAGGACTTAGCACTGCAGTTACAATACAATACATAATTACTGGTATACTGTTCTTACTTTTAAATTTCCCAAGTGTCTTAAACACAGATATGTTTGAAACTTAGTTTAGAAAAATACTTTTATATTTTATTCTGAACTTTAAAAGATTTATTTGAATATGAATATATTTGAAGATACTGATTTCTCTTTGGTTTTCTTAGTCTCAGGTCTCAGAATTGTATATACTGCTGCTGTGTGCTTTCTCCTAAGTATACAAAATAAAAAACATGGTTTTATTCTCCATAAAGTACCTTGTCCCCGTGATGCCCTTAAGTTGGATATTCCCTATAAACTTAGAAGTTTTTCATCCGGCATAACAACAGATTTGCTTTCTTCTCTTCTGTATAGCTTTTTTTTAAATTTTCCCTCACCCTACTTTGTGGGGTTGTTTTTATATCTATTTCCATGGCAGTTATGATACTGTTGCTGTAGGAATGTCCTCTGTTGCAGCTTTTGCTACTTCCTTATGTGCTTGCCCCCTTTTCAGGTTTTGCAGACCAGCACCTGTTACTTTTCAGGGCCATTTCCTCTTTTCATTGTTTACTGGTGCCTTCTCTTATTTAGCTGAAGAAGTTTTGGTGGCATAAAGTATATGACAACACTTTGACCATAGCAATTTGTTGTTTGGCTAAGGGCAAAAATAAGATGGTAGTAAAGTTTTATGACTCTGTAAATCACAAATTTCTTTTTCCACAGGGGAAAATATTGTAACCTCCAGATGTTCCTAATAGAAGAAAGAAAACTTTAACTATTCACAAACACTTCTTGTTAGAATGCAATTCCTGCAGATACTGTCCAGGAAGCCAAGGAAACTGGAAATGCTTTTTCAAATACCATTTTGTCAAGAGCAACTCCCATATACATGTCTGACTACCTCTGCACATACTTACAGTAAAAAGAAAAAAGCAAACAGTTATGATCAAGTTGACCAAGAAAAGTACAAGAACTTGGTCTACTCTGTTACGTCTTATAAAACCAGCACCCAAACACCAGAGACAATATTTGAAGAAGGCAATTTGTTATATGGACCCCCAGATAAACACAGACGTCCTGTTAAAGCTGGGACAAAGACTCCCAAAAACTGGGTGCCTTTAATAAACCCCAACAAGAGAATTCCCCCTCTTAACAGTGATTCAGACCTCCCCAGGAAAATCATGTTAGAAAACAGAAAAATGCCCAGTGTTACCCGTATTCTTCAACAAACTCTCTCTCCACAGCAAGTCTTTTATCTAGAAAGATGGAAGCAGAAAATGATAGTGGATCTTGGAAAAGGCGGTTTTGAAGAGTATACCAAAAGTAAGTCTAACTACAGTGTGATTGCAACATAGAAACAGCAGAATGTATCTGGCATGTATATTCTAAAATAGCGGCAGTATTGGGCCCTATAGATCAAATGTTTTGGAAGTCCTTTAAGAGCATATTGTGAATGTACCTGTTATCAATGAGTCTAGGCTCTGGTCTTTGTTCCTGGACCACTAAAATGGATTTAGAAATGTGGGAGAAATGAGAATTATCCTTTGCTCAATCCTGTCTGCCTCTATTTTATTTCTCTATTTGCCAGTATCTATTTACAAACATATTTTCCAGCTGTTACTGAGCCTCTTTGCAGATACAAAGCTACTTTGTAACAAGATCGTAATAGGCATTTTGAAGTCATATAATCTTGAGCATTTAAAAAACAATATATCCTGCTGTTTATGGTGAAGTTTTTCAGTACCTGTTTAGTTTATCCAGTGTATGCACCCTCCTCTATGAAACTGACATGCATGTAGAGGTTTTTGTTTCATAAGATGTACAAAGGTGACTTCCTCCAAGCTGCAGAACTGAAAGGGATCTGAATGGATCTAGGGGATAATAAGTAGCCAAGCTGGTAAATATCCGAGTGTTCCTTACAGGAATTTTAATTTAAATTTTTAATTTAAAAATACTATGCTTTTTAAAACTAATATCCTTGTGATTATGCTTTTTTAATCACTAAGCACTTCAGTGGATAAGGTGGCATAATAAACCTTGTAAAACAGTTCAAAATTTATCTTTCTCGGAATAATTTCTCAGATAAACCCTTATTTCTAGAACTATGCCCACTCATTTCAGGAGATTAGTTCCATTCAAATGAACGGATACAGCAGAATACACAAGTGTGGCAAAGGCAGCCAAGAATAATATTTTTAATTCCTAGAAATTCACAAATGCTTTTGAATAAGCAATAAATTAAAACTCATATTTTGTTTCTGAGTAATTAATGAGACCCAAAAAGTGAAGTATTATGAATATAGGAGATACTAATTTCACTGTTGACAATTTATTTTTTGTTGCTTTACCTTCTCCTCCCCACATCCCCAGGCTTTCAGTACAAAAAACAGGACTGGTTTAAGAACTACGTTTTGTAATATGTAGATTGTCAGTGTCTTCGCCTGTTTTTCTTAGATCTTTTCCTCCAAGGAGAGCTCTTTCATTCGGCTTTGGAATCAATATTCCTGTCTGAAGAGATGGCAGCTAAGGAGAAGAGCAAAGATGGTGTTATTTCTGGCTACTTATCAAGTGTGGAGCATGTCTTAGAAGATATCAGTGAAGTGAAAACTCTGGAAAGTGGAGTTCATCATGAGACCCTTCAGTATCTGGGCCTGGTAGACTGCGTGGCGAAGTATCGGTGAGGTGCCTCTTCCCTGACATCTGTAATGCCTGTGGTGTACAGGAAGCTGTGTCCCAGGCTGCAGCTGGTATGTTGTTGAGTGGTTGGGGGGAAGCTGGACAGATTTCTAGGACCAGCAAAGCAGATTAACTCCCCTGGATGAACCTGATGGCAGAAGTACTGTTTCTTTCTTGTGGAGAGTTCCTTACTGGAGCAGGGTATGAGTGGGACAGGGTTAAGTGATCATCAGCATTTGCCCAAAACTGCAGCAGGCATTAATAAGTATTAGTTTTTGAGATCTAAACTACCAGTGTGAAAAGTGTTTAGACATAATAATGAGCAATGTGGCATCAGACTGAAATAGGCTTAGAGTGATAATGATTGTGTGCTGTTTCATCCTTTATTTCTTACTTATGACTAAACTGAAGTTTAAAACCTTGTCCTTTATGCAGAGGTCAGTTGTGTGTGATTGACTGGAAAACTTCAGAGAAGCCAAAGCCATTTCTGAAGAATACTTATGACAACCCATTACAGGTTGCAGCATATATTGGAGCCATAAATCATGATGCCAACTATGACTTCCAGGTGAGTAGGCTTGCCAAGACAAGCAGCAGCACCTGTGTCGTCTTCATTTCTCCCCGCCTACTGTCTTTAGAACCTGATGTCCATTATGGAACTGTTGATAGGATTTGTAACAAAGGAGCCCAGTCTTAGGTTAAGATGGCATACTGTAAAATAATTCTGCTACTCCTGCTAATCCTGCTGTCATTGACTGTCAGCAGTGTCTTTCCAGTAGCTTTAGGGACCTGCTCAGTGGGACCAAGGGCAGCTCAGTCTTAGGAGGTGAGGTGAACTCAGAGTGACTTGGCATCTGGGCAATCTCTTGTGCTTTGTTGTGTGTGGTTTTTGCTTGTGTAGAGTAGGAAGCAGCAAGAGAAGCAATAAAACAAAAAAGCCTGTGAACAGGAAAATGGTGTGTGAGGGCCTTGCTTGCATCACGTGTTGCTATATCGCACTAGCAAATGAGGGACTAAATGATGGACTTGGTGTTTGGAAGCTGTACTGTGTTTCATCAGGGAAAAGCAGTGTGTTGTGAATCACTTAATCAGAAGATAGTGAAATAATGTTTTTAAAGATTCCAAATGGAATTCTAGCCTGCCTACTTAGCCTGAAAGATTTTTACTTCAATACAAACATTGAAGGGGGAAAATATGAAGCACAAGAGATCAGGTTATTTCATAGGTTGTGCAAAGGACTTTCTAGAATACTGTAGAGGTCAGCAAACAGAAGCACTTAACAGACATAACCCTTACATAGTGAAATGTAGGCAGTAATTTTGGAATTCTGCTATTAGCCTTCTGCCCCCCACTCCTGCTGGCTATTTGGGATTTTGGGTTTGTCAGGTATGAAAGATGTCAGAACATACCTAACTGTTTCCATTCAGACTGATGCTGGAAAGTGCATGAGTCTAGTTATATGGCCCCAGGCAAAACATCATCAGTCACTGGGAATTTTATCAGCATCTCTAAGGTTTAAATATCACTCATACTCGAAGTTCATGTCCTCTGGTTTTCACTGAAGTTAGAGCTTTGGATTCTGGTTTTTGGAGCATTTGAATGTTAGTCTTCAAGTATTTTAGGGTCAATTATTGCCCTTTTTTATTCCCATCTCTTACGTATATGTTAAGATGATGTTTTGAGCTGAGGTTTAGTTCTTAGGATTGTATATGATTGTTGAATTTCTGACAGCCCTCTGTTTTTGAATGTAGGTTTGCTGTGGACTCATTGTGGTTGCCTACAAGAATGGCTCTCCTGCACATCCACATTTCATGGATCTTGATCTGTGCTCACAGTACTGGAATAAGTGGCTTTTGCGCCTTGAAGAGTACATGGACAGAAACTGACCAAAACTAAATAGAAGCAAGTGATGGCAACACTGAGATTAAGCAAGAATCTTTCATTTAAATATACCACTTTAATGCATATTCATTTTGAGTAACTTTGGGTAATTTCTTACCCATCAGGGGTTTTTTTTCCACCTCAAAAAAAAAAAAAAAAAAGGCAAGTAAATTTTGAATGGGGAATATATATTTGCTTATGTTGTAGGTGACTTCAATGGTCCAGGCAAGACAAAGTCAACTTATTTAGCCTCTATTTTTCCACACACAATTTATACAATCTGAGGCTGATACAAAAGTTTCTATTATCAAGTAGAACTCTTTAATCAAATCAGCCTTCTTTGGTAATTCTTGAGAAAAAAATTGTTGCAGAACTCAGACTTTGAAAATTAAATTGGTGAACTAAAGCAAAGCAACATCTGCATTGTCTGAGCTAAGAGAAATGCAAATAATAAAGAAATTTATATACTAGACAGGGTTTCAGTCAGTTTAGTTCTTGCTCATGTCAGAAGTTTCTATTTACAGACTTCTTACTATTTGTGGTTTTTCTTACAGCAACAACTGGAAAACCTGCGCTAAGAATTTTATGAAAGTTCTTATTAGCTCTTACTTAAAATACTACAACAAAGTGGTAATTAACAGAAGTGACTCAGTAAGAGAGAAGTAGAATTGTAACTGGTACTCTTAGAAATTTCCAGCAAGTTTTCTAAAAGGTGAAAAGTTTGGCTACTGATAGTGGCTCCTCCTGCAGGATTCTTAGAACACACACAGCCTGTGTGGCCCACAGGAAAGCACTGCGAAATGCGCTCTGTACCTTGGGTTGTGAGGTTTGTGCAGGCTGAGGCTGTGACTGCCTTGAGCTCTCCTGACTTTGCTGTGGATCTGAGCTAACAAGGAGCCCACCCATGCAGAACAATCTCCAGTGTCAAGTGAGAGTGCACCCCAGTGCAACAGAGTTTTTGCATAAAGGCAGGCTTGTGGCTGTGAAGCTGGGCATTCTGAGTAATGAAGAACTGATGGTTGGGTTTTAGGGGGTGGTTTTTTTGTAGATTTGTGTTTGGTTTTTTTCAAATAAGTTTGTGAATAAATGTTTTGAAGCAGAAGTTACTTTTTAAGCTTATGAAAGCAAGTCTGTAAGACAGAATAGGTCTTCATGATGTCAGGCATTGTTGCTTTGTGTATTGCTTTTTGGAAAGCTTTTTTCCTCATTCTCTTTGTTTTCTCTGAATTGTATGTATGAGTTTTCACAATACCACTGCAGATTACAAATAAAAATATGACTAACCCATAAGCTTCCGAACCATACCTGAAAAAAAAAATGGACAGGCTTGCTGCTGAAGAAACTTAAACCTCTATAGTGCTTTATCTGCTTCTCCTCCATATCACTGATCCATGGAAAGGTGTCAATGAAACTTAGTTATAGTGGTACTTACTTATATAAACTTGATCTAGTGAAGTTATGATTACTCTGTGCTTAATTAGATTTCTATCAAAAAAGTCAAACCATGGAGACTGAAAAATTGGGTTCAGAAATGACTAACCAGGAAGACATAGCACAAGCTCTCAGAAGTTCTACCTGTTTTACAAGAGTCTTCACATATCACAGAATTTTAGCAACTGGGTTCTTCAGTGTCACTGAACACTGTCAGTTTTTTGTGAAAGATAACTCCGTAAATACAAAGAGGATGGGCATAAGCAAGAAATAAGATGTCCTGTGCAGAAGCCAGAGGTGATAAAATAGGCTGAAATCCCTGTGTTGATTGGGATTGGATAGATCAGGCTAATGGAGAACAGTTGGGCAATATTTGTGTGGGATTGCTTTCTTTATCAGTGCATCATTGAGCCATTAGATCTCTCTGAACCTCATCCTGCCTCCTAATAAATAAGGACAAGTCTGGAGCCTGGGCAGTGTGGGCACCTGTTGGTTTCATCTGTGTTCGTTTGTTTAACAACAGTCTTGTCTGAGAAAAGCTGCCAGCAATTTTAGTTTTTAAACCTATGAGGTCTTGACTGAGTTTGTACCTTCAGAGAGCCAGGAGAAGGCAGACAGCCCTCAAAGACAGCAGTGGTAGAAGTTGCTTGTGTCTGGCACTTTTGAAAGCTGGCTGCCTCAGGCATCCCTGGGTGAGTTCTGGAGCATTTCTGTAGTGGCACAGGGTAGCACTGGTTTGTCATGTAACAGAACTGGCAGGTGGCCATTGCCAGTGTCATGCAAACCCAAACCCACTTTGTGGCTAGTTTAAACTGACTTGCCAGACTGTTAAATTGATGTGTCCAGGGCATTATCCTCTGCAGAAAAAACTGGCAGGTAATCAAGGCAGTTACTTCAGCTACAATGTCCAGCTTCTCAGAGCTTTGCTCTCCATCCAGAGAGGGTTTTTACTGTACACTGCTACCTGCTCCCTTTCTCTGTTGCTGCAAGTGCTTTTGTGACCACCTCAATGTTCCTATTTTCAACAGGGATGTGCTTTGGCAGCGATACTGGAGGGAGATCAGAAGCAATATGTGCTACAGGAAGGGTTAAAAACTACCCATGCACACACAAAAGAATCTTCAGTTAGAGAGGGAGGGTTTCAACCCTCACTCCACTGTGCCAGTGTAAGGGTTGAGGTTTCAGCAGAGCTGAGCACACAAATCCTGTGCAGTTTGGTGAACAGTAGTCTATTTGCACAGATGGACTGTCCTTCAACAGTCCCACCCCAGAGCAGAACTCAACAGTTTCATGACTGAGGCCTCACTGAGCAGGTTATGGAGGAGTCGCACCAGCACAACTGGCTGAACCAGCTGTTAATGCTTTCCTTAGCCCAGAGTTTTGTGACTGTGTTTGCCAGCACACAAGCTTTGCTCAGAGCAAGCAACTGTCACTTTATACTGTTCAGTTAAAATGGCATGATATCTGAAGAACTAGGGACCAGTGCATAAGCTCAGCTCTTTTAGCAAAGCCAGGATCTTCTGATTTACCTCAGATGCTTTTTTCCTAGCAACTTTCCATTTATTATTCTGCAAACTTTCCTGTTACATAGGATGACGTTTGTTCCTAACACAATAGCATCACTTTATTATCCTCACTTTCAAGGTCCCAAGCACCAACAGTTGTGCTGAATAAAGTATTAATATCATTAGGAATGCTTTAAAACCTTTAGAAGCTTTTCCCCACAAAAACTCAAGTAGATGCCCAGTAAATGGTGCAGCAGTTCGTAAAGAGTCTTAGAAGTGCCAGGAGGTTTCATCAATGTTACTCATATAGGCATCCCTCTCTCTTTTTTTCTGAATCTCTACATTCACGTTCAATAGTCCACGCAGGCTACCCTCTTAATTGTCCTGGGTCAATAGAAGTCCAAAAGTGCAGAGATGTAGTACCAGTCTCTCATCATCATTGCCACATCCTTCCCAGTCTCACAAGTATCATCGGTCTCGCTAGGAGCCTTCTAAATGGACAGTACAGTTGAGCAGCCAGATTCATCCCTATAGTTCTTCACCCATCTTGTGAAGCAGACAGGCTAAGTCCCCCTTTTCAATGCATTGCACTGTTCTGTTGTATTAGTGAAGAAGCACTTGATTATAAAACAAAAAAAATTCACACATACATGCAAAATATGCCCAAAATTGCATTTTACCATGACAGAAAATACTTCAAGTCATTAGTGTTTTCTTTGGGTTTCTGGATTGATACTGATGTATGTTAAAAGGATGTGGTAATAATCCTCAGTGAGCATGACAAGTCCATGAACATCAGAGTTAAAGTTCCACTTGCATCTAAACATGATAAGAGTAAGTTCATGACTTAAAGTACCTAAAACATGGCCAAAAGTCTGCCCTAGAATAATGTAATTTGCTAGTAGACAAAGTTGTGAGGAAAAAGTTCTGCATCCTTTCAGAAGGGTTTCAACTTATCTTAATCACATAAATTGTTAGTGTACTATGTGGCAGGGGGGTGGCGGGGGGGTCAGAGTTAAGGTTATTTGCTCATTTCAACTTATGTACTGATACAATGTACTCCTCTTCCTAAGACACAGTAATTAAAATGCATAGAACAATGTACTAGTAGCTCCTCTTCTTACCTGGCACTTTTCAACCAAACCTCTCAAAAGTAATTTGTATGGGAGTTAACAGTAATTAACTTTACAAAATACACTGGGGAAAGGTGAACTTCTTTGTCAGTGGCAGTTGATGTGTGATAGAGCTGAAACAGAAGACAGGTTGCCCGAAAGTCAGTTCAGTAAATACTCCATCTAAGAGGTAACAGCCTTTTCCAAGATTTCCATTTTTATTGGCCAGATAAGAAAAAGCGTGATGTTTCCATCATAAACAGGAATATTTCTTTCAAGTTGAGATTCTACCAACAACAGAGTCCCATTAACTAAGGCATCCCCTTAATTTCAGGTATTTCTTTCAAAATTGTTTTTAAAAAAATAATATATATATAGTCCCACATGTAAACTTCATTTCTGTAGACCACTGTGATCCACTGCATTACTCATCTTTGTCATCATCCTTGGAATTCCTCTGCAGGACAGAACTCAGTTTGTTTTGCAAAACTGCTGCAAGTTTTTTTGAGTTTTTTTTCAGGAAAGCACTTCCAGGGTGAACATTACTAACATGCAGATAGAGGTCCTCTTGTGTGGGGCCTGTGTAGCCACAGTCTTCACACACATAAAGTTTATCTCTCCTCTGTTTGTAGGCATATTGCTGCTGCACACCATGAATCTTCTTGAGGTGAGACTCCAGGGAACAGCGCTGGGTGAAGGCTTTGTTGCAAACCTCACATTTGTAAGGACGAATTCCTGCAACATTACAAGACCATTATTAGTTATGTTTCTTACAGCTAGCTAAGAGCAAGGCACTGGCAGCTACTGAGCACTTATCTAGCAGCAGGGAGCTACTAGCCCAAGGAACTACCTGTCTAAATAAAACATCCTGTTTTCAGGCTTAGACTTTCAGGAATGGGTTGATGTATTTAGGCTTAGAAAACCTAGAAATGTTTTGAAAACATGTAGACAGACACTGAGGATAACAGGGGCCTAACTGTGCTTTGTTCCTAAGGAAGCCATTAACAACTCTTTCAAAACTTATTATTTTAGACCCTTACTTTCTGAAGTTGTGTGATTAGGCAAAAATTTCAGCTAACCTGTCATTTTGGATGTTACAATGAATGAAAACTTCTATCTCTGTAAGATTCTTCTCTTTTAGTAAGCAAAACTTAATGAGGCTTCAGCGAATGGCAGACCAGTGTGAATGTCCAATGCTTCAAAGGAGCAAGAGCACTTTTGTACAATATAGAATTGATGACTGAGATTACAAGCTCAAATTCTAGAAGAGAAATGCAGTAAGATGAACGAAGGGTTGAACTCAATGATCCTTGTGGATCCCTTCCAACTCAGCATATTCTGTGATTCTGTGAAATAAATGTGTGTCTCCGGAGGAGGGAGAAAGAGCTGGCTTGTGTTCGAATGCCCAGGGAATTTTGTTCAGTAGAGACAGCCAACATTACAGAAATACTGAGCAGTAAAGAATATCAATTTTACTCCCAATCAACAACCCACCAGTACTTAAATATCTGAGGATTAACCAACACTTGAAAAAAACGAAATCAATTGGAATTTTACTTACTAGACTAGATCAGTAAGTTTTCAAGAAAAGACCAGCATTAAAACTGATACAAGGAGTTACCTAACTCCTTTTCTCCATGGAAGGTGAAACACAAAGGTCTGGAAGGTCAGACCTACAGCGAGCCAGGCAGAAACTGACAAAGCATGCGTATCCATTCAGACTGATGTAACTTTGTGATTGCATTGTGTTAAGTTATTGCTCAGTTGCTGATCTTTCTACCAAAAATCCAAGTTCCAATAAGCAGCATCTCAAATGCATTTTTGCAAGTCTTGTAAAAAGAGTTTACCCCAGTGCACCGGATTTAACTATCAAGACTAAATTTTCCTAATACCTACTACTGTAAGACTGCTTCGGTTCCATTAAACTGCAACTGGAGAGAAACTCCAAACTTTCATTAGGATCACACACAAAAATGTATTTTTTACAAACAGTAGTTTAGGTGCAGTTTTATGCCATCCTTAAGGCAATTAAATTCAAATTGCAGTCACCATCCTTGGTGCCTGCTCCAGTGCTCCACAGGCATGAATATAAGCACAAAACGGGATCCTGTGCCAGGATGGCATAGCCCATGAGGGCTGTAGGAACCTCTTCATCACTTAGGAATCATTTTTAAAATTTCTGTTACTGTGTACCTTGGAAACTTTTTAATGTTTAAGTCTGCTCATGCCATGAAGCTAGACTGGGATGCTTTCATTCCCTCTGATGCTCTTGTTGCCCAGCCTAATTTCAAGCATTGCATGACAGTTTCCACTGAAACATCGACACCCAGTAAAGCACATGTAGATGATCACCAGGCAAATACAGTATATGTACATGTTCATCCTGGTTTTAAGCTGGAGAGGAGAAACAGTGACAGTAGATTTCTTCTAATAAATTTGGGGACAATCTAACCATAAGATTCATACTTCCAGGATGACGGGTTTTCGTTCCTGTCCAGTAAAACAATCCTTCTTGCCTTCCAGAGTTTCACAAAATTGATTCCATTCCTGCCAAAGTGATTTCAACCTTACCTGCCACAGCATATATATCTATATCATCTATACCTTTATCTCTCTCTCTCTCTCTATATATATATATATATCTATATCTCCAGCTTGGGAACAGAAATTGTCTTGGACTTAGTCTCAAAGAATTAGGATACAGGTTGAAAAATCACTTTTTATTGAAGCACTGACTCCTCACTTCAGCCATATCCCAATGGCAGCTCTCTGCTCACAGCAAACAACTTTACTTTCCACATGAAAACTTTGCAAACAAACCAAAGCAGCCCAAGACACTGGCTCTAGCCAATGCCTTCTCATTGCAATGGGAATAATTTTTGTGAATTCTACTGCTCTACTGCTAAGAAACAGCTCCTGCCTACTTGTGTCACCTTTAGCAGTTTGTATGAATAGTGTCCAAGACAAAGAAAGGGCACTGCAAAGCAAGCCAAAATAGTTTCCAACTTCCATTGGGTAAACACGTATCTGGAAATACAGAATGTGCCTTTGAGCCAACCTGATCTGCCAGAAAGCACCATCCTTGGTGAGGATGCGCATTGATATTTATTTAAGCCGTTGCTTCTACCAAGAAAAAGAACCCAAATCAGAATGGCAGCCTTCTCTCTGCTCCAGGCTGGGATTAGCACTGCTGTGTCAATGAGCTGAATTTGAGGCAACAAATCTGGTTCAAAGGAACACAATCACCGCTATTTGGGATGGACTCAGGAACTGAACCCACAGTAGAGTGTCCACAGAAAGCACATCCCTCCAGCCTGAGGGAGAATACAGTTGTTGTTGTTGTTGGCTGGACTTCGTGAACGAAGATCTTGGGATAAGCCTGTGCAACGGACTTTTTAGGTGAGGCACAGTGTGTGCAGAACTAGCCCCACCCCCTTTACTCCTGAGGTTCATCTTGCCATGGCCGAGCACGCTCAGACGGCGACAGCGAGTTCCTCCAGGATTCAAACTGGTGTCCTCAGAGGAGGAGCCGGCTCCACAGGCGGGGGCCTACGCCACTCGGCCAATGCCCGCCGCCTCTCAAGTGTAAAACATTAAAGAAAAAAAACCCAACAAACAGAAAAGCAATAATGTCAGGTTGTTGAGCAATCCTGGGAGCCCACGTGGGTCAGAGCACCAGGGGAGGACCTCGCCTTATCCTCTCTGCCACCGAATGAAGGGAGAATACAGTACCAAGAGCAGGAACCACTATCAGGTGATTTTCAATCCCCTGCTCCTGATTTTCAATTCATGCTGTGACCCACATGACAAGTGAATAAAAATACTTTAGGCCAGTCACCAAAGTGTTCTAGATGGGTGGACATGCAGAGGGAAGCAGCTCCAAAAGGGAGTGGGAGGAGTTGGTAGCCCAAATCACAAAGGGATGAAGCATGCAGTGTTAGCAGAAGTCAAGTGTGTTACCTAGTTTCCCTAAAGAAGCTGTAGGCATAGCATGAACAACATTTGGGTTTCTGCAGACAGTGCCAAAATCAAGCCACAATCCCATCCTTCAGAATAGCCAGTGGAGAAGGCTCTTAACAGCAAAAAAACCCCCAGGAAACTGCTGCTCACTGCCTCCAGAGGGCAAGGCACTCTTGCCTCCACTTGTGCACTGGTCTCTGCAGTAATGTGCAGTGATTTGCTATACCCACTGGGGTATCCAGGCAGATTATCCTGCGTGGGTTAGCCCAGTCTCGCTGACTGAGACATTGCAGTACATGGCTGCATCTACGCTGGGTCTGGATGGCAGCGCATGCACCTGCACTACTTTACACAGATTTCAATAGTTCTTCCCAAATTTCATAATGCCCAGGACTTTTCTCTGTCCACGTTCATGTCTTCCCCTTTCCTCCATTGCAACTCCACCATTTTTGCCAAATGCTGTTAACTTGGGGTTTGTACTATGGCCTTGACAGGCTACCCTCACCTTCTCCTTGTCCTTGTTCCATCTCACCCCACCTCCCACCTTCACCTACTCAGAGTCTCCCATGAGTCCCAAGGGAATGCATTCTCACCAGTATGGGTCCGGACATGTCTTTTCAGATCAAAGGTGTCATTGAAGCCTTTTCCACAAAAGGTGCACAAGTGTCTCTTCACTTGGCTGTGGCACTTGATGTGCCGGTTGAGCATTCGCTGCAAGCGAAAGCCTTTGCCACACAACTCACAGCTATGCAATGCAGCATCGTTACAGGTGCCTGTGGTGAACTGAGGAATGGAAGATGGTTGGGTGAGTGGGTATCGAGATGAATAACAGAAGACCAACAGAAGAAAAAAATCAAAATAAGAAGAGACGGCTTACTGTGGCATTGGGATATACTAAAAATGAAAAGTGAAAACATTTGGGAGATTCCTGCTGAGTGAAACATTCATATTTTCCTTGCAATCATGTGGGGTACTTAATGTGCATGTGGGGTACTAATGTGCAGATAGATGCAACTCTGGCCAGCTTGGAATCAGTGGTTAAAAGAAAGCCTGTGGAGTGGATACCTTCCAAAGGCGACAGCCCTTGTCTAGTTACATCCATAAGCACCCACAAACCTGAGTGTTTGCTCCTGCACTCAGTTAATATTATTCCGGATGGAGATGGGAAATCCACCAAGTCATGAGAAAGTTGTCTTATGCGGTGCCTTCACTAATCTCGCTTCCAGATGCTATGGGTCCCTCAGAAACCAGCCAGCAGTGATAAAAAAGGTGGCTTTGGAGAGATAAACCTAAGACACCTTGTGCTAACCTAACAGAGAGCGAAACAATGGCACTAATCTCCTCCCATTAGTCTTCCTGGCTCATTAAATAACAGCGGAGTGACATTAAGGGGTAATTTCATTCCCACTCCTTCCACGAAAGTATTGTGCCAACACCATGACCTAATTTGACTAAGGAAGACATTGATGATTCAACTCTTTGGAAGATCATTTCTAAGAGGGAAGCCTTAATGTCTGGAAGTTGCAAATACTGCTTGTTTAACTATTCATGAGGGAACACACAGACATGCTCACTGATAGACACTTGGGATGCCGGAAAGCCAGTGGAGCAGGCAGCACGATGTACACACATCCATCGGCTCTGGTGGTGCTTTTGGGGAGTTCCTGTGGCATGCTGAGAAAAACCCAGCTTTGCTGAAATAAGGTTTTGCTGTGACAGTTGCTCATAGCCCAGGTTAAATTATACAAATTAGATCAAAATCAAACCAGCAGCAGGGTAAGTTCTTCACAAAGACAGGACTACATTTGGGGTTTCTTTTTCCCGAAGAGACAGTTATTTTTCCTGCTCCTCCTCCTTCGCTTACAACTGAAGCAATGCTACTTAAAATTGTAAAGAAATATTTAAAAAACCAGGAGCTGTGAAACCACGAGGTGTGAAACGAGGAAAAGCCATTTGGGAAAAATCTGTTGGGCTATAACTCCTCCTCAAGTAGATGCATATCACCAAAATGAAAACCTAATGTTAATCAAGAGGCTAAGAACACAATGGCTGAAAGGCTGTCATCTCGGCAGACACAATTGGAATTTTTACAGCTCCATCCAGCAAAGCAACAGCCAGGGTTTAAGGAGGTGTTAACTACCAGTGATAAACACATATTCCTAGCGCTGGGATGGCCTGGCTCCACTCCTGTTGAGGGAACCTGACTGTTCAGTGCTGTTCGGGAAGTCAGTGTTAAGTTCTCAAGGTACCACGGGGATCCGAAGCATCATGCGCAATTTGCCTTCTCAGCCTAGGAAGGGAAACCACTGCTCTGCTGGTTCTGCCCGAGGGACACCCAGACAGCGAGCTCCTGCCCTTGCAGCAGTGTGGCTCTTAAGTCTGAGGATGGGTAATTGCCTCATTTCACCCAGGCCAGCGAGTCAACCTCAAGGTGGCAATGGCCTTTCATAGCTTCGGAGAAGAACCTTTAACTAGCTGCTATTTTGATATGTCATGATTCATGACAGCCCCCTTGATGAAGGCTTGACTACAACCTAGAAGGCAGCTTTTAAAGAGGCCCCACGTTAAGGAAAGCGATCCACCTACGCACCATGGGGCATGACTCCTAGCTGCCAGGGCTGGTCCTTCCTGGCTGGCCTCAGAGCTCCTACGGGACCCGAGCCAAGCAGGTCAGGGGCAGCACGTCCCAGGCAAGGATAAGAGAAGGCCAAGGGCACTGCAAGATTACGGTACATCTCTTATGAAGCTTGCCCTGCTGCTGCCATCCTATTCTCACGGGTCTTCATCTCAGTGTGTGGGACAGGTCCTGTCATCTCTAGTGGAGAGACTCCGGGAACTGTTGCCACCAGGTATCCCTGACCAACAGTCAGGGTCACCCCATTACCAGCGAAGAGATGTCTGGGGTGCGGGCGGTTACCTTAATTTTCGACCTGACCACGGGTCGCTTGACGGCCAGGTCCAACAGCATTCCCCCGACCTTGCTCAGGTTGTCGGGGGCAGGTTGGGGCGTCGGGGGGTCGCTGGGCTCGACATCCCTGGTCCCGCTGCTCCCGCTGCTCTCCAGGCTGCAGCTGTCTTCAGAGCCTAGCAACACGCAGCCGATCCCGCCTGCAGCGGGATGGGGATGCGATAAAGACGGGGGACCACGAAGCCACGGCCAGGGCAGGGGGCGGGCAGGAGCCGCCGGGCCCCGGGGTTTAACCTGCGGGCGGGCCCGCGGGAGGCGGGGGAGGATCCGCAGCTCACGCTGCAATCGGAAACTCAAATACGAACGGTCCCAAAGTTCAAACAAGCCAGCTCCGCCGCCTTCCCGTTATACTCCGGGCAAGGGCAGGAGGAGGAGGCCTAGAGCGTATCACCCTCCCCGCCCTGGGTCGTTCTTTCTCCTCCCCCCGCCACCTTTCTCATGCAAACGAGATTTCCCACCTTCCCGGACACACACACATTGCCCTCCGCTCCGCCATACCCGGTGGCTCCCCAGGGTGGGGGACGGTGCCAGGCATAGGAGAGGCATCTA
This sequence comes from Formicarius rufipectus, assembly GCA_013399695.1. Lineage (NCBI taxonomy): Eukaryota > Metazoa > Chordata > Aves > Passeriformes > Formicariidae > Formicarius > Formicarius rufipectus. The sequence goes on along the minus strand of VXAU01003873.1, from coordinate 49,702 downwards.
TCGGCGGGGCCAGCCCCCCTGCCGCTGGAAGGGGGTTTTCCCCCAAGTGTTGTCCATGACCCACCCCTCCCCGTATTTAGTGCAGTTCTTTTCAAATCACCCCCCGCCGGCGCGCCCGCTCCCTCGCCCCGTCCGCAGCCCGCGGGGACTGGGGGCTGGCGGACACCCCGCTTCCTCCGTCGCTGCCGGTAGCGATCGGTGAGGGGAGGCAGCCCGCCGGCGCTATACCTGGGATGTAGGTGTCGGCTCTCTCCTCGTCGGGCAGCCCATCCCAGCTGCGCACCGCCGGCTGCGGGCTCCGGCGCTTCACCAAGAAGGCTCTGGGCATGGCGAGGGCAGGGGGTACGGCTGGGCGCGACGCGGGGGCTTCACCCTGCCGCCCGCAGTCCGCTG
>VXAU01003873.1:0-49243 GCA_013399695.1 Formicarius rufipectus | reverse complement strand
AGAACCGCCGAGGCACGGGGAGGGGAAGGGGAGGGGAGGAGAGGGGAGAGAGTGTTGGGGGGGGGAAAGTTTCATAAGGTGGAATAGAAAAATGCACCAGGAAACTTGGGAAGGAGCATGCGTGCTGCAAACATAACGGTGTCAACAAGTCTGCTTACCTGTCCGACCGGTTGGAGCAGCTGAGCTTTGTTCCAGCCCTTCCTAAGGCATGAATGTTTGCAAAAGAATTTAACGTCTCAAAACTAAAAAAAAAAAACAAAAAAAACAACCACACACACAAACACAAAACCCAACCCAACCCAACCAAACCAAACCAAAAAACCACCAAAAAACAAACAAACAAACAAAAAACCCACAGAAACAAAAACCCAAAACAAAACATACACCGAGGAGGAGAGCCCCGCCGTTGCCTGCCCACCGCCCCGCCGGCGGGGAACCCGTGGGGCTGGACCCGCTGCCTGCTCCCCGCACCGGGATGCCGCGAGCGGCCGGCGTTGATCCCCACTCCTGGGTGCAGTCCCGTAGCCCACGGAGGGGGGCTACGCTGAGAGCCCCTCGGGACAGCCCGTCGAGGGAAAGACTCCCCAGAGCACCAGGGAAGAGATCCTCGGGGCAGCAGCACGAAGAGAAAGTTGTTAGTATTTTGCTTAATGACAAGCCTTTCTTCTGTTGAAAAAAAAAAAAAAGTTTTATTCTTTTTCAGTCTTTGATTTAAAATGAAAAATGTGTCATGGTCTTTTCTCTCTCCCCCCACTTCATTTTTTTTTTTTATTTGCCTCTTGTCCTCGCTCCCTCTTCCCTAGGTGGAAATGAAATAGAGACAAGAGGTTGGAGGATTGAGGAAGGAAGCAAAAGAAACAGAAGAAAACCCACAAAACTGCACTGAAAAGTTTGCGAGGACAGCAAAACCTTCACCTGGCATGGCCTCAGGTATTTAACAGGGGTACCTTTTCCCACCTACTAGTCAATCAGCTTTTTTATCAAATGCAGTGGAAACACCCTTGGTGCCTTCCTCCCTGAGCACATCCTTGCAGCAGAGCCAGCATGAGGCTGGAGCTATTGAGGCTGGTGGGACTGAGCACCAAGAACTGTTTCCCCACAAGAAGGAAGAGACGTTTCAAGTCTGTCACTCTTCTATATGGTTGTTGCTCTCCTCCCTAAGGGCAAAGCACAGGTCAGGAGGAATTAATGGGAATTCCACCATTGGTTTTATCAAGAAAAAGGTTTAACCTCAGGGGCTGGACCTGCATCCTCTGGAAAGGACACACCTTCAAATGTCATGGCCAAATGAAGGAGCTCTCCTTCACATGTCCTCATTACTCTTTTGGGGTCTTAATGTCTTCATCCAGAGGCAAATAGGTGTGAGATCTTTTGTGGGTCTGAGTTAATGGGGATGTGAGACTAGCAGGACACTCAGGGATGGAGGAGTCCCAGTTCCAACCTTGAGTGCCTTATCAGTTGACACACTGTCAGCTGTCACTGTCAGCTCCTGCAACAATTCGTATTTACATCCAGGAAAGTCTAGCCATGACCCACAGCAGTCCTACTCACCATTTCAATACGGTCTAATGGAGCAACAGGCAGGCACCCACATCTTTATCCCTGCAGAGGAGTTACCCCACTACTCAGCACTTCCTCCTCCAGAACAGCTTTTAAGCCCTCATCACTGACCCATGGTCATAGGAGTGACAGCAAGTGCAGGGAGCACCTACTTGCTCCTCCTGTTCCTATAGGGAGTTTACAATCTCCATAGGTATCAGGTGAGAAGCCACATCAACATGCCTTCAGGGTATCATTTTGGGTGTAAATCAAAATAAATGTACAAAATGCCCTGTAGGTTCAAAGCACAACGAGACTCAACCTTACAGATTTGACTACTAAAATATATTTCATTTCACTCAAATAATTTCCAAGTGAGGAGGGAGAGATGGAATCAACAATGAATGTGCTGCTGTCACAATCACACTCCTCTCCTTCCCAAACTAACCCTGTGGGGGAGTTGGAGTGATGGCCATGTGCAAGGGGCAGAGGTTGCTAGTCCCTTCTGGATGATGTTATCTCACTGCTAGCCTCACCCCTGTTGACATGACACCTAGAAAGCAGCGGGGAAAGCATGCTTAGGGGCAAGGGAAGGAGCTGGGCTTGAGAAGAGCAGAGGAGAGATGCTCAGTAAAAGAGGTGTAAGAAGTATTTTAGCCGTGATCCTGGGAAGCCCTGTCTTTTCTTCTTCTTCTTCTTGTCTGGGCTACTTTTCATTGTGAACAGCATGATGCAGGGACATGGCCTGGGCAGGGATGAGGGTTTGATTGCACAGCTCAGCAGAGGTGAATACTGTTAAAAGGCATAGTTGCTCAGCAATGCCTCGGCAATGTCAAAGAGCTGGGCCTTTGGCACTGAATGCATAAAGGGACCTTCACATTCAGCCCCCAGTGGGATCTTGCCTTTAGCTATCAGTCCTCCTGCGCAGAACTGGAAGGATTCCAGCAGGTACCCATGCAGGAGCTGGGGATACTCCGCCCACAAGGCTGAGAACAGTTACCTAGGGCCCTGTTTCTGTTCATTTCTCATGATTTTAATCCAAACTAGGCCAGACAGAGATGAGACCCTAGCTGGTACTGGAGACTGGTAAAGCCACAGCGCAACCTTTAGTTTCTGGCTCCCAGAAGAACTCAGGTGGGGTGATTTATACAAGTTTACTGACCATGAAAGAAAGGCCACAGCTTCACATCCTTGGGAAGGTGAACCTTCATCTTCTGTGTTCTATAGTGTTCTTGAAACACCAGGGCTGGGACATCTGGACTGATACAAGTCACTGAAACATTCAGCTGACACCTCCTTGGCTGGTGTAACCTCATGCTGCTCTGAAGAGGCATTTAGTGATATGTGGAGGAGGCTCGGTATCAAAACTTTGCAGGAAACACCCTGGTGTGACACCCTTTCCTTGAAACATTTCTCCATCTGAGGCAAGATGTTGAGCACAAAGCCCCTTGCAGCACTCAGGAATGGGCACTACAAGGTCAACCAGGAACCCTGAGTTCACATCCCAGCCACATTACAGAGAGAGGGTTCTGAGAAGGAAGATGCTCACATTGCAGCCAAGGCAAGACTAGATCAAGGCTCCTCTGCAGCCTTTTCCAACCTGCTGCCTCCCTGGATTATCAGGTGGAGGTCAAGCATGCCATAGAGTCTTACAAGCAGGATTGTGGGGACCTCTGAGGACCATGTCTTAAAAGTCCACAGAAAAGTACAGAGGAAATGTCCCCCTGCTCTAGAAGAAACCTTTGCCTGGGGTACATGCTGTTTCCAGCTCCAGCTTTCCTTCCACCTGGATGTCTGCCCTTGGTGAACTCCTCAGCATCTGTCTGTCAAGAGCCAATGTGCTCCTGGAGACACTTCTGTCCATCCTGTCCCACACTCCATCACATGCCAGCAGCACCAGGGGTGACTCAGATGGATTTCAGCAGATGCCTGGAAACACACACCTTGCTGGAGGGGTTGCTGTAGTCTCCAAGAGTAGATTCCCACCCAAAGCATCTCCAGGAGGTCCAGAGAGTGTGAACCTTGCTGCTGGTAGCACAGGCTGACAAAGCAAATCTACTGCTCTGGTCACACCTGGACAACACCCTCTGTACTGCCGCTGTACTGTTTTGGCAGCTCTTCTGCTTAAATGAGGAACCACTTCACTGCAGTGGATGGAGCTAGAGTGGCTCCATGCCAGCATTATCTTGGAATGATAGTGCTTCCACAAGCTGCCCCAGTTTCAAGGGTGATCTGCTTTCTTTGACTGAGCAGGGAGAGATGGAGAAGGTGCCAGCTGTGGGAAGATGGCTCTGCAGGCTGCATCAGAACCTGCCTTGCCGGTGCTTTATGCTGGGTTTCAAAGTAACCCACTAAGCTGACTCACCAGGCTCCTGTTTCCCTGCCTCCCACGGCCCCTGCCACTCCCGGCGTCTCCCTGTCTTTCTCCACCTATACCTCTGCTTCCTTCCCATTCCCCCCGCCAGGCTTGATGCTATCTTTCTGGCCACCCACTCACTGTGGTTCTGCTCCCTTGGGGCACCCAACATCACCCTATATTGCCTGGCTACTCTCCAACAAGCCTCTGAGTCCTGCTCCCTGTGGAAATGGCACCCTTGTAAAGTCCACGTTTGGGTGTCACATCCCAGCAGCACCCTTTGAACACCCTCGCCATGGTATCTATAACCTTGATGAGGCTGCTGGAGGACCTTGTTATGCCCCACATCCTCTTCACATAGTCCAGCACAACTCTGGGAGGATAGAGTGACTCCACTGGAGAGATGTCTGCTCTCACAAGGTGGTCATCAGAAACCTGAGCTCTCAGACTCTGACACAGAAATGTGACTGAGTGAGCCTCTGCCTCTGAAGGTCTCAGAAGCCCCTTCCCAGCTTTGACTGCACTAACTTTTTTTTGGTTGCTTCGTTCCCTGTAAATCTCACTACCCATTGTTTCCTCCCTGGGAACTTCATTGTGCTCTATGCAAGCCTAATGCAGCAGCAAAGGTTGCAAAGGTAGTGAAACCCCAGGATTTTCCCAGAAATTGATAGCAAAATAGAGGACAGAAAGCTACTCCCTCTGAATGTTCCTGTTGTACTCAAAAATACACCACTTTTACTAGCCACCAGCAAATCCACACAGGTTCTAACTTCCAAAAGTCGCATTTGCCTAAGTTGGAGCTGCTTCAGGTCTTCCATTAACCAGTCACTGCTGGTGGTGGCCCTCAATGCCTGGGGTTTCTCTGACATTTTCACAAGAGACATCTCTATACACACCAAACCAAACAACTGTGTGAACAGTGAAGAAAGGGAGCAGCAGGCTCTCATCCTTTTTGACCAGTGGTTTGGATTTTGGATTCTCTCTGGCAGGTCACAGAAACATTCACCCAGGTGGGTTCAGCCAGATGAGCAGTTTCCCCATGTAAGTCCAATACCATCTCTGGAGGGAGTTGGAGCTGCTATTCAAACGCAGTGGAAAGGCTTCCACAGGCAGTCTGCCAACATCTCAGTCCCTGGCTTTATCCTTGAGAGAGATGTTTTCCTTCCTTGTCATTTCCTGACTTGTCATTGTCAAATCTCCACACTCCCATTTTGCTACCTGGCTGGAGTGGGTGCAGGTGACCCATGCAGACAGAAGGCATTGCCCCAGAAAAGACACATTTTCCCTGACACTGATATGCTGGTTTACAGTTAAACCAGCAGGAGAAATGAATCCAACTCAGAATCGGATTGCAAGTCAGAATAACAATTTAATAAAAGATCACAAAATACACTGATACAGAGGGAAAAAATTCATTTGACCCACAAAAACAGATGTACAGCCCAGCACAGTGGGGCACGAGCAGAATGGAGCTCACCAACCCCTGTGCTGAACACCATGTAGCCCCCCTGAGTTCAAAGTAAGAAGACAGGAAGAAACCTGTTGGTGAAAATGATGGTTGCAGTCCAGTGGCAGTCTCAGTCCAGTCGAGGCTCTGGTCCTCCTCTGGATCTGATGAGAGATCCCAGTCCCAAAACCCCAAGCTTGGGCTCAGATGGGAATGCCCAGTTCCTCCCCCAGGGTGGGGAGTTTCACAATGGGTGATTTACTCTGTGAGGTGAATAATGGCATATTTTTGGCATCCCTGATGGCCCATTAGCAGACATGACCCCTCAGATGGGTGTGAAGGCACTAGTGGCTCCCCGGAGGGGAGTTATCACATCTGAGTCATAGGTGTGAAGACAGGAAATCTTCCTTATCCCACAGAAGTTCCTAAACACCCGGCCTGTAGCCTGAGGGGTTGGGTGTACACTAGGCAGCTGCTGCAAATGGTCCATTATGAGCAGTTCATGAGCAAAATGACATAGAGGGTTTAGAACACACACAGTGACAACTGGCTACTATAACCAGGACAACTGGGATGTGCTGCAAATCAGAATGTGCTGCTGTCAAGATGAACTTGACACACTTCAGGATGAGCTGCTGTTGGACTTGCGTTGGTATCAGGATGTACTGCACCTTGAGATGTGCTGCTGTCAGGATCTCCTGCTGTTCACATGAATGCCACATCAGGATCCACTGCCATCAGGATGCACTGCACATCAGAATGTGCTCACAGAGGCTGAGAGTTCAAGCAAAGAATGAGAAGCCCAGCTGCTCACTCAGCAGCCTTTCTCATTAGTTGACTAGGATTTAGCAGGAGTTAGGGAGCCAGCAATCACTTGGCTCACTCAGGAAAGCTCTCCCTGAAAAGGTGAGTGTCAGCCAGTGCTGGTGAAAAAACCTAGATGAGCCTCTGACCCAGTCAGTTCCTTTCCAGGTTCCTAAAAATAATGATGGTGCTTCTGAAACGCCTTGAAAACCCCAGTTTCCTGCAAGCTGGCCTGGGTTGATAAGCTGCCTCAATACCTGGGGGACTGCAAGGAGCTGCACTTCTCCACCTCACAAGCCCTGCCAGCTTTGGCATCCCCCTCCAAGCTCCAGCCTTGGTGGTATAAAATCCCTTGTCCCCTACCAAGGACAAATGGCACTTCTGGGGCCCCCCAAGTCTTCCTCATTCCTGCCAGATGATAACTACCATAAACCCCATTGAATACATATGGAATTTGAGCATTTCTTTACTATTTCAAAAATCTCCAGGCAGGACCAGTGGGCAATAGGTGCTTTTGAAGGAGAATGGAAAGATTAATCGAGAGAGGGAGCAGCGATCAGGGCAGAGAGGGTCAGTGACGAGCAGGAGGAAAGAATAACTCTTCAGATGGGGGCTCAGGACAGTCCTATCACTGCCATTCCTGACCAAGTGCTCATGCAGTGCAGCTCCCTGGGGGTTTTGGCAGCAGTAGAAAGAGAAGATGAGGTTCCTCTAGGCTTCCCTCAGCTCCTCTACAAGGAAAATCACCAGGACAGCCTTTGCTACTGGCAGTGCTGATGCCAGCCTGAGCACAAAACTGCTTCAGGCAGGGCCAGGGGACAGGACAGGATGTCCCAACCCCTGTTCAGAACTACTGTGTTAGTGATGGACCTTTCCTGCTCGTTTGGTGCCACATGTGCATGGGGAAGGCTGGCTCCTAGTAGGGATCCAGTGCTGCTGCTGGAGAGTGTCTACGTGTTCTGCCTGCACTACAGAAGAGTATCTGCTCCAAAAAGTCCAGGATGAGTCAAGCACGTGTCATCTATAAAATCACCCAGGGAGCTCAATAATGCTGCTTACAGTTGGGCTTCTTTCCCTACAGCTGTGGTTTGACAACTGGAGGGGCTCAATGCTTGCTGCAGAAACCTCTGCCTCCTCCACACCCACCCAGATGAGGCCAAAGCCTGACTTTTGCCCTCCTCTCCCTGCATGGCAGCACCACTGCAGCTCAGGAAGCCCTTCTTCTCTTGGGGGAGCCCTGGAAGGGTATGAGCTGGGGGGTGGGGGGAGTGCAGTGCCCTGCACCCCACATGGCTGACCTTGCTTTGGGGGCCAGTGACCCCCACACCTCCCTGCCTTGCAGCAGCCCTGGTACTGGGGCAGGGTTACCTTTGCCATAAAAGCTGCAGGTGACTGCAGAATTACTCTGCCTGTGCTTTGGGTTTCTATAAAGGTTTTTATCTCTCAAATCCTTTCACAATGATTTCCAGGGGAAAAGAAACAAAAAACAACAAAAACAAAACCAAAACAAAACCAAACCAAAACAAAAAAAACCAACCTTATGCCTATAAGCATTTTTACACTCAATTGCCAACAGCATTGCCAGTCTTGCCTCCTGCTGTCTGCGGGCAAGGGTCTGTGCAGTTGACACCAATATAATTATGAAGTGCTGGGTTTACATCCTCTCTTCACTGCCGACAGGTAGACTTTGGCCTCCACCTGCATTTCAACTGCCCATCCCCTTTCAGGTGAAGCACCTGCAGGAGGGAGCTAGGCCACATTCCCTGAATTGTGTACCCTCCGCAGTGTCCCAAAATTAAGGGCACAGACAAGCCATGCCATGGGGAAAGTGGGGAGAGATATGTTGGGGAGGCAGCATCCAGATTACCCTCCTCCCTTCCGGACACTGGTGGTCCTAGGAAAGGAGTGCAGTGCATCTGGGACCATGGGGGACCACTGGACACCCTCTAGCTAGGGCAATATGAGGTGGCAGCAGAGGCCACATCTTAGTTTACTTACCTGGAGGGGACCCACTGGCATTCCCAAGGCTGGTTGGCTAACGTGTAACCACACATGCCTGACTATAAAATCAGCAAGACTCCAGGAGTGACTGCCCCAGTTTCCATTCCAAACACTGGAAGGAGGAAGTGCACAGGGAATTTAAAATCAAAAGTAACTATTTTGCACACTGCTCTGCAAATGGAAGGAAAGTTTCACTGCTCCTTTCCTTGTAATCTTGCTCATAATCATGGTAACATCTTCCCCTCTAATTTTATATTGCCTCCACCATTAAATTCTCAGGATAATCAAACTTGCTTCCCTCCAGCTCCCTGGGAAGAACTGTCAGCGCCCTGGGGCTTGCCTGAATGGGAGGAGCAACAAAATTCATGCAAATTGCTGGTGAGAACATGTCAGAGCCTTGTGGAGCTTCCATACAAGTGCTGAGGAGATGAGTTTGCATGGCTTTCACTTCATTCATGCCCAACAGAAAATAAAACTTGCTCAAGCCAGGCATACCTCCACCTCCCTGGAGAGGAGGTCAACCTGGTCAAAATAAGGCATTTTTAGAACATACATTTCATTAATTTAAATTATTTTTTTATTTTCTGTGCACAGAGAAGTTCCTAGTGGTCCTGCCTCTGAATTAGAGGAGTGACTCAAAATTTACCACATTACAGTGTTTCCCTCTGCATAATGCACTTTTGAATACCAACAACATGACCCCTCTCCCCCCAGCAAATCTGACAGAAACATTTACTGTAAGGCCAAAGCAGATGCACCTGGATGATTGATGCCCACACTGCCACAACCAGGTCTATCACTGTTGGAGGGGGGATGGGAATAATTCTGTTTCTCAGAGTGAAAAAGGCATCACAGCAAGATAAAAGTACTTATAACATAGCAATTCTATATTTTTGCTCCTATTATTAGTGCTGCTAGGGAGAAAATCAATGCTAATAACAGCAGGCACAGCATGTTCCTCTCCTTGGTGGGCTGTCCTATATGCTCATCTCTGTGTCTATCCCGAGACCTTGCAACTGTAGTGCAGGCACCTGCATGTATACCTGCACTCATCAGCCGCATGTGGCTTCACAGAGAAAATGGAAACTTGGTTTAGGTAGCATTTGGATTTAGTCTTTTTTTGTCACTGAAGTAGCTGAGCCACTGTGTTCTGGTGGACTGCTCTGGGTGCATGAAGTCACCCGTGTGAACCGACATGCCTGCATGTGCATGCCTGGCCGGGAGGGAGAGCTGCCTCTGCAAAATGGAAGGACAGGTAGCTCACCAGAACCCTGGGGAAAAACTCCAAAATCTTTGTGAAAATGTACCTCTAGGATTATTTTTGCTGTAGTTGTTTGTTTGCAGTTTGATAAGTGAGATTGGCTCCTCATATTACATGAGAGAAGTGGAACAGGAGAGGGCCGCGGTTCAGGACAAGAATTTGGAAATGTTCTTTATCTCCCTCATCTGCAATATCTTGCAAGTTTTTCCATAGGCTTTAGTGGGGTTTTTTTGCTTGCTTTTTTTTTTTTTTTTTTTGCCACTAAGGCAAGCCACAACTGAGCACCCTGTTTTCTGGATTCTGTGGTGGCTAACACAAGGTTGAGCTGACACTGCCACTCCTTCCCTTCATGGGATGCTACACTACTCAGCATAACCACCCGTTACACAAATCTGAGCTTGAACTCCTCCACATCTATTAAAATGGTTGGAATGGGGAAGTAAACACAGAAGTCTTACTGAGACAGGGCCTGCAATGCAGACTTATCAACGAGGGTGGCAAATGCCCATGTAAGAGCACAGAGGCGAGGGAGGATGTGGATGAGGCACAGAGGTTGTACAAGCTTAATTTTCTTTGAAATCCAGGATAAAAATACCCCCTAAGGGTGAAGACGTTATCCAAGACCACTCTACAGATCTGAGCTGTTTGCCTGTGGAAAAAATGGCCTTCAGCTTTTCAGAGTCTCCTTTACGGGTGTGATTGAACCTTTCCCCCACTGGTGCTCAGCCCCATCTCCATGAGCCAATGTCCACTGATATGCCCAGGCCAGCAAAGGAGGAACTACAGCGCAAGGAACTACAGCGCAAAGAAAGGGATGGACATAACACACCAGGAACCAGCTATTGGCAGCCAAGGCATTTGTTTGAGGACACCTCACATGGAGGTTTCCCCAGAAGATCCAGGAATTAAATTCTCCTGAGCCATGTTTCCCTCAGCTCAAGCCCACTGTCTGGGAGCATTACGGATATGGCCTGCCTCCTCACAAGGAGTTACCATTGCTTTTCCAATCGCACATACCCTGTGAGATGTCTCTGCAACAGGCCTGGGACCACCAACCTTGTGTTCATTGGGGTAACTCTGAAATCTTTCTTGTCCTTGTGCCAGCCACCAGCTGAATCAGTATCATCAGTGGGCACTCCTGCCTTCCCTCCTCCATTACCCCCACTTTCCTGCCTCTATAGTGCACCTCTGGCCAGTCTTACCCCCACCTGGACAAACGTCTCAGAAAAAGGAAAATGGGTTTTTCCACAATGTTGATGCTGCAGGGCTTAAACCAGACCATCTTGTCCATGGCTGGGTTTGGAAAAGGTTATCTCCCTTAACAAGCTCACCCCAAGCATGGAGAGGGGGTAACCCCTCAGAAGAGAAGAGCAGGGCCATGGCAGGGAAGGTGAGCCCTTCAGCAAGGCCCAGCCATTGGGAGGAAGGGAGAAGAGCAGGAACACCTGACCTACCATGGAAGAAACTCAGGCTGTGAAAGCACAGCCTCAATGCTCCCTGTCTGGGGATTTTAGCCCCTCAAATGATTAACAACAGGGTTGGGTAGTCAGTTGGCTTTCAGCCAGAAGGAGCTGCACCCTTCCACAGTGCCAAGAGCTCTGCATGGGTTCACATCCACTGTGCTTCTGGCTCGACCCTGCTCTTGGCAATCCTGTGACCTTGGACATTTTACAAGCACCTATGCATGAACATTAGTAACAGTAAACACACCAGCATGAGCAAAACTACTAGACTCAATTGAAATTCCCACTAATTTTGCTTTTCATTTTAATCATTTTTATTCAGCAGATGAAAAAGATGATAATGAGGAGGGATCAGCTTCATGTGTTTAGTTTTTATCTTCCACTCTGGATAGGGTTGGGGATAAGCAACTGCTGCTCTGTAACTCTCTAAGCTCCACCTGGAAATATTTAAGTCCAGTTTTGAGACAGGAACTGTGGCACTCACTGAGGTTGATTCTTTGTGCTGCACCATTCTGCTTGACACTGAGCTGTGGCAGATGCGTGGAGAAAAAAAAAAAAAAAAGTAGAGGAAGAAGTTAGGAATAAGCCTACACCTTTCACAACGAACTTCTCACTTTCTTGTTCATTTGTGGTTTAAGAAGCTCACGAGACAAAACCAGCATCCAGACACCAAGGGTGCTCCAGGAATTTGTACAGTTCCCTTCTGAATTCATAGGTAGGTTCAATTTCTGGATTATCAGACTTCCACAACTCAGTACCACATCTTGCAACCTTCTTCTGCTTGATTTAAGCTTGTTACCCACTGACTGTGAGAAACGGTGTGTTGGGGTTGATTTTAGTTTGGCTATTAAAGGGTTACACGAGATGCTGCAGGTGGCTGTGAGGGAGTCCAGCTTGAGTACCTTCAGCTGAACCTGATAATAGAATGTTGTGATTAGAAAGGCATGAGAGAAGGTGTGGTTTTCCCTTAAAGAAAGCATCCAATAAATGCTTAGGTTACAGAATATGTATTAGATCATTATATGCCATATAAGAATGTAATGTTGTCGATCAATAACGGATACTTGATCACCACTCATATTGAGAACTTAAGTACCCCTACATCGCAACAACAGTGATTGCTCCTTGACCCTCCATCAGGGTTTTAGAGACCTTGTGGTATATTCCACCATCCGACTAGACATCCTTCTGCTTCATACATTCCTAAGAGTCACTTTTGTGCACCTCTGGTATGCTCATTTGGGTGGCAAGGCAGCAAATAGTGACTGCTGACAGGTTCTTTGCTTTTCAGGAGCATGACAGAGCATTTGTCTGCTCCACAGAAGCCAGAGGGCAGTTTACTTTTGTATAATGAGGTTAAAGTGCCCTGAAAGGCTGAACTTGTCCAGCTGAAGCCTGGAGCACCTCTGAACATGGTGGATCAGCATAATTCATGACAGGAGCAGTGGAAACACAATTTTTTCTCTGTCCATGAAGCACTTAGACACTCCAGTGGGGAGGTGCCAGGGAAAAAACCCTTAGGGAGAGGAGAAATTTGTCTTCGGAGCATGAAAAACTACAAATCACCAGGCCCTAGGGGCACACACTGAATAATGAGAAGAAACCAAACAATTGAAGAGCCTCTTCCTCCAGCTACTTGTCCTATGCCATTCGAATTTTCTGGACAAGGAGAGTGCAGAACTGGAAGTCTTCACACAATAAAACCAAAAACCCTTCTTGCACTCAGGAAAAACCTTTCCTCTGTTTTCGAGCTGCGACCGCATTGGAAACGCAAGCGCACGCTAGAATGGAGCTGCAGACAACAGTCCTACGGGGAGGCACCTGCACAATCGAACACCCTCTACCCAGAAGTGTCACTGATGAAACAAAGGCCCGGTTTTAATACCCCAGGCCAGAGTTTCTGGACAGAAGGGTACAAGTGCCCAGGCTCTTCAGGCCAACAACCTCCCCGCAGATCGTGGCCCGCTGACTGTGCCGTGCCGATGGCCGAGATCTACCGGTCCCGCCTCCCTCCGCTCAGCCCCGCCCCGCCCNGGGGGGCGGGGCGGGGCGGGGCGCAGCTCCTCGTCTTCTCCCGCACCCCCGGCCACCCACCCGGCTGTTTCCCCGTGGAGGCGCCGCCTCGCCGGCGATGTCGTGGAGCTCCCGGCTGGCGCTGGCCGCCTCCGCACTGCTCTCCGCCGCCACCGTAGTGGCTGTACACGTTCAGCAGCGACGGGAGCTAGAGGTGAGTGCGCACCGCGGAGCGTGTGGGGGAGAGAGCGACAGGAGCCCTGCCCCGCCCTTACCTCGGCTCCGCCTACCGGTTGAACCGACCCCGCGCCCATGGGCCCGCCCCCGCACCTGTCGGCCTGGCCTGGCCCGGTCTGGGCCGCCGTCCCTGGCTGGAGCTCGCCCCAGGACGGCTAGGCCCGCCGCCTCCCTGCCCCAGTCGACCCCATGCCTGCTGTGGACCCGCATCCTCAGCTCCCACGTGTCCCTACTCTCTGCCTGCATCCATACGTGCATGCAGGTATGAATCCATCCATCGCCGTAGCGCTCTGTCCGCGCCTGAGGCCAGCCCATGCTTGAAGTGACTGGCGGGAGCCAGTGTCCTGCCACCGCCAGTGCCCAACACAGGGCTGCGGGTACTCGGTGCGCCCAGCTTGGCGCCAGAGCTGCACCTGCACTGCAATGCCATACCAGTGCTGCCTCCTTTACATTGTCCCCTATGGTTCTCTCTCCACAAACTATTCCTTCCCCATGTTTTCCTGCCTTTGTTCCTGCCCTTTTCATGCTCTTGTAGCTGCACCAGCTCCCTAATTCCATCCTTTGCATTCCCCTTCAGGGGCAAATAGAGAACATATGCTCTGAGGACCAAAACCCTTGGGTGTTTCAGTGAGACACCTAAACTTAATGAGTGTTTTTGACCTTAATCCTTGGCTAATCTCTCTTCATCTCATAGCGAGATTGTGTAAATGAAGGTTTACAAAATGTTCATATTCTGTAGCAGTAATATAAAACAGCCTATAGGTAAATAACTAATGCCACTGTCAGGGCAGGATCTACGTGTCATGCAGTAACTAACACCTAGAGCAATAGAATGAATGATGAATGTGAAAATAAACGCTTGAGTTGGGTACCTGGTCAGGATCCATGCTGAGCACTGAGCAAGACAGCTGTGCCCCGAATACGAGACTGCATTGTGACTCGCGCAAAACGCGAATAAACTAAGGGCACAGCTACAAGTTTACGGTTTGTGTTCTACTAGTGTGTGACATATGCCTATAGTAAAGGAGTGGTGGGTCAGCCAGTGAGCTGACTTGTTAATACCCTCTGGTTGCTTCATGCATTTCTGATACCAGAAGGAAAGGAGGGACTTGCTGCCCTTTGCCTGTTCCTGCTGCTCTGTGCCGTAGCTGTTGCTTCGTTTACAAAATAACATTAAATTGCTATGGTTTTTACCATCATGGTGGCTCCTGCTAGCTTCTACTTGGGAAGATCCTTTGCTTCCCAAACAAGTGGGCAGCCTTCTCCCCATAGGTCTGGTTTAACTAATTTTTCCACACCTGGAAGCAGCCATTGCTGTGCAGGGTATTGGTGTCACTGCTTCCAGGCTGCTGGCAGATAGGCAGTTTTGCTGAGTGTCCTAAAGATGGAGGGGTCAAAAGATTAAGTTGGTCAGTGAAAAAAACATTTTGGAAGTTTTGGGCAACAGATCCAGTGTCTATTCTTTGACATTCTTCCATATACCCAGGCAAGGGCAACCCCATGGAGTTCACAACCCTGAACTCCATGTAGAGAACTCATGACTTCAGAAGTGTGTGGCCTGTACATATGGGGATGGGTACACAAACCAATTCTCTAAAATTGGAAGTGATGTCCCAAAAAGCTGAATATGGTGCTAAACTGTATATGTTTGCAGGATATTAACATTCCTTATTATGCTGCTGCTGTAGAAGTGGATCCAAAATGCTATTTTGTTTTCCCTCCAGCCATCAGTTTAACTTATTTTTAAATCACTATTCAGAAGTGCCAAGGATCAAAGCTTCTTTTTTATAAATTAAATTTGAGATTTTATTTTTATAGTTCTTCATTGTCAAGTTGGACAATAATGGCGTCATGTTTTAGAGATCTAGTTATTTAGATAATGTAATGGAAATAAATAATGTGGATATTTTACAGTCTTGGTGTTGGGATTAGTTCACATTTATTTATTGCAGATTAATACACTTTTGACTTCTATAAATTGATGTGCCAGGCCCAAAGTGATTTAAGCTTGCACACACTTTTCTAAGCTGATGCAGAAGCCAAGCATGGCTAGCTGCCAAAAATAGAGAAAGGTGAGAAAATGTACTTTATCACAGTTCTTTGTCAGTTGTGATACTCAAATTTTACAGGTGCTTTTTGCAAACTGTTCATTTTCAGAGTCAATATATTCACCATCTGAAAGATTGCAGAATAGCTGTGATTTGTGAAGAGAAAAAGATTACATTCTTGATGTAATTGCTCAGTTTCATTATATCTCCCCACTTATTTACTGTTATTAACTAATAGTAATGTAATAATAAATTGATGAACATTGTCTTCAGTGGTTGCTAATTTGTAACCTGAGTGTGGTTTGATGGAAGCAGATGGGAAGGAACTGGTTTTATTAATTTCTGGAGAGAGTTTTGGTTATTGACTGACATATGTGTCTGTGCATTTTGTTAACAAGATAAAATTACTTCTTAAACAAAACCTTTCTATTTTGATCTTGACAGGAGAAATAATTGCCTTTGAAATACGCAGTTATTGGCATGCTGGATGAGGAATAAAATCCTGTGAGAGCATATCAAATAATAATCACAAACATGTTCTAAAGTGACTTCAGGGTCAGCTTTAAAATAAATTATTTGCAGGTACATATTAGCATAATTCAAAAGAGTCAAATTAATAATTTTTTGCCATTTGGCAAAATAATTTATTCATATCTCCAGTATCCAGTGGCTAACTTTGATACCTGTGAAACTTTTTCTTTCCTGAGTCCAAGATTTACATAGTTGGCAAATTAGGCAGGTAGATAATTCTTTACACTTCAACTAAAGATTTAGATGTGAGCCAGGGTTGGCTCTCAACAATAATTTCATGGTTTTATTGATTTATAATGTTTTGGTTCTTGTGTATCATATTTTCTGACGAGTTTATAGATACTGCTTTGAAATGTATTAAGTGTCTGAGCATGTGAAAGCACGCTGCCTGCCCAGGGAACTTAAGCCAAAACACTAAAATGGACTGGGCAGACAGTTTTCTTCTGTCTGGCCCTGAAGTGGGACAGCAGTGTTGGGTGTATGGGGCTGGCAGCAGCACTGGATGTATTAGGCTGAAGTTGCGGGGGAACTGTATCTTAGCTCTGTTTTGTGTACAACTGATTAAACACTTCATCGGCTCCTTGTTTCCTTCCAGAGTTAATGTCATCCATCTTGTGTCTGATCACATCACTTCTCCACTCACATTGCTCTGTTGCCTCACCTGTCCCCAGAGGTGCATATCTGTAGTAGTGCAGCCCCTCCTGTATCCCACTCCAATCTGTCTCACCAGTTTTGGTTTCATTTAACATTCCCCTGGTGAGATACAAAGGCTAAACACTTCACCTAATTATCAGTATCAATGTGAATTAAAAGGTAGCAAGAGAGAGAAGCATATGGAGGAAACAAAGAGCAGATGGGATTCTCTTAGGGCTTTTTATGACCTTTCTGGGGCTTACACACCAGTTTGAAAGCTGCTGGTGTGTGTTGCACATGTTATGTATTTCCATTTATTTATATACGTGTTATATATTTATATGATTTATCTTTAACATTTTAGCTAAAGGGGATTTTTTTTATGAAGTGCCTTCCTTTTTCAAGAGCTTGGCATAAGCAGGCTGTGGGTATTTTTTAAGAGCAGAAAGAAGAAGGTGAAGGCACATGACAGTTTTTCCTTAAAATAGTTTCCAATTTGTCACAAACTTCTCTCCAAGCAGGTAGGTTTTGAGGAGACTATTCCAATTTCGTGAAGATTTATGGCAGAGATACCAGAATCATATAGATCATGTCTATCCTGCATGGCATGGGAATTACAAGTGCATGGTATTTATTTTCTCAATAACATCACCATTTACTAGAACCACTCATTTGAAGTGAGTGCAAATGAAGCACTTTTTGATGTAGTGCTGTTGGCTTTTTAATATTGGATATCTGCTCCTGAAGATTTAAACCACACTAAGTGGCCATGGCAGAGGCCACATGGTGAACAGGAGGGATTAGAACCTGGGTGGGGATTAATCACATTCAGTATTACAGAGCTGTGATAAACTCTGAACCTTGTGTTTTCAGAGGCTGCGAAGTGGAGTTTTCAGAGATCTTGAGCGTCAAAATCAGAAAAAGGAGAATATTCGCCTGTTAGAAGAGCAAATTGCTTTGACAAAGCAGCTTATGGAAGAAAGAGACCAGGCACTAATGGAAAAAGGTTCCCAGCAGTCCTAGACACAGGCCTGGGTCCTTAGAGGCTTGATTAAATGTTTGGAGATCATCTGTATCTTAACTACTTGCCAAACATTTAGCAACCAACATTTTAGTCTGTGAAAGACTATTTGTACAGGTTATAATCCAGTCCCTAAAGGGATCCTTAGGGTGGACAAAAAAACATTTCCTCTGTCATTGGTGCTTTGACTGAGGAGAGTTGGCTGGCACATCCAGTGTGGATGGACTTGTCAACGTGGGAAGGAATAGCTTGTTACTGCAGACACCATCTAGGATGGCCAATAATGTTCACATGAGTGGGCTGCTCAGCCGCCACGATGATGAAGCCACCAGGACCTCCACCTCAGAGGGCCTGGAGGAGGGTGAGGTGGAAGGGGAGACTCTCCTGATCGTCGAGTCTGAGGATCAGGCTTCAGTGGATTTATCGCATGACCAGAGCGGGGACTCTCTGAACAGTGACGAAGGTGAAACATCCTGGATGGAGGAGATGTCCTATTACTGCGAGAAGTGCCAGAAATGGATCCCAGCAAGTAAGCCTGCCAGTCATGTTGTGCCTCACTTACATTGGTGTGGTTGTTGTTTACAAGGTGTTTGTGTTGTCCTGCATACCTGTTTTATGGGGCAGCCCTTGTTTAGTTGCATCCTGTCCTTCGTTGGTAGAGAAAGCCTGTCTTGCCATTGCATGGAGCCCTGCAGCCCAATGGCAGTGATGTGTGTTAGATACCTCCATTCGTGAGCTCTGTATGTGTCCAAAGCTGGCATTCTCTGTAAGGAAGTCAGATGGTCTTCTTTAATTGAAAGAGAACAAGGGTGTGACTTCAAACGTACACACCACCCCCCTCCCCAGTCTTACAGCTGTTTAGGGAACTGTGGCCAAGTGACTTGGCCTCTCTACTCTTTCAGATAAAAATAATGACCCTTGCTGTAAAGTTCTGCAGAGGAAAAGGACTTTGTGATGGTGTTGCTTTTTTATTTTTCCTGCTGATTTGTCACATCTGCCTATGATTTAGCATATGCCTAAATCCCAACCTTAACGGTTTCCCACTGATGTGTATTTAAGTTGGCTTTCACAGAAACATGTCCAGCCTGCAGCAGCCATCACTGGGAGGCATTTGGAGCAAGCTGGAACGTTTATCCCTCTACTCTGGTGCTTGACTGAAGATATATGCTGTTAGCAGTGTAACAGATGACTTTACTTACTAAATTCTGGATTATTTGATCGATTATTGGGTCCAGAAGTCAGATATTGCTATGCACTGGTTATTTTGGTTTTGGTGGGGGTTTCTTTGTTTGTTTTGATTTGGGTTTTCTGTGCGTTTGTTTGTTTGTAGATAGAAATACTGAACCCTTCTGGTAACAACTGCCTTCCAGATATGTCATAGCTGCCCTTTTTGCCTTCTTAGAATTTTCCAAAAGTTAGGGTGGAAATGTCTCAAGGCATGTTAGTGAGTGTTTAGATGTTAATGTAATGAAACCAGCATTAAGTTACTGTTCAGTAAAGGGAAATACTAACTTGAAATGTATTAAAAAAAAAAAGAGCAGAGGTAAAGGTAGCATGAGTTTTGTTGGGGCACTTGATTTAACACTCTTATTTGTTTTATTTTACAAAGGTGTTCTGCTCTCCAATTGCTGTGGAACAAATTCAGAGAGCAGAAAAAGCCAATTGCAAAGCAACGGTAACTAGGTACAAATGTGCAATGTAAACAAGCTGTAAAAGGGAAATACTGTGCTCTTTCCTAATTGTTCAGTTATACGGAGCTCAGTTGTCACTTGTGAGAATTGCCGACATGCTCACACAAATGACTTTTTAACAGAATTTCTAAATAGCAATTTAATGTAAATCTATGAAGTATGGGGTATTTTCCCCCCTTCTGACATAGATGCAACTTTAATAGTTAAATTCTGTAATTCACTGTGGAAGCAGAACATCCATGTATTAAAAATGCTTGATCTGGTGTTGTTACACAGTAAAAGAGATGACATACTTGCAGAGAAATACCTTTTGTGTGTGAATCCTCAGCAACACTGTAGTCTTAACTATTTCCTTGTCCTGTAATGTCATTTTTCAAATTTTTATACTTGTGTAAATTAACTTTGGGTAAGTTAAGAAGTCCTGATTCATACAATTAAATTTGGGTTTTTTCTCTGCTGCAGAAACATAGAATTGGAGCCTGTAACTTTGCATGTGTGGAGTTTTACAGGTGGTTCTATTGCTTTTGTTCCAACAAACTTTTCTGCATGTTCAGCTTTATGGAGTAAAGCATATGCTGAAGTGCTTTGCTGATGTGGGATCTGATGCATCAACTGCAAAGAGAAAGTGTTGCTTGATAATGCTGGGCTATTCTTTTGGCTCTCAGTCTCAAAAAAAAAGAGATGTTCCCTTGATAGAAGAAATAAACTCATTAAAGCTTCACATCATGTCTACTGCAGTGCATCCTAGAGGCTGCTGGAAACAGCTGACTTCAGTACGAGTTTGCGGACAGGGAGAGAGCTGTAAAGGCACATAGCAGTGAGTGGAAAGAGGACATGAAAGAGAATGAATGTAAATACTGATAGCCTTTGCAGTGGCATACCTTTTTTAACAATTCAGCTTTTTTTTTTCTTATTTTTGAGTAGGGTGGGAAAACAGTTACTTATTGAAGTCTGTGAGTTATCCTGGGGAAGCAAGGAGGAATGAGAAATACTGCAGAAACAAGGAAATCTTTGGCTTTGTACCTACATTCAAATGTTATGTAGAATGCCCTTTTTTGATGCCTGTGCTTTTCAGTTGGTCACCATTTGCTGCTGCAACAGTGAAATGAATATGTGCTTTCCAAGATAGCAAGGTTTGACACTTCCTGGGAACTGCCTGGATCTTTGGGGAGAAGGCAAAAAAGTACTTTTTTTGCCTGATGTTGGAGGAAATCAAAATTTCCTTTGCAGCAGTTTTTCTTATAAAAGGACCAAGAAATTGATACTTGTCTTTTCATTTTAGGTCAGCTGAGAGAACAGCTCAGCTACCTCAAAGGAGACAATTTTTTCAGATTTACTTGCTCTGATTGCTCAGGAGATGGGAAGGAGCAATTTGAACGTCTGAGATTAACATGGCAACAGGTAAGTAAACTTTTTGTGCCAGCAGAACAACCGTGGGACTTTGTAAAATTGTTGTTTGTTGTGTTTGTACTACCTTGAAAGGGAAAATCAGGTATAGGTAAGAAAGAAGCATATACATGAACTTCAGAAATTAATTTGCTAAGGATTGCCTGCATATGACAACTTGAGCATTTGGCAGGAAAATTGAAAAATAATTATACAAACTGCTCTTCTTATTTTTCTTCTTGTATTCTTTTTTTTCCTCCTTATGTTGTTTATAAATTTATGGCTTCAGGCAGATTTTGGCTGCCAGGCATGCGCAGGCTTTTTGTATATAAGAAAATGTAAAATTACTGAGGTGGCAACATAGAAACAAGAAACTTTGCCACCTCCCTGAATAAAAAGCTCCAACCTGGCTGCTTATGCGCTAACAAGAGTCCTTGCTGGAATTCAGTATTTCAATGACTTGCATACCTGAGCAATCAAAATGATCTGCATTATACAGCAGTGACCAGGTAATGACCAATGTGACTGATGCACATCATGTGTGGAGCGCTGGAGGGACAGGCAGGCAGTGCCAGCTGCCTGTGCTCAAAATGCATTTGATCCAGCAGAAGCTGTTGCTCAGCAGTGTTTCCTCCTGCTGAGCATTGGGCAGTATGGGCAAGACATCTATCTGCATCCTTTAGGACAGTAGTAGTGTGTTGTCTCATTTAAAACATCAGTTATTACTCCTACAGTGCTTTCTCATGGTGGCCAGTGCAGGGGAAAAAATTGGTGTAGGAGTCTGTGACTGGCAGACCAGTGGAGTTTCACCAAGTTACTGATTTGGACAGCAAAGTCTGCTAGCATTATGCCCAGGTCTCTTCAGAGTGGCATGGGGAAAGGTTAGACAAAATCAAAATGGGTGAGAAAGAAAGCTGTCCAGTGACTACCTCCACAGACTTCCATCAGCCAGAGCTGCTGCTGCTTCTGGATAAGTTGAATTGAGGGAAGTGGTCAAATTGATTTACCTGAAACAGGAAAAAATGNTTTTGTTTTTTTTAATTTCAGATTATGTGGTCTCAACAGATTCTTATCTTTAGCTGGTTGAAAAGAGAATTGGTTTTGAAGTCCTGAGACACTGTCCTACATGATTTTAAAAGCACAAAATTCTAAATAACTACTAAAATAAGAGGGGTTGTGAGGCAGAAATAGGATATAAGAGGACATTAAAACTGTCCATATTTCCTTATTTTGACATGTTCAGCAGTGTATCCCAGAAGGCTAAGGTCCACTGTGAAGAGATCCATCTCCCTATCAAAGACACATTTCAGACTTCTCTATGGGTGACGTATAAGTCCACATTGAAAGTAGTACCATGCCGAGGCTGTGTGATCGTTGAAAGATGATCCCAGTCCATCTGAGTTTCATTGTATTCAAATGAATTAAATAAATGTAATTAACAGTTGGTCACCTGGGATTTACTTAAGAGGTGCAATAGTTTTCACACCTGCCCTTTACTTTAGGTATGTAACAGGTCAGAATGAATTTGGTTGTGAAGTGCATGAATGAGGTGTTAAACAGTTTCTGTTTAATGGGAATCAGCTGGAGACAAGCTTGATTCTTGCATTCCTGGAAGAATTTGGAGATCTGTAATTTTACAGAGTGTTTAGAGACTGTTCAATTTGGAAGGTGATAGTGTATTTCTGATGGATTAGATAGTGGGATTGTGAGCTTTTTTTTTTTTTTTTGAAAGACTGTCTCCCTACACTACATTTGGACTCCAGTTGTACTGTAATTCAATTATACAACAGCAAAATTTTTGTGTCTGGTCATAAATATTCATAACCAGGCAGCTTGTTATTCCCCTGGGATGGAGAAATCTGGACAAATGTGCATCTAACAATAGAAAGACAAAAAGGGGCAGCATGAAACCAAGAAGAAGATGGATTATAGAAGTTGCCTATGAGATGTTGCAAAAATAAGGTATTTATGAGGGAGCAAAGATTTGTGTGTGTGTCAGCTCTGGGAACAGTTCAGCAGAGACAACCAAAAAGGTTCACTTGTCTCCACCATTTTCTGTTCCAGGTTGTCATGTTGGCAATGTACAATTTGTCTCTGGAAGGAATGGGCCGTCAGGGGTACTTCAGATGGAAAGAAGATATTTGTGCTTTTATTGAGAAACACTGGACTTTCTTATTAGGGAACAGGTAAAGACGTGATGTTTCCCTGAAGGTCTGGTTGATGAACCAATGGAATTAAAACTTGTTATATAGATGGACAAGAACCTGATTAATTTGACATCTCTGTTGAGCTTCACTAGTGAGAAAATTGGAGCATTTAATAGTGAGAGTCTGAAAATAGGCATGAGGGGTACCTTGAGAAAGAATAAGCCTTTCTTACTGGGGAGAAACAGCCCCAAAAACGTCACACAAAAGCAATACAAATGCATGTATTTTGCACTATTTCTCATCTTTTAGGTAGCATATGAATCTGCAAAGCCTTTGAGTTTTTCTCAATAGTGACATGAGATGGGCTAGTCCTGGAATCTCAATGCTTTAAATACAAAAATGTGGCCCAGCAAAGTACCACGTTACTTTGCCATAAGGCTTGCGAGCACCAAGTTCTTCAAGAACTGAACTTCACTTTTTAGATTGTTTTGGATCTTAATAAAATGGCTTTTACATAGGAGGTGTTATAAACCACACAGTTTTTCAGTGTGTATAAAGAAGCTGTCAGAATATGAACCCCTCTTGTAACGGGCAGCCTTTGCTGTATGGGTGAATGGCACGTTTTTTCTGAGCGTGCTGAAGCTGTCAAACTCAAGCATCACTGTTAATGCATGTGCTATGAAGCCAGGAAAGAAAACGAGCAAGGCTTCGAAGTTGTAGATTTAATTGATTTTATAGCTTCTTTTCTTCTCTATTGTAAAGATCTGGTCTTTCTCCCTAACCAGATTTGCTCTTTGGCTTTGCTTTCATTGCTTGTCTGTACCTCCTTGCTCTCAGAAATGTTGTCATTCGTCCTCTCTAGACATCACAGGGACCCTGACGGGGGCAGCTGATGGCCCATCGTTCCTCATTAAGGGAACCATCACCTCCCTGCCTTTGCTGCTGCCTTTTGAGACTTGCCTTGGGAACTGGGCACTGATCATTGCATTGATTAAATTTCAGACAAGTGATTACTGGGCTCAGTCTCCCCACTTACCTGGACAAACCACTGATGGACTAGTCAGCTGGATCATATATGTAGCAGTTCAAGATGTGCAATGCTTTTCTTCCTTGGCATATTAAAGTACAGCTTATCCAGATTTAATGTAACACTTCCGACTTTGAGGTGGGGCACCTGAGTTTAATCCCCCACTTTTGAAGTTTGGTACCCCCAAGGTGTGTAAGTGCAACACTTGGACAGCAGTGAATACCTGTTCAGTCAAACCTTGCCACAGTATGGAAGTTTTTGCCAGTGCAGGTGTACAAAGGCAAGAAGGAATAGTGAGATCCTGTGCAACTATGAGTTTAGACTCTGCACTGTGAACCAGATTCTCCAGTGTTCAAGGGAGTACCTCAGGTATTAGCTACAGGGGCAATTCTTTAATATTTGTTCTCACTTCTTCCCCAAGTGACATCTTAGCCCTGGGACCAATTCTTAAAGGAACAAGAAGTACTCAGATATCCAGTAGAGTAGACTGCCTAGCAGACTGAAAGGTTTAAATGCAACTCCCTGCCTCCCAAGTGAATGAAAAGATGCTTCAAAAGCAGTTCAGTGTGTGTGCATCAGTGCCAGTGGCTGAAGCACTCTGCCCTTTCTGTCTTGGAGGAGGCTCCAGGATGAAAGCATAGCTGGCCAGTGGGGACCTCTAATACTTGTTTTCCTCTCTCCCACCACAGGAAAAAGACCTCAACATGGTGGAGCACAGTTGCTGGCTGTCTGTCTGTGGGGAGCCCCTTATTTTTCCGTTCAGGGGCACAGGAATTTGGAGAACCAGGATGGTGGAAGCTGGTTCATAACAAACCCCCAACAATGAAACCTGAAGGAGAGAAGCTGTCTGCATCTGCCCTAAAGGCAAAAGGTAACTTTGTCCCCAATGGTGTATAGATTCCTAGCTGGTCTAAAGCTGGAAGCCATGAGAAAAGTCTAGTTAAAACCATATGTTTGTGTGCATGGACAGTTTCTTAGTTTTGTTCTGCTGCAAGGGTTGACTCAAGAGAAGTATAGTGTATGTACTGAAGTGTAAAAAGCCTGTTAAATTTTATTACCTTTTTGCATTGTGCTAACTGATTTAAAGGGTTTTGAGGTTTGTGCAGTGTTTTGGGTTCTTATTTTTCAGCTGAAATTTCCAGTTTCTCTACTTCTCTTTACCCTGGGGAATGTCTTCAGTCTTTTATCACTAGATGCAAGTTCTCTGAGTAAACAACAAGATTGGGGTTTTACTGAGAATTGAGTTGTGCATTGGCTTAATGCTATGTATCCCAGAGTGAATTTCTTGTACATACTGGAAATACATCTTTAATATTTGTAGTCGGTGTGTTTTTCTAGATGTATAGCATGTATCCAGTCACTGCAGGTGCTCATGTCTTTTAGAATAAGCAAACTACTCCTTTAGCAGCTTCAAAGCCACCCCTGGATCCCATCATTACTGTGGAAGGACTCAGAAAGCGGGTAAGCCGCAATCCAGTCGAATCGGCCATGGAGCTGAAGGAGAAGAGATCTCGCACTCAGGAAGCCAAGGATATTCGGAGAGCTCAGAAGGAGGCTGCCAGCTTCCTGGACCGGAGTACTTCCTCCACTCCTGTTAAATTCTCCAGTCGATGCCGCCGTCCCGATACTGTCCTTGAGAAAGGAGAGGTGATTGACTTCTCCTCCTTGAGCTCATCAGATCGCACACCTCTGACAAGCCCTTCTCCTTCCCCATCACTGGACTTTTCTGCTCCTGGCACTCCAGCCTCTCATTCAGCTACTCCCAGCCTTCTCTCGGAAGCAGATCTCATCCCAGATGTCATGCCACCACAGGCTCTGTTTCATGGTAAGAGGCACTATTTTTTTTGTTTAGTAATGAAGCATGTGTATTTCTCAAGGCAAATGCTCCCAATGACTTGCAGGATCTTTTCTAGATAAGATGGAAAGTAATTGGTAATATTCTGTTTGTCTTAGTGGAGCGTGAAAATTTACTAGTTTTCCATAGTTGTATCACCAGCTTCTAAGGCCAGAAGAAATGCCCGTTATTGTTTTCTGAGGGATCTTGAATATACAGTGGGTAGATTTCAGATAGCAACTGCTGCACCACTCAGCATAAGCATTTCACTTCAACACAGATTACACTGTTAGATAGCAACTCTAGTTTTGTCTCAAATGTTTTTAATGGGAGAAATTTTATTCTCATGCTAATGTCCCAATAGATCCCGATTAAAAGATGTTGAATTTGGGTCAGATTGTAAAGCAGTGATACAGGGTGAATGCTGTTAGATCCTTAAGGAGGCAGACCAAAGCACTTCTGGATGGCAGGAAGAATAGTCAGGTTCTACAGAGGAAAAGAACTTCTCCATGATATGCTAGCTGAAGATACAAGCTCACCAGCTTGACCATTTGATCCCCAGTCTTCAGGAATGTTTGTCAAGTAACATGAGTTTGCAGCTAAGGAAGGGACTCTGTATTCAGATGCTAAACTACAAGACACTTTGGGAACAGGATTGATTCTGTGTTTGAAATTGGACTCTTTGTGGTGTCTCCTTATCCAAAATCAGGCGATCCAGAAGCATGTAGAAAATGAAGTGTGTTGGGTAAAACCACGTTTTTCCCCTCTAGTAGAAGAGTCCTGTGACAACCTTTTTTGAAATGGGGCTTTGATGTCTAAATTCCACACCCACCCAACCCTCCCCCCTCAGATTATTTTGATCTGCTCAACAGATGATGAGGAAATGGAAGGAGATGGAGTCATAGATCCAGGAATAGAGTATGTGCCCCCTCCCAGTGGCACAGCTGGTGCCGGCACCATGATAGCAAGTAGAAAAAAAATGAAGACAGCTGAGCAGATCAAGCAAGAGGTGGAGAGTGAAGAAGAAAAAATAGAACAGATGGAAGGTGACAGTGAAGATCCTGAAGAGTCAAACACATTGCAGGTGAGGGGACGAGACAAAAGGAAGTCACAGCTGGAGAAGGATGCTAAACCCAGAGGTCCCAAGCATATCTCTGTTAGCATCTATGAGGAAAAGCTGCTACTGAAGAGACTGGAAGCCTGTCCCAATGCTGTGAGCATAACCCAAGAGGCCCGAAGGCTGAAGCGCAAGCTGCTAGTCAGGCAGGTCAAGAGAGAAAGAGGACTGCCACTCTTTGACTTAGACCAAGTTGTGAATGCTGCACTTCTCTTGGTTGATGGGATTTATGGAGCTAAAGAAGGAGGTGTTTCCAGGTCCCCAGTAGGGCCAGCAACGTATAAAACTACTAGCCAGGACTTCAGGATCTTGGACAGATATCAGGTGGGTGTTTCCAAATCTAAGTGAGCTTTTGGCACTGGTTATTCTAAAGCTTTTGCTACAGACAGCAGTGTCACATTGAGGTTATCTTATTCCCCAACCAAAAAGGATTATGTGAAGAACACTCATTTTGACTTAGGGCTGTGTCCTCACCAATGCTGTCCTAAGCCCCTTTCTTCTTGGGATGTGCTTGTACAGCACAGCTGTCTTATCAGTGTCAGCACCACAAATGTTGACGTATTTGTATTCCAGCCCTTTGCCAAATGCCGATGGTGGAGGCCTGGAAGTACCCAAACAGGTGGATGCTCTATGATGTATGTAGGAGGGAGATAACTTGTACTTTCTGCGTGATAAGGGCAGTTCATAGGTTTGGGCACTACATCTGAGAATGCACAGCGTAGTTCACAGAGATGCGACCATCATGGTCCAGTCTATCCTGTCCCATTGAAAGGCCCTTATTCTCCATCCATTGATATGATTCCCCTGTGTTAAATCATTGACTAATCTTCCTGAAATGTTCTGCACTTTTCTGTACATATAGACAATGCTGCCTGCCATGAAGGGATATCGACAGCAGACAACAAAGTTTCTGTATCGCCTGGTAGGCTCAGAAGACCTGCTGACAGACCACTGTATTGTCAGCCCTTACACCTCCCGTATCCTGAAACCTTACATCAGGTACAGATGATCAGAGGTTGAGTTTGCTTTTGGTTCTGCACCTACAGCCCATGAAGAGGACACCTTTCCAGGGCAGTGGTCCTCATTCCTCCTCAAAGTGCAACCCAATAACCCTGTGATAACCCTGTGAAAGGATAGTTTTACTTGGCTGAGTAGAACCATAATTTCCTTGCTCCTGCTATAAGGAGAGGCTGGCTGAGCATGCAGTGAATCTGGGAAGTGTCCTGGCCTCTGACACAAGGATATTTTTTTCTGAGCTGGGTGCTGTCTTCCCACATGAATGGAAGACTGTTCTTTTTTTTTATATCGAACATGTCAGAAAATATTTCTTGAGCAGTACTCATTCAGCTGCAGTTACTGTTGCTCACTTGCTTTTTGTCTTTGCTTTTCATGTTCCTGGCAGGCGTGATTATGAGACAAAGCCCCCAAAACTCAGGCTGCTGGCAGAAATCCAGGAATATCCTCACAGGAATGATCTCAACTGGAAGGCTGAGCCAGAAGCACCCATTGATTACTGCTATGTTCACCCTAATCACATCCCCACTATAAACTCCATGTGCCATGAATTCTTCTGGCCTGGTAAGATTCCTTCACTGCTTGGTTTTCTACAAAGGACGTGGTTTAATTCAGAGAAAAACATTATTTGACCAAATCTTTCTTCAGTTGGTGTCTAGCTCAGTTCTTAGAAAACTATTATCTGATGTCACAGGAATGCAGTTGAGATGGATACCTGGGTTTGGTGTCTTTGTGTCATGTAGATCAGGTAGAACTGGACAATTAGGCCCCAGTTAACACAACACTTACAGAAATAGGTGCCAGTAGAAGTAATCTTAGTAGGTTAGTAGTTAACTAAGTTTAAGCATCCAAGTTTTCTAAGTGAAACATTTTTCAGAATCAAGGCCTGAAGTAAACAATTTTACTGTTCATTAGATTTGTGGAAAGGTTTCTTCCTAGCAGCCATAAGCTGGATATGTTGGAGTGAAAGTTGGGAAGCCATATGAGGAGCAGCTGAGGTCACTTGGTTTGTTCAGCCTGAAGAAAACTGAGGCGAGACCTCATCATGATCTCCAGCTTTCTTACAAGGGGAAGGCAATGGGGCAGGCTTCTCTTCTCTCTGGTGACCAGTGACAGGACCCAAGGGAATGGCGTGAAGATGAGTCAGGGGAGGCTTATGTTGGATATTAGAAAAAGGTTCTTCACCCTGAGAGTGGTTGGATGTTGGAACAGGTTCCCCAGGGAAATAGTCACAGCACCAAGCCTGTCTGAGTTCAAGAAGCATTTGGACAATGCTCTCAGGCACATGGTGTGATTCTTGGGGTTGTCCTGTGCAGGGCCAAAAGTTGGACTTGATGGTACTTGTGGGTCCCTTCCAACTCAAGATATTTTATGATTCTGTGAATTTCATTTACAACTGCAGGCTCACTTTTATTTATTCAACCCTCAGTATGTACTGGGTTTGAATCTTTATGCATTGTTTCTTGAAGTGTAGACTCTCTGGGGACAGTGGCTGCCCTTTCGGGGGACAGTTATGAGGCTACAGTCTTTAGTTCTTCTGAAATAGGAATGTTCATCTACTGCATGGATCAGCTTCTGAGCAGCAAACAATGTAGTAGACTAATTTAGAAAAGCCCAATACAAACAGTACACACCTTTATTCTAAGTAACTGCTTTATGTTTTGATTTGCAGGGTTTGTAGTTCAGCAGTGCTTATATACTGCAGTCACAATTTGAGCTCTTTGTGCTACTCATGTTCAAATTGTACAATTCAGGGCAAAATACTGCCTTGCACATCTTTCCTTTTACAAGCTGTTTCAGAGCTCGTGAGAAACATTTGTAATCCCAACAGAGGCTGAGTCTCTCTTCTGATAATGCATTTGAAGTTCTGGCCAAGTTGGGTTGCACATTCATTAAGTTCTGCAGGACTCACCCTGTTTTATTTAGCATGAGTGTAGGTGTGTTCAACCTGACTGAACTCTTCATCACTAAATCAGAAAGCTGATGCTCCTATCAGTCTCCAAATAGGAATCAAAATCTCTTCCATAGTGAAAACTTTCTGAGGCTGGCATATGATTATTGCACCCTGGTTCTGTTTTAGCAGGAGAGGTAAAGTTAGGAGTTGATGCTTCAGGAGGTAAAGTCCAGTGTCTTTGTGGATGCAAAGGGTTTAGCTTTCCAATGATCTGGTACAACTTGGGGGTCAGGTGGGCATATGAAATTGGGTGAGCATCATTAAACTAGCACTGTTGTTCAGACACACAGCTGTAATTCTGCCTAAGTTTAGGTGTCTTGGAGCATGTGGGTTCAGGGGATAATCAGTGAATGACATATTGGGTGTTCTAAGTTATGTCCTAATAGTGATGCTCTTGTTGACTGAATTCTTAAGATCTGAGCATTTTATCTTATGGGATGAGCCCAGGCCTTAGTTCTTCTACCCCTCCAAATCCTTCCAGTTAGAGTTCTTCATCCTTCTCACAAGGCAAGAACAAGGTTGTGGGTATTAACTGCAAACAAGCTGATGTGAAGCAAGATTCCCCCATGTCATCTCTCACAGTATCTTGTGCCTTCGTGCCCTAATAGGAAACATCTTTCAAGCAGACAAGGGGTAAACCATCCTGAGCTAAGCATCTTCCTACAGGAACAACTGTGTGCTGAGGGGACAGCACCATTACATAGATGCTGGTGCTCAGGGCAATATAGTGTTCCTGTACAGACATGCTGTAAGGCACTCCACAGGCAATTGCAGCTTTGAAATAATTAACAGTTCCCTATTTCAAATCAATTCCTCCCATACCTTGCTCCACCCAGCTTACTATCAAGCAAGACAATAATTCACCTACTTATTGGTGCCTGGTGCCTTACCAAGTCTTGTGTGTCATCAAGAGTGATTACTGGAAAACATACTCTGCTATTTTGTTATCTTGCATTCCAAATATATTTGAAGTTGTCAACCTGAGGCTGAAACTGACATTTCTGGCACATCTCCACTATGTCTTGCATCTCATTTAGGGTCTGGCCATTCAAATTACCAAGCAGTCAGTCTTCAGTGCCTTGAACTGCAGTGCTTGATTGCTAACATGTTGTGTGGATGTTCTAGGACTGCAGCAGCAGTGTGATTAGGCAAGGTAACAAACTCCATTCAGAAGTCACCAGCCTCAGGTGTTTGTGTCCAGCCTATGACTCACAGCAGCACCATTCCCTGAGAGACTGCTTCATGTCCAAGATCAGAGAACCTGCATGCTAAAAGCAAGTGTTTTGACAGCTTTGTGGTCAGGTTCATGGTGCAACTCCATGACCAGCTGAGTATGCACAAGAGGAAGCAGCAGGAGCTCGAGGCAAGGTGAAGATAAGAGATAGGAACTGTAGTCAGGTAATGCTACTAAAGCTGAAGCCCAGTTTCATATCTACTGTCTCCAAAGAGGATTGAGGTTTAAGTTTTAGTTTCATCCTTGAGTCATTTGAAAGGAAATTACCTTTGTTACTTTCTCCATGCAAGATTCACCACTAGTAAGCAGGTCTTATTTTTCTCTATGTTTTGTTGAATCATCTCTTTTTACCTTATATACTTACCTGGCAGGGGAGACACCATGATCAGGCAGCTGGTTTTTCCAAGGTCAGGACACCCTGCACTCTGGGTGTCCTGACCCCTGTGATTTCCCAAAATGTAGGAAATATGACTGCATAATTTGTAGTATTGGAGACTGCTCTAGCAGGAGCCTTAGACCAGATGATCTCTAGAGGTCCCTTCCAAACCCCAACCATTCTATGATTCTGTGATCCCTTTATATCAGAGCTTTGAAAAAAGGTAAAAGGAAGAAGTCAAGTGAGTGTTTCTAAAGATCATTAAACCCCTGAATTTCCATGCAAGTGTGATACTTTCTCTTGGTTTGCAATGTTTTCAATGGCTGTTTTTCTCCAAAGGAATTGATTTGTCAGAATGCCTGCAGTATCCAGACTTCAGTGTTGTCGTCCTTTACAAGAAAGTTGTCATTGCCTTTGGATTTATGGTGCCAGATGTGAAGTACAACGAAGCTTACATCTCTTTTCTGTTAGTTCACCCTGAGTGGAGAAGAGCTGGAATTGCAACCTTCATGATTTACCATCTTATCCAGGTAATGAAACAGTCCCATGACTCTGCCAGAGAACTAGCTCTCCCTTCTTCCTTGTGTGCACATACAAATACTAGAGAGTAAGCGGTATTGTGTTCTTCCTTTCTGGCTCTTTCACCTTGCCCCTTACACTCCCACACAGATTGTCAGCAGCCAGTGTCAATATTTATGGGGGGAAATAACTTTCAAAGCAGAAGCTAAAATGTATTTAGAAGAACAACCATACTAGTCAGGTCTTCAGAATTAGTAAGATGCTGTACACTTCAACTGCCTTGGGATTAACTTTGTGTTCTTTAGTGGTCAATAGTTCATGTAAAAATAATATTGTAAATGTAGCATTTAAAGGGGAAAATGAGATAATAGTGGGGAGGTTCAGTTAGAATCTATTGCAGTTTTCTTGGCTACACTTGGAGGTTTATTCCATGGCCAGGACTGTTGTATTAAATCACTTACTGATCTTAATCATTCATTTCTAATACTCTGGTTCAAATACAGCTGAGTTGAAAATAGAGTGTTTGCAACCTTACTTTGTTCAAACTAGGTTGTACTGGGCCTTCTTCTACAGGAACACTTGGGGAAAATTAATCTGAGCTAACTAAATGGGTAGTATTAAAATAGTTAAACTTCATTAAATCTCTGAATCAGCACTGTTATTGAATCAGTGACCTTAATTCCATTTACTTTCTTGAATTAAATTGCAGGAAAGCCAGCTTAATTTTCAGTAACAATGCAGATATACATCCTTCTCATAGCACAACTGTGCCTCTTCAGGACCCACAGTTTTAACTCTTCCTGAACTCTCTTGGCAGAGCTGCTGACGGGAAACATTTCTTAACTTGTGTTAATCAAGATGAGCTGCACTAACAAAAACTCACCATTGAAAATGCTTCTTCTCTTACTTATTTGGCTGAGAAAAGGCAGAGTGCTGGCAGAGCCTTAGGAACAGTGATCTGTGCTTTGGAAAAGCAGTTTTCAATGAGGGTAGCTAGTCTGAGACATCTGAGGGTAACTCTTCTACCTGCACAGCGTGTCCACCTCTTCGTGTTGACACAGGCCACTAACCAATATACTTTAAATTCACTCCTTGCATTTTGCAAGCATCGTTGGGTGAAGTGCTGAAGAAAATTGCCCTCAGTTGTAGTCTGTTGATGTGAGATGTCAACATTCAGTGAGAACAGGTGTGACCAATGTGCCAAGGTTTGCAAGGATCCAGCAGGTGGACTCTGGGAAACTGTGTCGCCAGGAGAGTTGGGATGCATTGGCAAGTCAGGTGTAGAAAATTCTTATGTTTTTTTTTTGTAGGAAGAAAATTAACCTAATCCTGCTTGCTGGTAGACTAGCATAAAATTATCATGGTGAGGAAAGCTAAGCAGATTTGAGGCTGACTAGGCTCACTAGCAATCAGAGATCAGCATTATATGTTTGGCTCATGTTAGATTTATTTTTTTTTCCATTGCTGACTTTCTGTGAGTGGTAGAAGGCCTTTAGTCATGTAGGAGAGTGAATGGTGGTTGTGACCTTCTGTTCCTTAATCACCAGGTTGTAGATACTTTGCAACCTGCTTGGGCTTGGTGTCTACTCTCTATAGGTAGAGACACTTTCATTTGGTGTTTGGATTAAGAGTAATTCCCTGACTTTCAGATCAATGTACTTAGGTTGACAGTGAATTCTTGAGAATGTCATAATTTAAAGGAAATGTTTTGATGCAAATGGTGGTGACTGGTTTGCTATTAGAAGTTATCCTCTAATGCATCTGACCCAAAGGACTAAACTGAATTTTCGTAATCTCGTTTAGACTTCCATTTCCCCAAAAACTGCTCCAAATTATTTTTTCCTTCCCTCCTCAAATCCTCTGTGAGAGCTTTACCTTTAAATGTTCTGCTTTGGAGATTTTTCAAAGGGATTTTAGTGTTCCCACTTAGAGTAACAACACATTCAATATACATAGAAGGCTATTTAAAACACTTGATGATAGCAGAAAAAAATTACTTCAGCACCTTTATCTTGCTGGTTAGAGCAATTTGGGATTTTTAAGACAACTTCAGCCATGCTATTTGCTGTCTGAATTCCTGCCTTCTTAGGAGGTGGGAGTGCTGTGCCCTGAAGGATGGGAGAGGAGCTGGGTGGGATAGACAGGAATTCCAGTGCTACAGCCCAGAGGTGCCCTGGGGCTTCTCCAGTGGTCAGTGCTCAGCTCTGTTTGCTGACTGGGAGGAGTGCAGGCTCTTGATCCTCTGGCATGTTTTGTCTTCAGGCTATTGTTAAGTTTATATGAGATCAGTGCTGTACAACGAGATTATTTTTAATTAACAATTACTTTAGTAATTGACAATGGAAAGATGACAAATTATAATCCCAAACCTGCTTTCATTGTCAGGGAGTCCATGTTTCCCAGAAACAAAGGCTTTCAGGAACAACAGCGTTCCTTTTGCCTTTGCTGTTGCTATGTGTGGTAATTTCTGTGTCCGGGCCTGCAGTTCTCCTACACTTCCTCAGTAACTTGAATACCTGAACTGATGAATCTCCTCACCTCTGCATTCCCCCAGAGGCTGTCTTGTTCTTTTGCTATGATAGCTTCTTTTTATTTCCCCTCCTCCTTTGGCAGACCTGCATGGGCAAAGATGTAACCCTTCACGTCTCTGCAAGCAATCCTGCTATGCTGCTCTACCAGAAGTTTGGATTTAAGACTGAGGAATACATTTTGGATTTTTATGACAAATATTACCCCTTGGACAGCAAGGAGTGTAAGCATGCATTCTTTCTCAGGCTGCGGCGCTAATTTGTCAGAGCTATCTGGGGCCAATCTGTCAAAAAAACCCCAAACAACTACCCACAGCTTTCA
The DNA here is from genome assembly GCA_013399695.1 of Formicarius rufipectus. Lineage (NCBI taxonomy): Eukaryota > Metazoa > Chordata > Aves > Passeriformes > Formicariidae > Formicarius > Formicarius rufipectus. The sequence goes on along the minus strand of VXAU01003873.1, from coordinate 14,740 downwards.
GTAGAGGATGTTGGCTGTCACATGAGAGTGGGAACACACTGCTGTGTTTATCCCTAGGACTTTGGATTTCAGCAGTGCTATGTTGTGTGCTTGAACTGCAATCCAAGAGTATTGATTCCTATGCTTCAAGGGGAGGCCTGGAAATGCCAGCTGAAACCACTAGAAGACTGAAATTCTTTGTGATATTTTCTTGGCAGTGTTACTTTGAAGAGCCTCATTGACAAACAAGAAAAAAATATTTGTCGCTTCAGAGGGGCTCCATGGATATCAAATTTTGAAATCAGTTAAAAAATGCTGCAGGTATTTAATTTATGGTTTTGTTTATGATCATATAAACTTAAATCATTCAGTGTTTCTGTAAGTTGATTGCTTTCCTAGGCATCATGTCTTGAATCTGTGAAGAGAAACAAGATACTGGTCACTAACTTTAGGGAAACTTTACGTGTGCCAGAACAGTAGTACTGGAACCATGTTTTAGGAGTAGCGAAGAATGTGTGAATTCATGTGATCCCAAATACAAGGCTTAGAGGAGACACCACCTTTCTTCTGCCCCTTCCTTTCTGCCTTCCTTTCCCCTTGTTGACCCTGTGGTCAATGTGAAGTTCTTTTAGTGCGTGGTGTTTTGTGTTCAGGAGCAAGGTGTCAAAGGGGTTTGTATCTAGGCAAGATAGGACACCATACCTTTGAATCAGCTCTTTGAAATCTTACAACCTCTCTGCCAATTGTTGGTGCTGCAGATCAGCCCCTAACCCCTCTACCCACAGAGCCACCTTCTCCTGCTACAAGCACTCTGGATAGAAGAAATTCAGAACAAAAGTCACTAGTGATGTTTGAAATGCAGGCTCTGATTTGTAGAAGCAATCTGCTTACAGCTTCGAGGGAAGAGATGGCAGAGGTGGGCCAGATCCAGTTCTTGGAAGCACCTATGCTGTCATTTTGTGGTTCTAAGTATAAGAGGAGAGCAAAGAATAAATAAAAATAACTGTGAAAAAAAATATAATATACAAAAATAAAATACAAATCCCAGATGGTTACTCTTGTAGTGGATTCTTCTTTTATACAGTTTAGTGGCTTCTCTCTCTCTGACTTTCACTGCAGATGAACAGAATCTGCACTGACCAAAGGTCAGTCTGTGTGTTTTAACTACTGGTCACATCCACTGTGATGTTCCTTCCACATCAAACCCACAAAGACTTACATACCAAATGTGACACTGTGTGTACCTGTTGGTTACCCAGCTGTAGTAGAAGTTGTCTTAGTGGAGTCTTCATTTTGGTAACAGAAGAGGAAGGGAAACAAAGTATTTTTATGTAGTCAATGTACATAATCACCAACACAAAAAGGGTGATAGTGGGAGTGCAAACCAGACTTTTCAAGGGTTGTGTGCCTTAATATCCATACACATTTCTGCCTGCTTTATGACTATGAGAAAATTTTTGATGTTACTGATGTTATGAGTTAGCTGTACTTGGAAAGAAAAAAATACCTGTCTTTATGAATGGAATTAAATCCCTTCCCTTGTAAAATCCTACCTGAAGTCATACTGTTTGTTAAGCTGTCTCTCCATCATATTTCATTGAAATCTAGCAAACTCAAGTATGGCTGATAGAGGATGTGTGGCCAGCTGATAAAAAACTCCTTAATTTCCTACTGGATGCCCATGCAGAAGCCACACACATGGAGGCCTTGGTAGGCTCTTCCTTTCCAGCCAGAATGGGAAGATACAAGATAGTATGAAGAAGATGACCAATTCTGCATCATATTCTCAAAGGTGACCATGAAGATTTTGAGGACCTCCTTGCTCGCGTCTCTGTGGCTTTGTCCTTCAGAGGGAGAATGCCAGGTGAAGAGGGTGTTATAATAGCCCTGGGATATCCGTTGTGCTGCAGACAGCTTGTTTTATCCAGATACTTCATTTACACCCAAATCCTCAAAGGCAGTAAAGTGATTAAAAGCCTTTGAGCCTTTGCACCTCATTTGTTTGCCTTCTTCAGGAAAACTTGGAAGAATGAGTTCAATAAAGCTTACAGGGAACAGAGATAAATATTGCTATTTTGCTAATTTGCCCCTATTCCTGGGGAAATTAGCTAGTTAACAGCTATACTTACTATATTACACACTCATAGGACTGTAAGCTTAAGTTTTGATCCCTTGGTGTTATCTTCTGTGCTTTTGTGATATATATACCCTGTTCATTAATGCTGCCCATGAAAATGTGGTGTGCCTTTGAATTGCTTACTTTATCCTCTGATGATCCCAGTGGCTGACTCAAGCATCATTTCACTGATGGTCTGGGTAAAGGTGAACAAACTGACCCAAGAACTTCCTGGCTTCTAAAGAGATCACAGCAGACCACTGTGTGAAGTCATGTTTGCAATCTGATAGCAGCTGGCAGCCTGGGGAAACAGCCAGGGAGCTCTATCTTCACTAGGTCAGCACCAGTGTTTGGCAGTCTTTGAAGTAGGTACAAAAACAGCTGCTGCAGCTCCCTCTCTCTTCTGTGTCTGCACAGGGGCCACTTCCAGCATCCTCTTAAGATAACATTCCCACACACACAGAGTATTGAAAAATGAGAAATGTTTCTTGGGCTTAGCAGCTCACACCCACATTACTTGAATGGCCATGGCTTTCTCTGCATGGGATGGGTCTCTTCCAAGCCACATGATGAAACAAACTGACAAGGTCTATGTTCTTAGCCCTCTTCTTCCCTCTTTGTGCCTCGGAAACCAGGGTGATTGGTTACTGTAGGTGAGATTAAAGAGTCAGTATCTACCCTGCGTTATGACACATGCTTCCCTCAACTGTGCAGTGACTGTAGCAGCGATTATAGAGTTACCAAACACAGCTCAGTTTAACATAAAGTTTTCCTGGAGAATAAACGTGGAACCCCCCACCTCTTCCCAAAAGGGGAGTGAAGCTCAAGCGTTTCCCTGGGCTTGTCTGAGCTTTGATAATTCACAACCAGAAAGCAGCCCGCTGTAGTCACGTTATTATGACTGTTTATCTGCTGTAGCTGAGCTGGGTAAATACTCAGATCATTCTGCATATTAGTCATTAATTTCGTAGAAGTAATACTTTGGGGTTTACTTTGAAAGAGAAGTGACCTTCCCGAGAGATGTTGCAAACATGTCAAATGCTTCAAGTTTCAGATCCAGACTGGGAGATGAAACAGGTCTACCTGCCCCATTCATTGCCACCTCGAGATGTGCTGCTTTGCAGACCCGCCTGCTTGTGATGATAAGCTCTTAGCGAGTGATTGGGCTACGCCGTCTGCATTCCTTCCTTTTCTCTGGCGACTTGCTTATATCAGCTTGCCCCGGAAGCAACCTGGTCCGCAGGGTTACTTCCCTCTAACCCTTGGACTCTTTCTGGAAGAGACGCTCTGAGCAAACACTGCCAGCTGCATCAGGCAGCGCAGGAATCTGAGCCCCAGCTGCTCTGACGGATTAGCAGCCAGGTCTTCCTTGCAAAACTAGCGAGACGGGACTGGGTCTCGCTTTCTTCTCCACATAGGCACCGTTAGCAAGGCAGGCACAGTGAGCTGAGGTGCTCCAGCTGCCTGGGGGAGTGGAAGGGCGACTGCCTGGGGCAGGAACAAGCAGCCACTGCCACGGAGGAGTGGGAGCATCCCTGAGCGGGTTTTCCCTCAACAGAAGACGGGAACAAACCTGTTGTGCTTCTCTACCCGCCCTGTCAGCACAGAAACCCATGGCACCTAGCTCAGAGTGCAATTAAAAAAAAAAAAAAAAGTAAATCTAGCAAACTTGTCCTCCTTGGATTTGTGCTGGGGGCTTAAAAAAAATTAAAAACAATACACCCCAGAAGAATACAACATCATTTTTCTTGCTGGCCTATGGTCGCAGGCTCATCGGGAATTCCAGCCGCGGTCACCGCCAGCGCCTCTGCGGTCTGAGGGCGGTAGCACCGCCCCGCTCCCGCCGTGCCTCGCTCCCGCCGCCGTTTGAACGAGAACATGGCGGCCGGCGGTGCGCTGGAGGTGCTGCCCGAGGAGTGGCGTCTGTACCTCGTCTCTGCCCGAGTCGCCACCTTCCGCAATTGGCCCTTCACCGAGAGCTGCGCCTGCACGCCTGAGCGGGTGAGCCCGGGACCGGGAGAGCGGGGCCGAGGTAGCGAGGGGCCGGCCAGGCGCTGACGGGACATTCCCACCCTTCCTGTACCCGCAGATGGCAGCGGCGGGTTTCGTGCACTGCCCCACCGAGAACAGCCCCGACGTAGCGCAGTGCTTTTTCTGCCTCAAGGAGCTGGAGGGGTGGGAGCCCGACGACGACCCCCTGTGAGTACGGGTAGTTTTCCCGGCCCCCTCCCTGATCTGTGCTGCTTCCGACCGTGTTTCCGCAACCGAGGTGCTCGGTAGGGGAGAACAGCTGCGCGTGGCTCGTGAGCTACTGATTTCTCTTTTATTTTTTCTTTTTCCCCCTCTCTTTTCAGGGAGGAACACAAAAAGCACTCTGCGGACTGTGGTTTTCTTTCCCTTCAGAAAGACCCCGCTAACCTGACACTACAGGAGTTCCTGAAGCTGGACAAAATGCGAATAATAAAGGCCATTGTATGTACACAGAGTTGTTGTCTCCAACCGCCCGTTATGCTGGAAGAGTTACTTAGTTTCTAGTCTTGGGATTGTTTTGCTGGCCTCATTCCTTGCCACAGAGCTGCCAAAGTGCTTTGTTGCTGCCACACTAGCGCTGGATCAGATGGTGTGCCCTTTCCTGATTCTCAGCCTCTGCTTTATCTGAGATGTAACCTGATTTCCCCATGAAGCTCAAAGATACTCTGTTTAGTGTTAGACAGTAACGTATTATTTTTACTTTTTGCAGAAAAAAGAGATTTCTCAGAAGATAACTGAGGTTGAAGATGCAGCCAAGAGCACACGTTCTAAAATAAAGAATCTGGCCTAGACTGCTGTACCTTCACACTTGCTGATGACATCTCTCATGTACCGTGGCACTGCCACTGTGACTGACTGGCATTGTTTCCCAAGGCTACTTCCAGACTGGCTGTTCTCTGAGAAGCAAACTGAATTCTGCTTCACTCACTTGAGTCTGTCTGGGAAGTACCTGGGCTTTGATGCATTGCATACATAATTTTTTCTGCAGGGATTCTCCTAACCTTCCTGTTGGTTTTATTAAGGATCACTAGTTGTGGGTTTACTTGTTCTCTTATTACTTTTTAAACCCAGCTGTTTAGAGATACTGCTGTAATACAAAGATACCAGTAGCTCTGATGTTAAAACCTATATTTATGGCAGGAATTTACAGACATTTCCATTTTTGTACTTAATATACCAATGCTTTTGGATATTTTGGGACATGAAAAGGTAAAGGATTTTAAAAAATCCTTCAGAGATTTAGGATTTTGACTTACAACATTGAACTATTCAAATCTTAGCGTGCCTGATATCATTGTAAACTTCTGTTTGTAGTTGGCTGCTGCCTTGTGTTGATGCATTTATAAATAAAAGTTGAAAGCAGAACAGCAAAGTAGTTTTACTCCATTTTCTGGAGGACAAGAATCTGACCTTAATTGCAGTGAGCTGCACTGAATGCAGTGTTAACATCAAAAGGGAAAATAAGCTCACCAGTTAGAGCCTGCCATGCTGTGGCTCAAGTGTAAAACTTTCTTAAGCTGCATTGGTGAGGCATTAAGCATTAAAGACAGTTCAAAGACACAAAGATACATTTGTGCCTGGGAAGGTTTGGTTTGTTCCTTTCCTTGCACAAGTTCAGAAAGGAAAAGAAATTTGTAAAACAGTGCAGCCAGTAAGGAATTGTGCTCTGAACTACTGGAAAAGAACGGGGGAGAAAATTTCTTGGAGAAAATATTTAACTTAATCATACTGGGTTGTGGATTTTGCAGACAGAACTGAACATGTGATTAGGTGCTTCAGAAGTCAGAAACTCCAGCTTTATTTTGGGAACAAGGTTGTAGTAATACATTGATGAGACCACTGTTCCTGAGTTTCGTAAGTTTGTCCAATGTTCTCTGTTCAGCTTTACTTGGAACAATGAAGTAATCTCATTATCTCCAGTTGTAACAGCCAAATTGTATGCTGATTGCCTTTCTTCATTCTTTTGTATGCTTGCATTGCAGCTGTAAATAACAAATTGGTTTAAACTACTTAAATTCATTGCAGGTTACTGGACTTAGTGCAGTGGCTTGTAGGTAAATGTTGATGTGAAGTAACTTCAAAATTTCTGGGTGCTTCTTCCTGCGGGGGTACAGCTGTGTCAAGACCACTGAGCCTTGGACAGGCTCTGGCCCTTCAGTAGTGCCATTGAGCCCTGTGCTGCAGGCTGTGGTAGCCTGCAGCTTAGCTAAAAGCCCAGCTACAGTGTGTACCATAACAGGGCTTGGATGCACTCCTGTCCCTCCAGTCCAAGTAGAAGAGGGAGTCCATGGAGAGCAGTGTTGTACCTGCATAGGAGAAAAGAGCAATGGACTTCTTACCCAAGGAAACTGTCCTGGTGCATGTCTTAGCAAACAAAACTAAGGAAAATGAATAGGAGGATACAGAATACACTAGAAATACAGGCTTTAGTGAGGTTTATTAAGTGGGTAAGGGAAAGAACTGAATAGTAACAGCAGCTTTTGCAACTGAAGTTAAAGAAATCTTTAAAGCTGGCAACAGAAAGGACTAGATACTGTCCTTGAAAGGAATTCCTCAACTACAGACTTGTGTAGAGAGGTGGAAGGTTGGAAGGTGGAAGGTTAGTTCTAAAATTGGAGCATGTGTGCTTTTTCTTGGTAAAACTTCAGAAGACCCAAGGCAGAGAATCAATGCCCACTCACAGTCCTGACTGTTGGTCTATGTCAGCACCTTTCTGCACAAGGATTGAGATTACTTTTGCATGCTTGTTCACAAGGAGTGAGATTACTTTTGCATGCTTGTTAAGGACAGCAACTGTGAGAGCAGGTCGATCCTCATCACTGATGCAGTTTGGGTCAGCTCCCTAGAATGCACAGCAGAGGGAAGGTGAGCTGATAAAAACCATATAGATTCTTCAACTTCCACCTCTCTTTAATATGCCAATTCAAGTTGGCAAATGGGCTTTATGCTCGAGACATAGAAATGTTCAGATGCTGTTGTTTTGCTTCTTCATGTTGCTTCAGAAAATGTTTGTCATCTCCTACTTAAAGCCAGAGTAAATGCATATAACAGTAGTCAAATTAGATCCCATAGTCAGGATGCACCTTACCATACCACACAGCAAAAACTTAGAGGTTATTCTTGCTTTTGCTATACAGACTTGATGATGCGAAGAGAGCTCTGAAGTCAAAGACACAATCTTCATAGAAGTACCATCAATGCTTCCATTTTATTAGCAACTCACACAATTTATATAGGGTTCACACAGTTATTTTTAGCATCATTATTTTTAGCTCACACAGGTTATATAGTGCTTAACAGGGTTCACATGCTTCTACTGGTCCTCAGGGCAGCCAGGTCCTCCTACCTTGCAGCCTGTGGCATTCTGCCTAAGAGGCATTCCTTTCTTGCTTATCTGTAACTAACTTCATTCCTGCAGCCTGTTAACATAGGCTGGCTTGTGCACATAGGCCTGTATTAATACATCATGCCCTGTATCCATCAAGATTCTTGCAACAACTTGACTCTAAATGATAAAACTGATAAATTTTTCTTTCTGTTTGGCCTTGACAAACTCAGAGAAGAATGCCTCATGCATCCCTAGAAATTTGGGGAGAACATACATAAATGTAAAATAGGTCACATCTCTAAAATGCTCTTTCAATCTGAAGACTTGTATTGCGAGGTTGTTGTCTCTTAGGCATAAAGGTGAAGTTGCATACCAGGCTAATATTCACTCAGTAAATGGTCAAATAGTTGAAAAGGGAAACTTCATGTCCTGGTTTTAGTAGCCAGGATCAGTTTTGTCACTGTGGGGGTGTGTATTCTAAAGCCTCTATGCCATTTTTTCCCATGAACTGCTCACAATGGCACATTAGCAGCTATTGTCTAAGGCACAGCACACCCCTCAGGCTGCAGGCTGGGTGTTTTGGAACTTCTGTGAGATAAGGAAATTCTTCTGCCTCCACACCCACCTGAGGGGTCATGTCTGTTCATGGGCCATCAGGGGTGCCAAAAATATGCCATTGTTCACCTCACAGAGTAAATCACCCATTGTTTAAGTCTCTGCCCTGGGGGAGGGACTGGGCGGAGCCTAAGTGCATATAAGATGCGGCTCTGGGTCTGGGATCGCTCTTCAGATTCAGAGGAGGACCAGAGCCGCGACTGCCACCAGATTGCAACCAGCAGGTACTTTGTTTTCTTTTCACTTTGAGCTTAGGGTGGGGGGGCCACGTGGTGCTCGGCACAGAGTTGGTGAGCTCCACTCTGCTTGTGCCCCACTGTGTTGGGCTGTACATTTGGTGTTTTTCGTGGCACAAACAAATTTCCTTTCTGTTTCAGTGTATTTTTGTGATCTTTTTAATAAATTGTTATTCTGACTTGCAATCCCATTCTGAGTTGGATTAATTTCTCCTACTGGTTTAAATCTAAACCAGCACACTTCAGCAAAGAATAACTTACTTCACTGAGCAATTGTTCTATGAAGGTGATTCTTCCTTTCCCATTTGGACCCAGTTCATCCGGTAGTTGTCTGGACTCTGGTTGTAGAGACACAGACAACAGCCATTAACAGTTCACATAGTGAAAATACAAGTAGGTGAGTAATATCCAGCCTTTGAGTAAAGGTGAAAAATGTGCACACTGGCTTGAATGCAATGTATGAGCCTCTTTATTAATAATCTATGACTCTTCTTTGGGAGTGTCTTTCTGAATCTGAGCAACTGTTTGCTAAGGCTAATACCTTGCTACTGAGGTCTTGGTTCAGCAAATGTGACTGCAAATTATTAGCTTTATATCAATGCAGCTCTCCAGGGCTGTACAAAGATCTGCTTGGCACAGTAAAAGTAAGTATGTTTAGGACTAAAATGTGAAATTTCTAGAATTTATGGAAGTATTTTGTTTTAAAAATGTGTATGTTTTGTCTCACAGAAGTCAATTTACTAAATCTTAAAACAACAAACAAGCAACAAAACATAAAATCTTTTCCTTTTATTTCTTTCCAGCCTTCCACCTCCTCCAAGCACTTTTATCTCAGGACTCATATCACAGAGTTCTGTATCTTTTCCCACCTCTTGGATTGGCTAACTGTTCCAAGCTTAGATGAATGTACATTTCCCCTTTGAAGTTTTTCATGTCATTACTGACAATCCATTTAGGAAGCTGTTCTTTCAGGAAACTTGGTTTCTAGTAGAAGTGAAGCCTTGCTTCTGAAAGTAAACTATACCTCAGTTGTGCTGACAGCTTAATAGGAAAATGGAGTTGACTTAAAAGCCTGTTATATAGATCATTTTCTCCTGACTAGTTCATAGACTGTGCCAACAGTAGTTCTAGCAGTTAAGTGTACATGTTTTATGGAGTCAAACATAGTAAAGTCAAGGGAAGATGACAGTGCCTTCATCTGACATTGCTTCTGAAAAAAACCTGTAACAAAATCAGTCTGCAACAGTCTTTAGGCCTAATGTGGTGTTGGTCAAACACAATGGGTTAAAAAATTAGAGAAACACTAATTAAACTCTTAGAAGGAAAGAAATTAGTTATTTTCAGTTCTGTAATAAATGTCAGTTACCAATGTTCATGTTTTATATTAAACTAGACTTTTATCCTCTGCCCCCAATCAGGGTTAAAACCTTTTTATTTTAGCCCTTGAATGCCCTCTTTCATGTTAATGTTGCTCTATAAATATTTTTTCCTGTATTTGCAGAAGATACTTACAGAGAGCTTATCTTCTTGTCCTGTAAGTGTTCCTGACTTTGTTCTCTTCATTTTGATTCTTGAATGGACAAGATTATGATCATCTTTGCCTACCAGAACAGAAAACAAGTGTTAATTCAAAGCAAAGTCCACATCCTAACTAGAACTTTGGGGAGAGATCTGTAAATAATTTATCCACAATTATAGCAAAATTTATCAGTTTTCAATGTGAGAAAGTGATGAAATATTTGTTGCAGATCATACTGGTTTTAACAAAAAAGTTTTACACTTAGGCAGTCTGAAAGATTTGCTATTTTCAAATGAAGATTCAATGAAATGTGAAGTTTGGAGTGGTGGGGCTTTTTCTAAGTAGCTGCAGCTATTCAACAGGCTTGACTCAGATTCATGAATTATTTTGTACAAAAACCTTATAATTTTTCAAAGCAGTTTGATTCCCAAATATTTACGACCAAGACTAGAAGAACGTGAGTAGATATATATGGTCATTATTTTTAAGAGATGTAATCTATCCAATGTGCAGGAGGGTTGATAAGGAAATGCTGCAGCATGTGAGGATTCTTTGTGAGGATCCAAGTGCCTGGAATCAGTCATGTTATTGACACTCAGAAAAACCAGCTCCCAGTGCCATGGCTGCCACTTGCCACATCTAAGATTGGAAGCACAAAGTGGATGAAGATTATAGGAGAACTGAAGCATGTCAAATAATGCTATAGGAATTTCTGAATTCTAATGCTGACTTCAGAATTAGCTGATTTAATGAAAATCTAAATCCAATATGAGATGCTTAAAATGTTGAGCTGTTACTGACACCAATGGGAGATGCAAGTTAAAAAACATGATCTATGAAAACTAGGTCTAGAATTAATGTATTTCATAATTTTTTTATCTTTGCTAAATATACCAAAGCTGAGGTCCATAGCACAGCTCAGAAGTAGAGATGATATTTCTGGCTCCTATTGTAAAAGAATATGGGAAACATCCAAAGTTTTATCACTATAATTAAAAAAAAAATAACTGCTATGAGCTGTGGCTGCAGTTAACTGGTCTCAGCTGCTCTCTGGGGATGAAATACTCCTGTGAGTTTTTAAGAGTCTGTACATTACTTAAATCTCAACTCGGACACATTTTGAGACTTAAAGACCAAGTTAAGTTAGGCACAGACTATGCCAGTATAGTAGTTTACCTACCTCAGTGTCTAAGCTTCCAAGCATTATCTCTGTATTTCTGACTGCTATATTTATGGTCTACTATAAAGACAGGGCAAAAAAAGTCTCACCAAAACTGGTCTGACTGCTGTCCTGTCCATCTCTGACTTCCGTTACAGTATTCAGGTAATGACTGCTGAACTTTACTGGTTTATTAGTATGAATATCCTGTAGAATCATCAAATTCAGGCAGTTAATAAGATTATAATGTAATGCTGTTATAATCTTAGTGGCACGAAACAGTTCTGTTTGAGTATGAGAAAATACATAGACTTTTAATATCAGTATCAAATTACCACAAGACATTATCATATGTAATTAAACTCTGTTTTGAGGCTAAATAATGTAGCAATTTTTATTAAACCTTTTGTTGGGAATTTGTTTTGATTTAGAAAAAGAAAGTGATACTACCTCAATGAAATGAAGATTCTCATCCAAATGAGAATCTCTACCAGTTGAGAGATCTGATTAACTCCTCACTTCTGAAATAATGTGATATACCTTTTCAGGCCTCACATCACAAGGTAAACTTGCTAAGAAGAATGTTAATAGCAAACTAACGAAACGCAAAATGATAGCAACATAACCATGAAGTCTGGCTTAATCAGATAAAGATACCTGTTCACCAGCTCCAACAAAGAAAGAAACAGATTCTTTTCTCTGAAGTGATAAGTTAACATACTCTGAACAAAAGAATTTCTTGTTTAGACTTGAATTTAAAGTATATCAGCATTACAATTACTGGTATAGTGGCAGCCTCAGGCCAGCTGACTATCAACAGGCCTCATCCCCTGAACTGACCTTATTAATAGCAAGAACGTAATTCAGTGTAATAGTGACTTCATAGTCATCCTCACAGATGGTAGCAGAATTAATCTAGAGGGAAAGACCAGCCATTACTATCTCTTACTTAAAAAAAAAAAAAAACAAAACCAAAAAAAAACAGGAATAGTTTTAGAAATAAATCTTGCTGCTGATATGTCTTATGCAACCAATACAAAAAAATCACATGAGGCCTTTGCCTACTTATGATATTGTACAAACACTTCCCATGTCACCGAGAAAGGGGAAGGTGTTTTTTGAGAAATTTGAAATTTCAGGGTAACCAAACTGCCAAGTGAATCCAAAAGGTGTAATGAGGCTATTTTTCATTACAGTTCAGTCATTCTCCACTGAGATTTTGCAGCTGCATGGAAGGTTGTGTTGTTTTTGGGACTCCGAACTCCTGGAGAACTGGTTACTGCTTTAGACACACCAGTTTGTGGAAACACAGTGTGTATTAAAATGTGAACAACTTTGTATATCAATTCATTCAGACAACAGTGCTGGCAAAAAGTCTATTGAAGTAATACAAAAATTAGTGCACAGGGTATTATAAAGAAATGGAATGAAGTTCACAAGCTTCTGTTGCAGCTGGTTGAAAATTTTAACATAAGGTTATTATATTTCTAATCCAAGTGAAAAACTGAAAAAGCAGCATTAAACCTAGAGAGCATCTGCTTTGAGTCATTTCTGTAACTTTTGGGGGCCGTGGTTTTAAGACAATAGAATGGCAACAGGCCAAGAAGCAGCAGTAATAGCCTTCTCTAGACAATTCTATACTTTTCAGGCCTATCCTTGAAAATCCCATAACAAAGCAAACAATTTGCAATGGATCTATACCCCAACTCTATTATGCAAATTTTCTATTTATACTTGTACTACAGCTTCTAAACATATTGGTGGACAATAAGTCTCAGTGGATATAGATTCAGGTGCAAAGTATCTACTGGAATGTCATGCCTCCTCAAAGTGTAATCTGACAAATGATAGTTAGATTTCTAACCTCCAGTATTCATGAGCCTTTTTCTAGTTGTTTCTATGTGCTAAAACTTGAGGTGGGGGTGATAGGGGTGGTGGTGGGGAGGTTGACTTGAATGTCACTTCAGTTAAGACAGGCTAAGAAATACTGAGCTTGAACAATGGAGACTGAGGTCAGACATGCAGGAAATAGCTTCCCAGTAACTATGCCAGTTCAAGGAGTTCCCAAACCCTCTTCTGCTCACAGCCAGCTTACGTGTGTACTAGCACTGCTGCCCTTTTTCCCTCCAGAGCTATTTTTAGCCTAGGTCAGTCACTGATCTTGTACACAGGACTTTGCCACATGTGGTTGTGCTGACAGCTCCTAGGAAGCCAATGTGAGGGGATGCAGCTGCCAAAGAAAGCAATACAGTACTGCAGCTGAATAGCAACAATAGCTGAGTGCAGAATCCAACTGCCGGGGCCAATTGCAAAATCTCCATTGTTGGTGAGTTTGAAAAGCCTCAAGATAAACATCAGTCAGGTACAGTTTAGGCAGAGTAGCTCCTCCCTCAGGTCAGGACCAAATGATCTCTTGCTCATACTAGCCCTATCTTCTAGGGCTCTTTAGGAAAAATTTCTGGTTTCTACTTTCTTGCTGTCATCCATTTAATCATTTTAATGCAGTTTGGTGACATCCTGAAGACTACATCTCCAGTAAGAAAAACAATATCCTGTTCCTGTAAAACATATAGTTCACACTAAGAGCAGACTGTACAGCCAAAGAGAATATCCACTATCTGCTGGTATAATCCAGCCTGGAGCAGAGGCAAGCACATCATCTAAATCCCATTTTTACGCAGGGCTTATTTAACTGAGCAACTACATAGATGTCACTACTCTCTTCTTTTTCTTGATTGCCTTCTCTGGGGTACTATAAAAGCAGCTGAAAAAGTTCTTTCTCTTTTTCCTTACAGCTGTTAGGTGAGAGAAGAATAGAATTAACCATAGGAAAGAAGGCAGAAAAAATCTTCAGTAAAAGACTGAGCACAAAACGGAATAGTAAAACAAGACAAATTACACATACAAACAAATCAACATCCAAAGAAAAAGGAGACATTTATTTTTCCAGAATTTATCTAGCAGCCACAATAGTCTTTTCATGACCCCTCATAGTAAGATATTACTCACAATCTCCTTCCTACCTTTCCCATTCGAGGTTCTCCAATCAGTGCTCTGAATTCCAGGTTGTTTTGAGCATAACTTCTAAGGTGAGTGCAGACATGATCCAGCTGTTTTCTACAGGAACCTCACCAGAGAGAGTTAAGCAGGAGAAAAATCCTTAAAATGTGATTAATATTTCTTCTAGACAAGTGATGGAAGATTTAAAAGATAGCACAGTTTCACTGAGATAGGATTGTTCTTTGGTTTTTGTTTTGCTTTGGGGTTTTTTTTGTAGAAAATTCATCTAATCAAGAAAATGACAGGAAAGTTATACACTAAAAAAATCAGATGAAACACCATGTTATCCATAGGTTATAATTCATCCTTAGGGCACCTCCATACACAACAAGGTCATGTCTTGGAATGGTCCCTGGGAGTCAAAACTGGTCCTGTGTGAAGGGAGAATTTCACACTATTCCAGATCATAAGAAAAAAGTAAAATATTACAATTAAGCAATTGTGTATTATTGAACCAATTTTCAGTTGTTTTAGAATAACTGAAAGCTAACAATAAGGTAAATCTGAAAACTGCAGACACAGAAACTCAGCATATACAGTGCTCTGCTGTATTCTCCAAATAAATTCCTTTCAATTTTATATATCAGAGCTTATTATAAGCTTAAGCATTCCTCCTCTTTTGCCTGTCAGGATCTCTTGGAGAGAGTCAGCATTCTTTTATGTGGATAGAAGGCATGAAACTTGAGCAGCTAAATGC
>VXAU01003872.1:0-20290 GCA_013399695.1 Formicarius rufipectus | reverse complement strand
AGAGAATAGAATATAATGAAAAATAATTATATGATTAACCTCTATTTTATATCTTCAGAGTACTTTGCAGAAAATTAATTAGTAAGAGTAATGTCTTGGTGACACTAATGATAAAAATGAAGTGGTTTATTCAAAGGCAAATATCAACACAGTTGAAAATTTCACCTTGGTACCAATATAAGTAATTCCTTTATCAAAGGGATACCAAGTATGACCCTAGAATTAATNCAAGTTTGACCCTAGAATTAATATTATCATTTTCTTCAGAATGTTTGGGCAATTTCAAAGAAACACTACACTTCAAACCTCTTCCAATTTTCATTCTTGCTTCTTGGCATCAAAGGTTCAATATAATTTTATTTCTTAGAAAATTCCAGTGAAATGTTACATGTGAGAACCACCAGTTTCTCTTGAGAGTTTCTCAGCTTAGAAAGGGACTGGTAAATAGTTAATACAATTTGAATATCCACCTTATATAAAGAAATTTAACTTTCAGCACATATATTGAATGTGTCATCCTCCAACATTTTTCCATTGGAAATCCTATTTGCATTCATTGACACATAGGTTTATTTTATTATTTTCTAAAATTCCATTTATCTAGCAGTCTACATGGAATTTGAGTTTAAAGATGTGCAGATGAAGAATTTTCTTTCTTTTTAAGGAGAATGTATTTAGTCTTAGTGATTTCTTGTTCAAATTCATTGTGTTAGCCTAGAGACAACCCATTATATATGACCAGACTCAGGCAGAGTGAAAAACATCTCGGACAATATTGTGTTTGAGGTATGGAGGTACCAGGGGGAGTTTAGTCATGAAATTTTAAGACATGAAGTGATTTAAAATATTCACCAAGTCTCATTTGAGTGTGTCCAAAAATACAGAATTTATTCTAATCTATTTTCTGTGCAATTATTGCATATGCTTCCAATCAGCAGCATATTTTTACTTCTACTCCACTCTGATTATCCATTTCTGCATTTGTTTCTCATTGGACTGTAAAACATGTTTGATTGTTGCCCTATTAATCCAAGCACTTTAAAAGCCTGAAACTTTTGAATGTCTGCCAAATTGAAGCTCTATTCTCCTGATGCCTTTTGCTAGCAGAAGAAAGAAAAGACCTAATCTCCTTTCTCAAAGCTGGATTGAACATGTAGGCTCTCAAAAATTAAAGATGACAAACCAGAAGGCAGTTTTCTCTGAACAGTGTTGATGAGACCTCTGGTACAAGACTCAGAAAGTGAATAATTCTACTCTCTCATTTAAATAAAACAAGGCAATTCATAATATAAAGTGTATGTTATACAATATAAACTCATGGCATTCTCCCATTTGGATTTGATACTATATTGTTCTCATCTCAAATAAATTCACCAATCAGCAACACATACTTGTACATATATGTTTTATCTGTGCGTACATGTCTTTCCCCAATTATTAGAACCAAGAGAAAAATCAAAATTAAACAGACTGCTGAACTGAATGCACCATTTTAAAAAGGATAAAACTTTACAGTAGAGGCAGAAAACCAAAAGATAACTGCAAACATTTTTTAGCGTTGTACTTGTTGAATAACTCATATTTAACAGTAAATGGTTATGAATCACAAAGGTGCTGAGTCTCCTGTGAGAATCTGAGGTGTTTTTATTTCTTCTTTCGAAAGCAATGTGTAATTTTTTCTGCTTGTTGATTTAGTCATTTTCTCTAAACAATTACATGAACTTCTCAGGATCCAGGTTTCACAATGTGGAGGCTGAAAAGAGTCAATTATACCTTTCAATTATTCTAGAGTATACCCAGAGTAATTACAGTGTAACTTAGAGTAGATTTTAGCCTTGAAATCTCATGATTGTGAGCAACATTTTTTATTTTTTGTGCATTTAAATAGATTGTACAAACATCCCTGCATTTTCTGAAAACACTACTTTTAAAACAGATGCAAGATGACCATTGTTCATACCAACAAAACCAGTATGAATCATTATTATTATCATCATCATTATTACAAAGTATTACTTAATGATGTGGTCCCATAAATAAACAGGTATGCTGTAAAGAACAAGAATGGAGTAAGTAAAATCAGTGTGTTCATACTGGATCATTTTGTTTCCTTGAATCATTAACCAAACATTGCTATTAACTTTCCTGATAGAAATTGTTCATGCAAGGTCTGCATTCTCTGCTGCTGGGTTGCACAGGCAAACTTAATTGCCAACAAATTCCTTTTTAGAAAGATAGATCACTATTTTACTTTTCCCATGACTGGATCAAAGCCATGATTACAGACTGCAAATTATATCCCCCACTGGAAGATTCAAAGGCACATATTCCAAAATCAAACCTCAGGACAACAAGTAGCCTATCATTGTTAGAAAACTAACAGTACCTTTATCATAAAACAAAAAACAAACAAACAAACAAAAAAAGACAAAAACAAACCCAAAACAAAACAAACAAAAAAACCCACAAAAACCAAAACAAACAAACCAAAAACAAAACCACAAAAACAACAACCAAAAAACCAACCAAAAAAACAAACAAAACAAAAGTTAAGAATGAAAATAAGATAAATAAAAGGTTTCAAATATTTTTTCCTTATATGTCTAGATTACATAAGGAGATATGCTATTGTAACAGTTCTAGGAAAAAGCTTCTTGTATCCCTTCACTTATTTGTGAGTGTCATTTTAAATGCTGTAGGATCTTAACAATAGTACAATTTAAAAAGTTGTTGTTGGAAACTTTTTACTTTCTTTTTATTTCTTTCTAGAATCAGAACATAACCACTATCTGAATGCTATATTTTTACATGTTCTCAGAAGAAATGCAGAGCAATAAATGCTTAGAAGGTGTAAATTTAGCTTTGTGGGGAAAAAAGTAATCAGCAATCATAAAAGACACAATGATCCACTTTAGGAAGGCTCTTACTTCTGTCATAGTATTGACTGTGCTTTTTATACATGTTTGATATTTCACAATAAATTATGTCAAATTATCAATACCACTTCATAATTTATTACATAGAATTAAGGAACACCCATTCTCAAAAAAAAGTAACTAAACCTGTGAAGACAAAATTATGTTGCATGTCTATTATAAATGAGCAAATATGGAAATACTTCGAACTTTAACCCAATCCTTTTGTTAGTGACTGGAGTAATTCTCAGATTGAGACCTTTAAAGAGGCATCAGAAGCCTGATTAGGCTACAGGCACCTCTGCCCCGTGTATTTTTTTGCAGACTCAACCTGAAAGGTGTTTTGATACTGCAGCAGAATGAAGTTGTTCCATTCCAACAAAGATGACAATATAAGTCCTTTAAGGTGACAAAAATACATTATTTTGCAGCATTTAGAACCCTTGAATTTGCTCAGCCTGTCAAAATGTATTGTGTTTATTTTCTATTTGATTGTCAAGTGTAAAGAGACATTAAACCCCTATATCCAAATAGAGGAAGGTTCTCTGGCAAAGGGAAGAAAACAAACATTTTTCTGAGGATTATTTTCCAAAATGGGGACAGGTCTCAAGATGCAGAGGACATTTAAAGTCTTCAGTAGGAAAATTCTGGATTTTCCAGGAAGTATGAATAATAAGAGTAAACTGAAAACAGGCTGCTTAAATTTAAACAGCTTCTTCTGTTGGATAAGTGAAAAAATATGTTTGTGCCTCAACTGTCCCTTGTACATTCTTCTCTGCTCTTCTTAGGCATCCAAAATAGACTTCTTGTTTAGATATTCATAGATATACAGTAACAAAATAGTACTTTTATGTTTAATACTGCAAGATGGTAAAGGTTTCACAGTTTTGATCTCTGGGATGGTTTATGCATCTGAGTGTTCTCAGGGATATAGTGACCTTAGCTCTATGGAGTAGCTGGTGCTTAGGAGAACATGTAGAAGATGAGTTTTATGATTTTCAACTATAGTCAAATAAGAATGATGGAAATCTAGAATTTATCAATAAAACATGGGTTGACAGTTTATTGTTAGCATGAGTGCTATATAATTCCCTGCCTATAATTCCAAATATACTATCCCCTTTCACTTCCTTTTAAGATAGTAACTGGATCATATGGATTGTTCTATATCTTGGAGCAAGTCCAGAAATGGTGTGAGGTGCCTAAAAGTGTGGGAATTTCTCCCTATGACCAAATGTGTTATTATAAAACAGAATACAATAATACTTAGTATCTTGGACAAAGATAAGTGAGCTTTCTACTGTCTTCTTGACATGAGTACTTGGAAGCAGATACTACCAACTTCTGAGTATTCGGAAAACTCCCTTGACCTGAAAAATAACCAATTTCTGTCACCCTTCTACTACCATCTTACTCTTCGCCTTCCTATGTAAGCTGACAGGTACTGCTCACCTGAGACTAGACAGTAGTAAGAATTACATCAATCCTATTTTAAAATGCAATTCTCAATATGCACAGAATAGAGGGTCTTTAAGATTCATCTTGAATAATAACTTGATAAATGGTGGGATTCATGGAATTTATTTTATTATTTTTTTTATATCTAATTTAACCAAACCCCATAAAATATTAGAAGAGATGCAAAGGTTAAAAGGCAGTTCTAATGTTCACATTCTTGAGGTACAGTTCTTGTTAAATCCAGTCTCACCAACATTTTCCACTAGTCAGTATTCCATAAAGAAACTAGTGTCTGGCTGTCATCTCCTTGGTCAGTTGTAGCACTTAACATTTCAATGCTACTACTCACAGAATTCACAGATGTCCCCTTCTTGAAAGTGTTCAAGGCCAGGTTGGCTTTGAGCAACCCAGTCTTGTGAAAGGTGTCCCTGACCATGATAGCAGAGGGATTGGAACTAGTTGATTATTAAGGTCCCTACCAACCCAAACCATTCTATTCTGTGGTGCTCTGGCAGCAAAAGCAGTTTCCTTGGATATGATTTATTCCATTGAACAATGATCATTGCTCCCTTTACTTGCAAATAGTTTTTGACTTGGAATCAAAAGAGTGATAGCCTTCTCATTAGAGAAAACGTAGTTTCCTCTAAGACTTCTCAAGCATGCCTAGTTACTTCATTTGTAATCATTTCTGCAAGTGCAACGTATGACAAGTGATTTATCTCTAAAAATTAACAACTGGTTTGATTTCGGGGTTTTGCTTGTTTGGATGACCTTTTTTTTCTTTTTTTGGTCTTGTTGATGTTATTGCTTTCTCAAGTCCTCAACTTCAAGTCCACACACCACACACACAAATAATGCAACATAAGGACAATACAGAATAATAAATCTCAAAAATTCCCTAACCTTCCTTCTCGATCCATTAGAAATATATCCTGAAAAAAGATGCTCTTTATCTGTGGGCTGTTGTAAAGTTTGACATAAAAATTGGTAAGAAATGAGCAAGAAAGTAACAAAATTGATTGTTTTATGGGAGTATGCGGGCCAATTCAAGAGTTAACAAGTCAGAAATATCTGTAAATTGTTAATATTAGTATCTTTCAAAGAGTCAAATTTCTGCAAGCTGTTTAGTCATATAACATATGGTTCTACATAAAAAAGTGTAAGTGCACACACACACATGCACATCCTTACACATATACAACAGAAAACCTGCTGAACCTGACAAAAATTGTGTAAATAGTTTCTACCCAGAAACTATGACTCCATCATTTTTCATTTCACTTTTCCATACTTACCATGTTTATACACTTCTAGAATATTAAAAGGGTGGAAATTTAACAGTTCTGTTTTTCAAAAGACAAAATACAAGAAAAAAAAATCCTGTTTTCATTCAGTGCAACAATATGAGCATTTAAACAGAAAGTCCCATTTATTCACCTCTTTTCCAATAGCATAAACAGGATTTGTCTTTATCTTTCCTAGTCTCAAAACAAAGCACAAGCCTGTGTATTAACCACAGCAGGTTTTGTACTCTTTCTCCTTACAGTGACTTTAAATTTTAGCATATGATTAGATCTCTGGAAGAAACTAAGGGAGAATACTGCAGCTGCTGAAAGGGAGATTAAGTAATTCATTAGCTGTGGTTTCAAAGAGTGGATGTCTAATTTTTGTAATCTTCTTAAGTATAAAGAGACAGAAGTCCAGTTTCAGAAATTCTGTCTTTTTTTTGGCAAATAGGCATTCTGTCTGATGACTTCTTGATGTACATCAGCTTAACATGACAGGCAGAAGTCATAAACACCATGCAATATAGAAAATATTCAGCTATTTTAAATTATTGCTTTATTTAGTGAGGATTTCTTTTTTAAAGTTCAGTTTCAAATATTTATGCTAACTCGGATTTAGTGGTAACAGAAGAACAGTGTGAACCAAAAAGCTGTTGGCTTTATTTTGTAGGAAAAAAATCTTTTCCAGAAAGAATTCCATATAATATAGAGCATTAAAGACTTTATATATTTTTAATTGGCTCAAATATATCAGTATTTTTATTAAAAACATATACTAATAATTAAAGTATTCAAAGGACTAAATCTATTATAACTTTTCTAATAGAAGTATAGGGTTTTACATCATGCCAGATGCGAACTAGCATAGAAATGACTTATATATAAATCTGATATAGTGCAAAATTCCTTCCTCCATCTGTTTTAACATCAACATTTCATACTTCGTTGTGGGAAAGTCATTCATTCAAGTGTCCAAGTGTCTTTGTAGGTGTCATTTTCACACTCTCACATAGGTGAGATTTTATGTAATTATCTCTCACTAGCAATAGCAGTTCGTGCTATTCAGGTGAAATCCATCTATAACTTGGAATTTTTTTGTTGTAATATATTTTCAGAATGGATTTCTTTTCTTTTTTTTTTTTTTTTGTTTTGTTTTGTTTTGTTTTGTTTTTGTTTTGTTTTTGTTTTTTTTTACTCACCAACTATCCATACTCTATATACCTTATGTTTTTATATGCAATGTATTGTCATTGATCAGGTCATATAAGGTATAAGAAAATTGAGTCTTCAAAACTATCAGGACATAATTGTCATGACATAATTGTTTTCTATGTTGTGAGTAATTCCTCATTTTGATATTATAGCCTTCACACATAGAAGTAACTTTGCAAACTGAGGCCATTAAATTTGCTGAAAATTCTTCTGTTTTTCATTACAACAAACAAAGAAAAAACTCTCTTTTTGCCAGCTATGATTATACAATGAAATTATTAAAAACTAAAGTTGTCCAGAAAGCACTAGATGTGCAATTTTTGGGGTTTATTTATTAAAAAGACTAAAAAAGGATTTTCAGCCTAGGACAGGGAAACACAATTTGTGGATTTTAATGTGTGGCTTACCACCTCACAGTTGTAGAGAAATTATGAAAACTCCTTGCTCTTCCATTTTCTTCTCTGTCTAACTTTAGGGTGGAAAAATTTCTATTTGACCAAAGCTACAGGGTTAAATTCATTTCCTCAAAATATTTTAAGATTTCATGAAAAAAAACCCAAAAGTTTTAGAGATTTACATTGGAAAAGCTCAATAAACTTCCTAATTGACTTCTTAATTGTTTAACCACTAAAATTCTACCACTTTTGAAAAATACACAGAACATATAATGTTATAATAGTAAGATAAAGTTCAATGTAAACAATATCAATATCTATTCTCATGAACTGTACTGATGATTCTAAGAAAAGTTCTCTACCTTTCTGGTGACACAATTTATATAATTTCTAAATACCTTACTGATTGCTTAAAGCAGACTGAATAAAAGGATGAAGGGCACTTCCTGAGGTGTTTGCTGAAGTAAACGTATCAAATTCACTCAATCACAGCACATTTGAAGATAATGGTTATTTCTTACACATTATTAATTGATGTTGTTACTTTCACAAAATTAGTCTTTAGCAACCATATTATCAATTAGATGTGAGTATGTAATGCCATGAAGCTGAAGCAAATTAGTTAGCAGTGACAACTACATCTTGAAAGAGCCTAGTAACAAAGGTCCAGGTGACTGCTCCTTGACAATAGACATCAAAACCAGGATTGGCTTCTTTTCTTTCTTCCTCCACTTTCTTCATTTAATTTTGATGCCTAATCCCCCCCACAATCCCAGCTCTACCCTGAAAAACATGTGTTTCATGATTCCAGCGTAGCTTTTTGGTGTGCACTATGCAGGATATCCTACCTGTTTGTGGTACCTTGTGCTTATCTTGCCTCTGTCTGTCAACTATTTATCCCTCCATTGTTTCCTATGTGCAACTTCACACACATGTATTCCTTCAATGGTTACATTACTCTCATGCTTATCTAAAATGCTTACACATTGTGTTTGGTTATTCTATGAAAATATTGTTAAATACTGTCATTAATTGCAAAATTTTAGCATGCTCATATTTGGATTTAAGGAAAGCTGATATTAGTAAATCTAATTAAATAAATAGGTAACATTTAAATTGGAATATCTTTAAAACATCCAGGTGTCAGAAGGCCCTGCTTTGATTACATTGTCCAAGTGGAAAATTACATTAGGTGGTTTCTAGAAAAATGATATTTTATAGTGATGTTAGAAGTCATTTAAATTACACTTATTAACACCAGCAGACAAGTCTTTTGGTTTGATTATTTTCCAGTGCTGTCCTACAGTAGATTATTCAATCTCCTGCTGAGATCTTTGAATTCTTTGTCTATTGTGGGACTGTAGGTTTCATGTTCCAGTTTCTATCACTAAGGTTTCTGTGTGATGCCTTGATCTAAAAGCACACATAATTAAAAGAAGTCACCCACTCCTGCCACATATGCCATGTTGAATTTAATAATTCTACAGTGCCCTTAGGCACACAGCAGGGATTACTCTTCAAAACCCCATGTCCTCTATGTTACTGCTTATCTGATAAGTAACATCAGTACTGAATTCTGCTTTACATCAGAGAGCTACCATTTCAATACAATGACAAAGTGGCATATCTTGAGTTAACAATAATGTTTCCTAAGTAAGGAAAGATTTGTTCTTTTGTTCTTTGATTTGTTCACATGCAAACAACAGTAGGCTTGATGTGATGGTGCTGTAAGCTCCTTTTGCTGCTGTAAAAATATGTAGATAATGAGACAAAATTTACTGAAATATAAGCAATAATAAAATAGTGCATTTTTCAGATCAAAAGTAGAAGCCCTGAATTTTATATCTCTGTCAGCAACACCAATTTTGCCAAAACTCTTTGGATAAAATCAGAAAGAAGGGTTGAGGGAGGGGATTCTCCCCTTATATTTTACCAGGTGAGACCTCACCTGGAGTGCTTCATCCAGCTCTAGAGTCCTCACCACCAGAAAGACATAGATCTGTTAGAACAGGTCCCAAGAAGGGCCACAAAGATGATCAGAGGTCTGGAGCACCTCTCCTATAGGCTGAGATTGCAGGAATTGCTCAGCATGGAGAAAAGAGGACTTCAGGGACACCTCAACGCTTCAAGGAGACCTCATTGTGGCCTTCCAGTACCTTAAGGCAGCTTTATAAAAGGAGGGAGAGGAACTTCTTATGAGAGCAAAGAGTGACAGGACAAGAGGCAATAGTTTTAAACTGAAAGAGGCCAAGTTTAGATCAGATGTTAGGAAGGAGTTCTCTACTCAGAGGATGGTGATGAACTGGAACAGGTAGTCCAGAGAAGGAAGTTGATGCCCCATTTCTGGAAGTGTTCAAGGCCGAATTGGATGGGGCCCTGAGAAATCTGGTCTAGTGGAAGATGTCCCTGCCCCCAGCACAGTGGTTGAAACTAGTTGATCTTTAAGACTCCTTCCAACCCTAATTATTCTATGATTCTATGATTTTGTAATTACAATATAGCCAAAAGTACTTTCATATTGAGCTCAAACATATGTTAGTGGTTGTACAATCTTTTTTTCTGGAAAGTTCACTGGGAATGTTTCAGAATGAAGTGTTGGACTGAATTCTGAAATATATGAAAAGGTTAGATAAACTAAAACAATTCTCTTTTTTATTATAGCTCTTCTTTAACCATGCATTAGGTCTGTGACTTTAAAAGTTTCTAGGAACCCAAAGAGTTTTGCAAAGTCTCCTAGGATTAGAGCTACAAGAAATAGCAGTTTCTATATCCAAATTTGCTGAAAATATTTCTGCTTACTTTTAAGATAGAGATTTATTTAATACTAATTACACACAATCCTGAAATGATTCAAAGTTTTCTGGAAAATTAAAGATCAACCTCAAGCCACAGATAGAATTCTAAAGCCTCTAACAACTAGAGGACCAAAACCAAATGAAGTTTGTCTCACGTAAACACCTTGATCATGTCTGAGTTTTGGTCAATTTACATACAAATGTGCAGACTCCTATCTTAATATACTTTATAAACTGATTGCTATTTGAGGGGCAAAAATGGCACAAAGTCCCCAGCCTCTTCCACGACCCTTATCACCAGACTGCTTACCCCACTGAGCATCAGATATATCCTTCCTTCTCTTCATTACATACTTAAAGCTTTTTTTACTACCCTTCACATCTCTTTCTAGTTTCAGCTCAAACTGTTTTGTCATTCCTACATGAATGGCAATGCCTTTGCGCCCCTCCCATATAACCTGACCCCACTTCTGCCATGTGTACCTCTTTTTTGTGGTTGAGCTCTGTCAGGAACTCATTGTTTATCTATGCCGACATTTTCTCAGACTTGCCTGACAAGAACAGACCATTCTTGTGCCCTGAGGAGGTTGTCCTTGAAGATCAACCAGTATTTCATTCAGCAAATGTTCATCTAAAAAATACATGATGTTTAACTCAGAATAGCAACTTTAGCATTTCTTTTTCCTGTGGCAGTAGTCTGTTTTTTGATTTGTTTTTCTTTCACTGTCATCTAAGTCAATTTTTCAGGATGCCAGTAGATATCTAAAATATTTGCAGATCTAAAATATTGCCCTCAGTCTTCTCTTCCACATTCCCACTTTCCCAGCATGAGAAGAAGGTAAACTTTTTCCAGTAAATGCAAATGCACAGTGATAACCTCTCTGAAAACTGGTAATATTCAAATGTTTAAATATTTGTAGATCCCAGCTTTGTAACTCAGCTGTTTTTCTTATTAGGTAAGCAAACTAATAAAATTTGTCTTCTCAACAGAGAAAGAAAAAACAAAGGCATTCAAAATCACAGAACATTCAGAGCTGGAAGGAACCTACAAGGATCATCAATTCCAATTCTTAAATGAACGGCCTGTACAGGGGATTTAACCTTGGCATTTTTAGCACCAAGTTTTAACCAACTGAACAAATCCCAGGGAAGTTGTTATAGTGTTAGAATCTCGTGGAATTTTTCTTTCCCCTACCACCAAACGAAGAGCTAATGGCATACAGTATTGTCCACATATTGTGGACAGAACAGTCATCATAATGCAAAACTTCAAAAGCAAAATAAACTATATTTGTATGTGAGAGAGGCTTAAACTTCCAATGTATGCTCTATTTTCTTTTTAACACTGCTTCCCTTAATCATTTTGTTTCCCGACTAAAGCCCATGAAGCAAAGAGTAGAGAACTATACTCCAAAATAGGCTACTTAGCAATGTAAAGATGTCCTTTACAGGTTAAAATTTCTTTCCTCTTCTCCTCACTAGGCAAGACATAACATTTTGTTTAATACATAAAGGTTAATAGAAGCAGAAGGAAAATAGCTTACAAGTGTGTTTATTTGCCTAAGTATGAAGGCTCTAAACACAGATACGTTATGGATATTATCAACTACTCAACAGAATAGACTTGCTTTATCCATTGGGCTGGATTTTGTTTCAAGGTTAGGTGAAACATAGAAGTCACCTTCTGATTGTGCAGTTTCAATTAAAGAAGAATCAAGACTATAGATACACAATGCTTATTAGTAAACAGATAGTCTCTCACTAAAAATCACCAAATATGTGCTAATTTTACTTATGGTATATATGTATCAATAGTTTGGTGTGAATTTTGATCTTTGTGTTTAATAAATAACTTTTTTCTAAATTCTTTTAAAACTCCATCTCTTCAGGTAAGTCTTTTCAAATAGTGTGACATTGATCGGTAGTAAAGACATATCTCGCTTTAGCCTCTGGATCCACTCAATTACTGTATCATAATAGCAGTATTGCCTTTAGCTGAAAGATAATTTTGTTGTTTTTTGAGTTCATTAAAAAAATAAAAATACATGTTCCAGCATGTTAAAATCTTTCATTTTGTTGCCAGATTGTGCATGGATTCAGACAACAGTGTCATGATACAACTATGCTGACAGAGATCAGAGTGCCATGGTGAGAGTGATGAGACATATAAACAGCGACAAAGTAATTTCTAGTTCAGTGAAAATTTGTGGTTTTTCATCTGCGATAGACTTTTAAATTGCAAATGCATAAAAAAAGCAAGTGGATTCAGAAACAAAAAGTTTTACAAAATGTAATAGGCTTTAAAACTGTAGTATTACTTTTTCAGTATTTTCTTTGGTAAAAGCTTGGAATATGCATAATTCATCTTCTGCATGGTAATATCTTCATGGACATGTTATGTAGAAGAAAGTTCTCCCATGCCAGAGATTTCTACACTAGATTATTTAGTAATCTTTTTGACAGTTAAGAGAAGTAGTAAGAGCTGCAAAAATATTAGAGAGGCTTTATCACCGAGGAAGCTTATGGTTGAGTTCACACTTGTCTTTTAGACATTTCCAAATCCTCCATATTAGAGTAAAGAATCTGACATTAAAGAATCTTTTAAACCAAAACTATGGAGCGGTCTCTGTGCTTACTCTTTTAGCATGAGTCATCAAAAAGTTCTCATGTAAGGGCAGAAACTGTAGGGGGGCAATGGCATATCATTCCCAGTGTTGGGGCATGGTAGGGGCAGTGGCTCCCTGAGGACCAGATGTGGGGAGTGATGGACAGTAGCCCAGGGCAGGGTCTCATTGCCAGGTCCCATCCTGCCATTGCAGTCAGGGAGCAGAGCAGGCAGCCTTGGACACCACTGGGCACCTTCCTATAGATGGGGATGAAGCTGGGGCATGGCTGAAGCTGGGTCAGGACATCACCCTGTGAGTGAGGCTCAGAGTTAGGCCTGGTGAGGGGAATCAGGGCCAGATACAATCTTGAGGTAGCCAGGTGTCTCTACTTTAGCGCTTTAGTTTAGTTCTATTGAGAAATGTGCTTTTGAAGTGACTTTTCTCATTGTTTCTACTTTAATTCACATTATGGCTTCAAATCACTCTTACTAGGTTTCTTTTGAATGAAACTATCAGGAAAGATGCTCTCCAGAGACACACTGAATGTACTCTGATTGCTGGTTGTTATCACACTCAAGTTACCAAAGCAGAATTAGTCCAAAGTAAAATTTCCTGTGTTCTCAATACTGTTTTGCTGTATAAAAACTTATATTCATTTTGCATGTTTCTACTTGTAACATGTCACAGACAAGACATATCTCACTGACTGATGGGTCAAATCAACAATTTTGTCTCTGTGTGTGTGTCAGGGGAGGGGACCAGCCCTCCAGCACAGAGCCCTCATGGTCTGCCAGGACAGCCGCCGAGGTTTGCAGCCACATGGCATGGAGCAGACATGGGGGCCTGTCAGTCTATGAGGTCCAACTGGTAACACCCCCTGAGCCTCTGATTGTCTGTGGATCCTCACTGTGGCTGGGGGGCAGTGAGTGGTCAGTGAACTAAAGGTCCTGCTTGGAGGGGGTGGCCACAGTGACCAGTCTACAAACATATGACACACACGAGGTATCCATTGGGCCTTGGCCTGCTCTCCCAAAACTGTCAACATGTGACTTTCTAAGTGGCAACTATGTTTATTTCTCCTTTTCTCTCTTTATTCCTTCTTCTCTTAATCTCTCTTCCTTCTCTTAATCTGTCTTCCTTTATTCTTTTCTTCCTCTTTTGGGTAATTGAAACACTCATTTTCTATAAGGTGTGGGTACCTCACATGAGCTGCATGGAGTTTGTATTTGCTGGGTGTAACAAAAATTCCTTACTACAGCAATGCTTGCTAGTCTCAATAATCTGTTGTAATGCTTTTGTGAAGTTACATCTTACTCCTGTAAAACTCTTTTTGCCAAAATGTCTATTTTCTCACCAAACTAAAAGAAATCTCTTAGGGAAAAATGTGTAGTTTTTCTCTGGACATGAATTCAAGGTACCAAAGAACCAGTGGCTTTACAAGGGTTTGTGAAGCCTGAAATTATAGTGTGACACCTGGTACAGCTGGATCGAACTGCAACACATGTATATAAACCTAGGATATTTTTGGTTTCTGGAAATATGGTTGTTCTCCAATGAGCATAGAGTGCATGGAGCAGTCTGCATCAAACATGATTTTGTATCACTAGCTTTGCCATTAAATTTCTGCTTATGGCATTGTTGTTGAGAAAGCAAACAGAGCTGGCTAATTTTTTAGCAGTTAATACTGCTAATAATTTTAGGATTACTTGTAAATTGTAGCCCATTTCTAGTATTTTCAGACAAATCTTTTTTCAGGGCATAAAAAGGAAAGAATCAATTACCATGAGAGTTCTCATTGGTCCAATAGTCTCATGGCCCATACATTCACAAATAAAAGATCCAGAGTTCTCATGCCTCTTTTACCTGAAACCTCACACCATTTATTTCAAATCACTCCTTTTCACTGCATAGACTAGTCAAACCTCTACTTTTCAGGGAAGTATTTCAACTCCTATAAAGTGTTCATGGCAGAGACAGACTGCTGCTATTCAAGTAGGGTAGTGTGATGTCATACCTGAGATTACAAGTCCCCCTTTGCTTTATTGATACAACTAGACTGCTTTCTGTTCTATAGTTGTCTCAGTCATAGCTTCTGTTTATTTGCTGGGCTTATTTCAGAGCTCCATTCATACTCATAGATAGCAGAGAATTTGAACAGACTAATACTGTTTTGCAGTATGTCACTATCACCATAATTTCAAACAGTGGGAAAGTTAGGACTACTTATCTGAAAACCTTTTTTAAAATGCACCATTGATTTCAGGAGCCAACTCTTTGCTGATAAACCTAGAATGAATATGGCAGTGAATTAGTGTCAGTGGACCTGTTTATGACCAAGTGTAAGCACGACTCACTGACAGAAAATACCTTCTCTTCAGTCAAGATGACAGATTTGGCTATTGCTTTTTCAATTATCATATTGCTTGCCGAATTATGTATGAAACCTTCATTATCATTATTGAAAATGAAATGCATTGCCAATTATTTAAGCTGGAATACCTTAGGACCTGGCTTAGCTGAAGCTAGTATGAACAGAGCCAGAAAACATTACTTAAGAAACAAAAGCATTGTCTCTGGCATAGTTACTTAAATATTTTCATGTCTTATTACCAATGCCAAAACCAGTCATGGAAGTTAGACTTGGATTGTATAAATGCTACTTACAGCAAATTTTCATTGATGCCCTAAAATACACTGAAAAAAATTCCAAATCTCAATGTAATTTGACATCAGTGTGGTGGTTTGACTTTAGACCTTCCGGGGAGACAGATCACATGGTTTGCTGTATCCAAGTGAAGTATTCCATCTTATTTTAGGTCAGCTTAGATATAAGAAGGGATAGATGGAAGTTTTGAGTCAGTCCTTTTCCGGCGATGAAGGGCGTTGGTTGTGGACCTGCTGTCTCTTCAGGGAGAGCTGCACATCTCTCTCTGGAACATAGAGCTTGTTTACGTGTTCTTTATTGTTTGTGTGTGCATATAGTAATATTAAGTTCCTTTTTCTTCTCTGTATATATATATATATATTTGTATAAATCTATACTGCTTCAGTAGTATTAGAATCCACTTTTCATCTAGTGTGGTTTTTTCCCCCACCCCCCTTTTTCTCCCTGCAAGTGGGAGGGAGGGGGAAGCTGTTGTTTTGGGGCCTCTGGATATTTGCCTTTGGCCAGGGATAAACTACCACTTCTGACACCAAAACTCTGGCGGTTTTCACCTGGTATCCACCCAAACCTCCAGGCCTCCCCTTTCCCAGAGAGAAAGGGAGAAAAGGCAAAAAAAACTAGTTGAAAGATAACTCAGAGTTATCTCAGAGTCAAAACAAACTCAGAGTAGTTAAATACTTAAATTTATTTTTAATTTTTATTTTAATCTAACAAGATAAGAACTAAAACTAAAGGTAATAAAACTAACAAGTAAGAAATAAATCAGTCTCAAGAACCCCTCTCCTCCCACTCTTCCCTCCAGCCAGCAGTTAGAGACAGCAGGGAATGGGAGTTTTGCAGGTAGTTGTTGTTGCTGCAACACTTCTACCAGGGAAAAAAACCTGCTACAGGTGGGTCTCCTTCTCCAGGAGTCATGGCTGCAAGTCTCTTCCAGGATATTTCTCCATTCTGGGTCTCCCACAGGACAACAGCTCCTTCAGGCATCCACCTGCTTCTCCAGGGGCTGCAGGTGAGTCTCCGTACCCTGATGGATCTCCATGGGCTGCACGGAGAGGTGGGGGGGAATAGCTTTCAGTACTTCCCCGCCCCCTGCTCCAGTGTGGGGTCCCTCCTTCTCCTCCTCCTGCTCCGACCTTGGTCTCTCTCTCTTTCACTCTGTGTTGTTATCTCATGGCTGGAATTTTCATCTGTGCAACACTCCTAATTCTTCAATATCTTATCACAGAGATGTGACTATGATTCTTAATTGGCTCAACTCTGTCCACCAGCAGGAAGTCCCTCCTGGACCTGGCTGGCATTGGTTCCACAGGACAGGGAAAACTTCCAGCAGCTTCTAACAGAAACCGTCCTGGAAGCCCTCCCTTCTACTAAAATTCATCTACAGAAACCCATGACATAAGTTATGTTAGACTTGAATACTAATGTCAGGTAAAAGGGTAAGCACAGAAAATGTCAGATTTTTTTAAAACATACATTTCAATTTAGTTTGTGAGCAAGACTGGACTTACTGAATGAAAAACTACATAAGAAACCACTATCTACTACAGGGTTTCCCTGGTGTCATATTTAACTAATATTTAACATGTTTAACTAACTTGACTACCACTATTAACTGAGACTTGGCTGTCTTGTTTAAAAAAAAAAAAATAAATAAAATTTGTGTTTAACTTGCACAAAGTTTTATTTTTCAGAGAAGCATAAATGATTATTTTCATAATGCAAATATCTATTTTGATTGATGTCCTCAAAATTATTTATATTATCTATGCACTATTTCACATTTCTTTGTGCTAGTTTGAAACAAGTCATTGTCCCTGCCCATAGTGGTGAGGTTGTAACTAAATGATCTTTATGGTCTCTACCATCCAAAACCATTTAATAATATTATGATTATTAAAGAGACTGACAGGTTGTATTGTTATTACTTATGAATTATGCAAAATTCTGTATGTAGGAGTAGTGAGGTTTAAAAACTGAAAGGAGTTCTAGTTTTTTCTTGTATTTTTCTTAGCAACAATTATTCAACTATAATTTCTATATGATTATGGTTGTGATTATTATGATTGTTATTATCATTATCTTGTATTTTAGAAAGACATCAACAATAATAAGAAAATACATTCAACTTCTTGGGAACTCTAATATTTTTCACATATTCATTTCATTTAGAATATGATCATGCCTAATAATGGATTTATGTAAAAAAATTCGTAATATTTATTTTTCCTGCAGAGGCTGAATTAAAGCATGAAATAGGCAAAATAATTTAGTTTTTAGACCTCTGAGTCTATGTTTTTTACTGGTATTGTCTTTTAGTTCTTAATTATCCTTATTGTTAAGGAATATGATTATGTTCAAGATGGAATTTGAACATATTTTGTTATGTCTCTGAATCAAATGATCATGTACTACTAATTACTGACTAAATTGAGCTTGTTGAATCTCCCAGTGTGAACCTTGTTTTCTATGCTTTAGATTGTTTAAGTGTCCTTTCTTCAATGCTGTACAATCTTGACAAATTCTAAACTGCAAAGCCAACCACTTGATATGGTGGTGTCATGTACAATGAGAAAATTGCATACCCTTCATGTACTTTGTGTTCTCCTTCTGAGTCCAGCAATCACATTTCCCTGCTTAACCTCAGCAGTATTTTCTGACCTTTAGGATAAGTCTTCAGACCTGAGATGGCCTATTTTCCTTAAAGTTTTTCTTATTCAAACAACCTTTATAAGACAGAGTATTTTAATTCTAGACTCTGCATTTTTCACAGCTACTGAAGTAATATGTAATGAAAAAACTTCAGTTTTAGTTTCCCATAATTTTTCAGTAGTGGTCTTATAGGTGTGCTTGCTGTGAGATTCAGAGAGCATTAGGAGTGTCACATGCAAAATACAAGCCTTAAATTATGTTTCTCACTTTGTGCTTGCTTGGTTGGTCATTTCTGATAATAAACATGCATTTGTTTTTGAGATTTAGTTCCTGTTGTCAATGTTCATGGACAATAAAGTCTCTGTTAATTGGGATTGTATTCAAGTGTGCAACTGAAATAAATAAATATTTTAAAACATTGGAGGTTGGAGTGGGAGGTAGGGTGACTTACCTCAGTCATATATGACATGTTGAATTACATAACTGTCACGTCTGTAGGCATGCAGCAATGTCTAATTTTTCAATAACAAATGTGTCTCTTTTGCTGCTCATCTAATAAATAAGTACTAAAATACTGCTTCAGGCTTGTTTGCATGACAGTTGACATTTCAAAATACTGACAAAGTGTCATATCTTGAGTAAACCCTTTCAAGTAAGACAGGTCTGTGAACATGCTTTCTTTTTTTTTTTTTTTTCCCTATAAGCAACAGTGAGAATGCTAGTGCATGGCTGTCATTACTGTCATTTGAAGAAAAAAAAATAAAGTAGAAATTGAAACGATTACATGAAGTGTTACATCAGTGGGGTTTATATTTACAAACACAAAAGTTGACATTTGCACCAGACTTATACATTAAATGTCCAGGTTAAACGTGATCACATGCCAATAAATATCACTAAGCAAGATTTTCCTTGTTTTATTCTTTTTATTTGCTCTACAGGGTCTAGGAGAAAACAGTGAGAAATTTTTTCAGCTACTTGACACCTCTTTTGCAAACCAAACTTTTAAAATGAAAAAACATTTTACAAAGAAGAGATAGATAAGAAAGATAAGTGAGCTTACATTTTAGATAAAGCACAGTTTAAGAAACAAGGATTTACTCTTCTGCATCTTCAATTTGTTGTAGACTTGAACAGACTAAAACAGTAACGGTTTTTAAAGGATATAGTTAACAAAGTATCTTCTTGTTTTCTTCAGTGTTCTAATTTTTCTAACAAACATTGTAAATAGATTCTTAATATTTGCCTAAATTACATTCCATATACCAGTAACTTGCAAAAGCTAATTGCAGATAGTTATCAGTACTTTCAGAATGAAGAAAGCTTAATTCTGGTGGAATCTGAACAGAAAGTTTCTTCTGCACAGGAAAATTCTGTAAATCTAGTTTGGCTCACATTTCATGTTCCCCAGCTGTTACAATCCGATTATTAAAATTGTTAGAGAGATGCTTTGTAATTTGACTGCTGGAAAGACCAAGCATCACCTATGTATGTATAGAGAAGAATGTGACTTGAAATTAAGTCAGACAGGAGAAAAAAAAAAAAGGAGAATACTTAAGTAAAGCAATTCTACTTTGTTCTGTATATCTGACCTGCAAATACAGGAAGAATATGGTGGATCATAAAACAAATTCCACTTAATCTCCTCTATTTATGCTCAAATGCAGCTGCTCTTTGGACAATTGTTCCTGAAAACAGAAGTAATCCTTTTCAAATATAATTGTGATAATAGTTTAAAAAATGGAAGACATTGAAACAAATGACAAAAGCTCACAAAGAGAATGTCACATTCAATTTCTAACTGGGAGAAGGGTTTTGCATTTTGTATTGATTCAGTGATAGAAAAAGTATTAGAAAAAAATTATCTACAAATCTCCTAAACATCATGAAAGTAAAACGCAGGAAATTTTGGTGTTAGTCTTTCAACAACTGCCAAAGACCCAAGGAATGAACACACATTTCTTTAAAGCAAATCTGTCACATGTTTTAATATGATTTGAACACTTTCTTGGTTTTGGGGGAGCAATAAAATGTCACTTCCACAAAAGGTACCTGTATTCTTTGTATAGGAAATTTAAATTGTCTTATAAAAATATTACAAACTTTTTGCTTTCAATAAATCAAATTTCAAAAACATGCAACAAAAAAAAAAAACAACTCCACTGCTCTTAATATACCAGAAGCAAATTATCAATGCTTCAAAATCAAGTATTCTGATATTAGGAAATATCAGACTTAATTCACCCCAGTTGCAGGTGAACAATATGAAACAGACTTCACTTCATGATTATTTACTTTTTTTTTTTTAA
>VXAU01003869.1:11755-208967 GCA_013399695.1 Formicarius rufipectus | reverse complement strand
ACAGAACTTTTTTTTTTTTTAAAAATAATTGAAGTTAGTGGGTTTGATTGTTAAAACAGTCCAGATGCCATACAAAATAAACTGTCATGGCCTCAAAAAAGGAATCTTTAATAATCGTTATCTGTGATTATGTTTCTTCTGGGACTTACCTGGCCTTTCACCCATATAAGATGGAATACGTGTATTGAACCTGAAGAAACTGTTCCCATTTTTAGAAGGGAACCTGCCTGTGCAGTGTTTCTTTTTTTTGTTGTTGTTGTTTGTTTGTTTGTTTTTTGTTTTGTGGGGGTTTTCTGTTTTTGTTGTTGGTTTGGTTGTTTGTTTTTTTTTTTGTGTGTGTGTGTGTTTTTTGCTAGATCCCTTAAAATTTAAATTAGAAATCATTCAACCTCTTTCTATTGATTACCCTTAATACAGATGATATGCCTGACTGTACTTGCCACAGAGCTATTTGAACATCTCAGATTCATGATAGTATGCTTTATAATGCAAGTGAATGTTCAGTTCACTTTCTTTTGTGTCTGTTCCAGGAGCAGGAGGCATTTTTTTGTTTGCTTTGCCCTGGTAGCAATTCCCCTGCGGTGTTGAGTAAATGTGACACTGAATAGTTGGACTGATAAGCTGTTTATGCAGCTTTGAGTTTTATGTCCCTGGCAAAGTCAGTTAACTGCAGCCTGGAGAGAGACCAGGTGAAAGTGTCATCTTGTGTCTTCACAAATGTGAAACGTAATGGTTTACGCAGTGATTGTCCACGATAAGGGATTGGATTTAATAGCTCAAGAAGTCCCTCCCACTTCTGGATTCCTGAATGCTCAGTGCCAGAGCTAGAGTTAGGCGTACAAAGGCTGACTTCTCCTTTTCCATGGTTTTCCTTTTCTGTAGTTTGTCTATTTTAACTGATTTTGCCAGTTCTTAAGGCCCAGAGTTAATATTTGCTTATAGTTTCACAGAATTTCTCCACTGATAACATGACATTGTCTTTTGGTATCATTATTATGCACCAGAATTTCAGACACCGACAATATATTGTATGATCAATATCTACTGCAAATTATGCTTTCTCTAGGTGGACATTGGTCGTGCTTCAACCCATACTCTGAAAAGTTTGGCACCCCTTACAGAGTATACTGTAGCTATTTTCTCCCTGTATGATGAAGGACAATCTGAACCACTCACTGGCAGCTTCACCACAAGTAAGTACTGCTGAGCTTTTGAAGGCTTTCCAAGAAGAAATTTTATACTCTCTTACGTTACTGGAAAGTAAGATCAGTTACAGCAAGTGTCTCTTGCTATGAGTTCAGAAATATGGAATGCTTTCTGTTATTTTCATTGGTGTTTTTGGCTTCTTTGCTCCCTTATTATGGAGCCAATTGCCTCTTTACTCACATGAGTAATTTCTTGACATCATGAAAACTTCTCCACAGCATTCTGAAGCATTACTCAGTGTGATGGCATTTGTATCTCCAGCTGAAGTTTGATGAGTTTTGAATCACACATTTAACCAGTGAGGTTAAATTTATTTAGGCACTAAAGGATAGAGCCTTCTATACATACGGAGGTATTACATCAGAAGGAGAAAACATAAGGCTTTTAATGTTCCTTTAGTTTGTTTAGCACAATTATAGTTTCATTAACTATAGTTCTGCATTAAACAAGTGGTTGATGACACATATTAATGCTTTCCAACATAACAATGGGCAGAGAAAGATTTTGAGGGAGGAAAGAGATGAAGTGAAAAGGGAAAGGAGAACATACATGTACAGAACAAGAGGTTGATACATGGAAAGTGCAAGTGGAAATACACACTGAGTCTGGAAAGGACAGAGATTGGGACTTTGCTTTGAGGTAGAAGAAAAGAGCATGGTGCACAGAACTCTGAGCAAAGGAGATGGACCAGGGGTTGCATGTAGCTTCTTCATTGGAGAGAGGACAAGGATTCTTGTCCAGTTAGGATGGATAAAGAGCCTACTCCCAGAAATACAAATCCACTTCCCTAAGTACAAATAAATGTGCAAAGAATTCTGTAGTGCCTTTGTTGTCTACCTCCCATGTTATATTCGTTGTAACAAACTGCATGTAAAATAGTATGTTCCTGATGTTGCCGTCCATGGAAGGCTCCAAGAATAGTTTACTCTTACTTTCCTGTTGTATAACATTGTATAATATTTTATATAATATTATTTGTATAATATTTTGCAGAAAGAGTTCCAGCTCCGCAGCATTTGGAAATTGATGAAGCATCAACAGATAGTTTTAGGGTCAGCTGGAAGCCCACCTCATCAGATATTGCTTTTTACAGACTGGCATGGATTCCTTTGGATGGGGGGGAATCTGAAGAGGTAAGTTGCCCTGACTTTCTGAGAAGGGGTGAAAGGGAGGAGATAATTCCATTCCGAGGACACCTATGCTGCAACTTTTGCCATTTAAATATTGCCAATTGACTTACAGAGGAATCTGCCCCACTTCAACATTCTCTAAACAAAAATCAAACCAGTATTCTAGTTTTGTTTTGAAGAAGAAGTGAGGAAAGAAGAGATTTTTGTGAATAATCAGTCTAATCTGTAATGAGCCAATACCATAGAATTAGCAGTTATTTGATGTCACTTCAGTTTTTAGAGTTTCTTGTTCTTCATTTTACTGTAAAAATGATGACAGCAACTGAGCCAGAGTAGTATAAAGCTCTAAATTTGTCTAATGTGCTGGCCACAGTAAAATTATGTAAAGTTACAAAGGGAAATGTTTAAACACAGTAGATTTATTACATTGTTCCTTTATTCCTCTTTGTGGTTCTATCTCCTGCTGTATTTTTTGCGTTAAGCCTTTGAAATATCTTGTCCATAGCGCCCTTTTCATCAGAAATTTTAAATGATTTTTCATCCTTTTAGCTTTTCCTTTTTTATTATCTTGGTCCAAGTAGAAAAAGACAGACACTTTCTCTCACTTGCCCAAATTTTCATAGTCTGTCTCATTTCCTCTTTCCCTTTCTTTCTTTATTTACTCATCATTTTGGCTTCTTTTGTACTCCTCAGTCTTTAATGACTCTCATACATCTTGCTCCCTTGGCGTTGTGCGAAGAGGCCACATCTGCAAACTGTTTATCTGGGTACAGAACTCATGGGGAAAGATGACATTTTCCACCTGGCCCTAGGTTTCATGCATTATTTTGTCATCCATTAGGGCAGAAAGCAGTCATTTTAGCTTAGGTTACGTGTCACTTTTTCCTTTAGATTTAGCTTAGCCTGATTCTTTCCTCCCTTTCACCTAGTGAGAGGTATTTATGCAAGCAAGCAAGAAATTAGAGGATTGAACAGGGCAAAGAAGGAGTTGGTAAATGAGAGTGGGCATAGGTCATTCCCTAGCACTTTCTTCTGCTGTAGATGAACTGATTTGCTTCTCTTCCAGTGAGTATCTGCCAGTGAACTCCTTTAAAGCAAATGCTTTTTTAAAGTGACATTCCAGGTATCTGTGTTCTTTGAGTGTGAGAATAAATGATCAAGAAATATATGAACCGTTCAGGTTCTGTTTGTTCATTGTATTCACTAAGAACTGCTGGAGGCCCTAATATTTTAGCATGTTGAAATACTAAAAATGCCCGAGCTGCTTTCTTGTTCTCCTTGCATGACCTCTCTAATGGGGTCAGGTCTAGGATAGCACAGTACCTCCAGGCTGTTGCCTCTTTAAGCTCCTTTCCCAGCTAAGTGATCAGTCATGCAGAGAAACAACATGCACACCCTCTGCTTTTCTCCCAAGACCCAACTTGCCAATTATCTGAGTGGGGTCAGGGGGTGGTGGTGAGTTACACACCTCTCAACTCACTTTACCAACACTGCTGATGTGTGAGGAGAGTTCAGTGGGGTGTTAGCACTAAAAAGCCAAAATGTATTGAAGAGTGACCTTTTGTTTCTAGGTTGCAGTAGAAATGCTGTTATGCTCTTCTGCCTGTTTCTGTTTTTTGTCCTGCCCACCTGAAAGTTCAGCACTCTGTTATGGGTGTTTGTGGGCTGCATTAGCAGGGAGTGGAGGGTGATGCTTCAGAAAGTATGGCAAAGTTATATCTGAGACAGTAATGATGTATAGGTATTTTATAATTATTTGATTCACAACCAGAGGCTCTGGAGAATTGAAAAGGAAGGCATTATCTACTTAGTATACAGCTAGTTTCACTCAAAGCTTGTTCCTGAAATTTTCCTGAGAAAATCTGTGCCAGAAAGTGTGCAGCAGGGGATCCCTGATTCAGTACTTGATAGTTGAGGAAGGCATGGCCCCAACTCATCTCTTTCTTTTCTTGTTTTCTGTATTTGAGTTCAGAAGGTGTGTGATAGTGCTGTGGGTCTCTTTTCCCCGGGACCAACTGAGGAAATCTCCTGTGGTAGTTAGAGTAATGAGGAGAGTTCCACTGTTTCAGCCAACCACTGTGGTAGATTTTATGCAGCACATATTTATTGTTTGGTTTCCATTAGAAGTCTAACTTTGATGTTGTGAATACAGTGACCACCATTAAAAACTTGTCAGTGTTAACCTAGAAAAAGGCAGTTTTATTGTAGTATCTGTCTGCGTAACCTAAAAACTATTGCAAAAACTGGTCAGCCCATTTCACCAGAATTATTGCTGAAACTCCTAGAGCACTCTGGTTTATAGTCCCTTTTTGTTCCAGCTCCTCCCCATCAGTTAATATCTTCCAATAAAATAAATGAGACACAGAAAAGGCTGAAGTGAGACCTTCTGCTTAGAGTTAACATTGCAGATGTGAATCTTCTGCTGCTGTCATAAGTAGAAATAAGAAAAATTACTATTTAAAACTTCACACCATATAGGAAGATTCTCATCAGCACATCTCTCCTAATCTTCAAGTCTGCAGCAGATATTCTTTCAAATTGCATTCAGAGGTGTGGAACAATAACTGCAACTACAGTTCCAGTACAGAAACAGCATTTTGTAAGGCTGTGGAGGTGCTGAATGCATCTGTCATAACAATATTTGAATGGTAGAAATGTGAATGAAGTTAATCTACCCTTGCTATGTTGCTTTAATTGATGAATATTTTGAATTGTAGTGATTTTTCAAGAAAAAACCCCCAAACATATGTTCAACTTTATCAATTAATGTGGGTCACTGCATGAGACTACACATTTTAAATATTCGTAGGCTTTTTTTTTTTTTCCTGATGTGCTTTGTGATACTTTTTATTTCAATATAGTTAATTATTTTTTTTGGAATATCTGAGTCTAGATATAATTTATTTTAAAGGAGAATCCATTTTCCTTCTTTCATTTTAGTCAATTCCTGTAAATTAAACAAATGGAGGACTGATCTTTTATCTTGTTGTGTTACTTAGGTGGTTCTGAACGGAGATGCAGACAGTCATGTTATAGAGGGGTTGTTGCCCGACACAGAATACGAAGTTTCTTTGCTGGCAGTTTTTGATGATGAAACTGAAAGTGAAGTTGTTGCTGTTCTTGGAGCTACATGTAAGACAAACCCTTGATTGTGATTTTTAAAGATGTATAAGTGAATTAAATTTGATGCTTATATATAAAAAATGGTGCATCTTTGAATAACTATAATATTGAAGAATGTGGTGGTTTAGCAGCAGGGCTTTGCTGACTGTATTTTTTGCTTTTCTTGTTTAATGTTGTGTGGTAGATGGCTTTGAATCAAATCAGTGGTTTGGCTCCCTGTCTGAGCTGTGGTATTAATAACCTTTGGATCTGGGTAGATATTCTTCCATCCTACATTTCAATATCTAGTTCTTTGAAAAGGGTTCCTTATGAGAAGATATATCAGATTTTGGAAGGGATGTGTGTTAAGTGTTTTAAAGTACATAATTTACAGGAATTTCATTTAAGATGTTTGGCGTTTTCAGTATAGCCTCTCCTTATATATGTAATTTATACTCACTAGTGATGAATTCTCTCTTGGCT
Source organism: Formicarius rufipectus (assembly GCA_013399695.1). Taxonomy (NCBI): domain Eukaryota; kingdom Metazoa; phylum Chordata; class Aves; order Passeriformes; family Formicariidae; genus Formicarius; species Formicarius rufipectus. The sequence goes on along the minus strand of VXAU01003869.1, from coordinate 203,046 downwards.
GAAATAATGGTCTGAAAAAGCTTACACAGGCATCCTGTGACATTGACATGGCAGTAGCAAAGATAAAATTTGACAATCATGCACAGTGTATTTTATAATACACTATATTATACAGTATAATATACTTTATAATACAGTATATTTTATAATAGAGTGGCCAGTATTTCAGGAAAATTATTCTCTTTTTATGGATAATGACTTGGTTAAGTAAACAACTGTATTTCTTACATGTAAATTCAAAAATTTGTTTGATTTTTAGTAACTTAGTTGCAGACTTAATCTTTAACCTTCTGCTAAGCAAGAAGCCCTTACCCATTAAAATGATGCTGATACTGCCCAGTGTTGCTGAATGTACTTCCTGCTTTTCACTTGCACAGAAATAAAGAACTCAGAAAAATCTTTCAATTTAACTAATCTGACAGCCTTAACAAATGGTCAAAGTCATGCACAGTTCCACCAGAAATCTGGGAAAATATATGCATTCTTACTTAATTGCATTTTATAATTATGTCTTATCTCTAGATCTGAGTGCTAATTCTGCAAATATATGGGCCTAAAGTGAACTAAATTACTGATTCCCTTGTAGTCTTTGAAATGCCTGAAGCGTGTGGGATATTTGTAGGTGTGAACACGTAATTTCACTGTCATAGTTAGAAATACAAGAAAAATACTGTGACTTCCATGTTTTGTGGAATTGTTAGTGAGCTGAGTACTGTTTTTCAGTTGCAAGTTCTACCACAATACCTTCCACGGTGACTACTACCAGTGCCGCCACGTCTGAGCCCACCACCGCAGGTAAGCAGAGCACGTGGCAGCAGTTCAAATGCGGAATGCTCAGCACTGAGCCTCCCACAGGCACCACTGGGTCTGGGGGCAGAGAGCTGAACAGCTGGTAACCCCAGTTCCTGCTGTCGTGGTCCTGCACCACCCGTCTGGGTGTGGACAGCTTCCTGCACCTCTCCTGTGCGGATGATGGGCTGACCCATCACAGTGCAGGGACTCTGAATGGTGCCAACGGTATTACATAAGAGTGCAGAGACTCATCTGGAAAATTCAGAACTTATCTTTCCCTTTATAAATACAAGCTTGGAAACTCTTCAGAATTCTGTTTAGTTTTGAGTGCTCTGTTTCTTTTCCTTGGAATTAGACTGACCTTTAAAGAACAATGTTTCTGGACTATTTCTCTTCTGTAGCATTCTAGTTTTGATTATTCTAAAGCTCCATAAGCCGAGTAAGATAAACAAAGCAGATGGGATAATGTATGTTAACGGCAGGATTGGATAACTATTATTGTAATATGTGCTTACAGTTTTTATGTTATTAAGCCCAAGTATGAACTGTATAAGTTTGCCCCACTGTGGATTTGCAGACCCACCATGACTTCAGTAGAGCTTGCAGCTACGTGGTGATAACTAGCACAATATCTAAATTATTTTAAATCTAAAGATAGAATTGAGGAAATATTAATTCAGTATTTTTGGACTTAGTTTTTCGAACAGGAATCAGAAACCTTATTATTGATGATGAAACAACCTCCAGTCTGAGGGTGACGTGGGACATTTTGGATTACAGTGCTCAGCAGTTCAGAGTGACTTATCTCACTGCAGAGGGTGACCGTTCTGAGGAAGCAGTAAAAATGGTCTGTATGGCTTTTGTAATTGCCTTCATAAGCTTGTTTAATAATTGCTACGATGTCACCTCTTCTTATGTGACACTTTTGTTGCAATTAGTAAAGGATCTGTGTTTGGTATTACTGTGAGATGGAAGTTCGTAGTTCTAATCGTGTAGCACCTGCTGCACTGCTGGAAACAGCAGTCAAATGTGAGAACAGGGCCCAGTCACTCAGGTTTAATGAAGTCACAGGTAAAAGACTAGCTGGCTGTCTTTTTTCCCCTATATTTTTTAAGTTCATCCAAGTTGGGGTTAGTTTTTTATTTTTAATTTTATTTTTTACTCCTAGGCCTTTTTCTAACTTGAGATGGTGTTTAAACAACACTTAAATGTTTGTACGGGGCAGTCTTAAGTAATTTTGGTTCTTCTTCAGCAATTTTACTCCTTCCCTTAGTGTCTCCTGTTATTAAAGTTCAAATGCAGACTTTTCATACCTCTTGTTAACCGGAGCATGTCACAATAAGGACAGCACTTTTTTACTTAAATGCCTAAGATTATTTGCTAGTTTTCTAGTACCATGTGATGATCAAAATTAAAGTTGCCCTACACAGGAAAATTTTCTGATTATCAAGACTTTGGAAGATATTTGAAAGAATGAATAGTACAGCATGTACTCTTTTGAGCATATAGCAAATAAACAAACAAACAAAACAAACAAGTCTAGCTATATTGTTTTAAGATTTCACAATTTTTGAGATAGTTTCAGAATTCTGTGAGACAAGGTCCCTTTTTTATTTTCATTATTTTGAAATTGGGAAAATCTTACAATTGAAGTGCTTGGTTTCCATAAAAACTAAGTTTTAAAATTTTGGGATGGCTCTATGTAGACACATTTAAAGGATCATATTGTATATTTCAATGTTAGGTTTTAGCAAATAGAATGCAAAAATACTCCGCACATCATTCTCCCTTTGTCTGTCATGTGACTCACTTTTCATGGAACAGTTATATCAGAAATAGTTATTCTTTTTCATGTGAAGACTCTGACCTTTTTACCCCTGTATCAGAATATATCAATTAAAATATTAAAAGGGATTAGTTGAATACTTTTTTCTAGAAAAATATGAATCCATCTTTTTACACTTTGATTTTATTCATCTTTTATGAGACCCTGCTGGAAACTTCCTTTAAACTATAATCTGTAAATGAATTTTCAATGTAGTGGTGTCCCCTTGGACTGGGAAACATGTTTGATGATTTTACCTTGACTGTATGTTAGTATAGTATACAATATAGTGGAAAACTTGCATAGCATAATGGCACAAATTGTACTGTTCTTCTGAGAATAACCTTAAATTTCTGAAAATCAATTCAGACTTACTGTTTCAGCTCTCAAGTTCAGTTGGATGGTATAAATGTCATTCTGTTTCAGTATTCAATGACTATTATTTAAAAGTGAAATGAGAACTGTAGGAATGGTATTCAGATTGTGGCTATCAGAAGGATATTAGAGCTGATTCAAAAGCTCATTAGAGAAAATTATAAAATGGTACAATTCGGTAGATCTTTGGCTCTAATTCCACAAAATATTTAATTTTAAGTACACTCCCAAGTCTTATTATCTTTGGTCACAATTCAGCAAACAGATTAACCACACTTCTTCTTTGAAATTAATCACATGCCTGTATACCGAATAAGGAATTATGTAAGATTATACTTAAAATTAATGGAAGGAATGTATTTTATCATGTGGCTTCAAGCATCTGAGAGGTGCAACACAGATGTCAATAAAACAACACAGATGTTCAATTTTTAGGGGACTGTTTATATGTTTAAGTACATTTTTAAAGCAGAACCCAGAGGTTTTTTGGAATTTGAACTTAAATGTACTATAGCGTGACAGTTCTGTGGTGAATTCTTAAGTTTTTTTGGCTCGTATCTCAGTAATAGAAGTTTCAGTTACTCCTCCTTTCCATAAAACTGCTAATAAGCTTTATAATTCTTGATACAATTGGCCAAATATCAGGGACTAGAAAATGTAATAGAATACAGAAGGGTAAAGCCATGAATTGCATGTATGTTCTTGGGTGTGCTGTGTGTACTGGAAAGATCACATTTTTTCTCTTCCTTGAAGCCAAAAATGTTTCTCACTGCTGAAAACCTATTGGTCTGTAGAAGGTCTCTGATATGCACTCGTGAAAAGGAGAGAGTTCTTAATACTTGGATTCTTTATGCTAAAAAAAAAAATAGTTTTCAGGGGTTTTTTATTTGATTTTCTTTTGGTATTTTTTTTTTGGAAACTTGGTTTCTATTTTTGAGAGTATTTATAGAAGAGGGGCATGTTACTTTTTCATGCACATGTATTTAGATGGTTTAAGTCCAGTTTTGATAAAAGAAGGAAGCACTTCTTTGACAAGTCTCAACACCTGGGTTTACTAGATAAATTTCCTTCTTTGTATCGCTTGCCAAAATTGGAAGTAGTTTGAATGTATTCTGAAATGTTGAAACTGGTGAGACCTTTCTTCTCTGAGTATATGCTTCAAAACTTTGCCATCATCACATGAATCAGTCTTCTTTGAAACAACAAAATACTTTATTATAGAGTTAGTTTCTGTTTTCCTCCCTGAGTTTAAAGGGCTTAATGTTCTCGCAGCTTCTTGCCAAATATGTGTAGTTCCTGACTTGAAAGGCAGATTCATGCTTCACTGTGAATTCACTGTTGCTTCCAACAGCATCACTTCAGAGCACAGGATTCTGTGCAGGAAACATAGGACTAGTTTCTCTTCTGTACCATGCCCATTCCATGTGCTCCCACTCAGGCTTTGGAGGCTCTCCAAGATTGAGCTTTTATTGACAGGTTGAGCAATTGCAAGGCTTTGCTTGGCACTTGTACCACCACTGTTGTGATACTAGTTTCTGAGGCTCTAACTAAATACCGTAATCTGTTAAGTTTTAGAAGTAGCTGCTTATGGGAAAACCATAAGCTTAATTCAGTGAGCTGAAACATTTTCTCTGGAACACCAAAAACTGCCTGGAGGGATTTCTGCAGCATCTCTACTTCTAGCAGGTTGTCTGGTTGCAGATCTTGCATGTTTCACAGAAGTTTGGGATCCTCTCGTATTTGTGGGATGTACTTCTACTTCCCCTCCTAAATTTGTTTGCTTGTTCCCAGACTAGCACCCCAGTAAGATCAGTTGAGACAAACATGTTTTATTCTTGCTTGGTCAGTTCAGGGCTTCCCAATCTCATGAATTGATATACCTTCCTTTCAGGGAAGGAAGATTTTGTGTCCCCAAAGAACGTAATAATCAAGCTACTTTAATGAGCATGGCTTTGGAAAATCTAGAAATGTCATAGAATAGATACAATAAGGGTGTATATTTTGTCTGTGCAGTAAAATTGTTGAAGTACTAATAATCAATACAGTACCAGTGGTTTATGGCGCTGTAGTGGCTTGTAGGTTTAATATAAAACGGTTATCCTATGGACACATTCTCCTTTTCATTTTACTTGAGGTGTAACAGTAGATCTGTTAAAAAGGTGAATAATGTAATTATTTTATTTTACTGTAGAACATCAAGAACATTTGAAAATGAAAGCTATATACCAATGCTAGTGGAATGAGGTGTCAGAGATGGATATAAGAAAGGGGTTTGGCTTCAGTCATTAAGCTTGATTGTTTCTCCTTTTTCCCGCCCTTCAGGTAATGGTGCCTGGGAGACAGAACACTCTTCTGCTTCATCCTCTGCTGTCTGATACAGAGTACAAAGTTACCATAACCCCCATCTATTCTGATGGGGAAGGAGTCAGTGTCTCAGCTCCTGGCAAAACTCGTAAGTACAAACGTTCTGTTTGTCTTTGACCAGGATATACATGAAGAAAGGCTTACTCTTGTGGCCTTTTACCCTTGGCTGTAATAATGTATTTAACTATAAATGTGGGCTTATTTTACATGACTTAAATGACTTGAACTTATCTCAGTTGATTAATTTATAACCAGTGAGTTTCTTCTAACTGACAGGTTGTATTTTATATTCAAATACTATGAGTTTGTGCAAACTTTTTGAGTAATAAAGCTGGTAAGTTCTTGATAACTAACCCACCAAGGACAAGCCAACTAATACAGGAAATAAACAGTGCCTGCTGAGATGATATCAAACCAACCATTGTCTTGTCAGATTTTCTTATATATGAGATGATTACTTCCTAAAGGTCACTAGAAATGCTGCTGAACTTTATATAAAAGTGATGGCATTATTTCTTGGGCTCTGACCAAGTACCAAAAGATTACTCAGATGTAGTTTTAGTTTCCTGTCTACTGTAAAAAATAACTGTATTGTGCACTGCTAGTCATAATAGTAAAGTTTGATTGAATTATTCTCCTAATTTACATAATTGCTGCCTAAATTCAAGTGCTGTTTGTGCAGAGACTTAAATCACTTGTAAATAATTGCTTTGATTCCGTTTGATATGGTTAAGTGTTAAAAGAGCGTGAGATACGTTAAAAATTTTAGTGCACTTGTGTTGTCGTCGAAGTTGGTCATACGACAAAGTTTCTTCCAAAACAGAATCCTTTATTGAACAGAAGACTGCGATTTATATACATTTTATCGCTTACACATGTCAGTGACCCATTGGCCTTTAGTAACAAAAATAATTCTCAATTGGACATTGTTAGTGCGCATGTTAAACAACTATGACTCAGCACTTTATACAGGAAATCCATTCTGTGTTACCTTCCTGTACCGTGCTCGACACCTGACTGCAGTAATATAGTTCCTTCTTCAATTCCAACTGTTTTACAAAGACCCCAGTCCAGCTGGGGCCCCCCACACACTTGGATTGGAAGAAAATATATAATATAAAATTATCTCTAAATTATCTTACATTTTTAGGCAAAAATTAAGAGGTATTTTTTTAAATGTACTAACAACGCTCGGAATTAATTTCAAAAATCACTGTTTGTTCATCAAAGTTTGTAATTAGTCAATTGATGTAATTCAAAGGATGAATTTTATTAAAGGTTTCATCCTGGTAATTTTACCCATAAATCTGAGAGTAGTGGGTATCACACTATTTTTATTTGCGTGCCTTGATTTTGTGTATGTGCTTGTATGAGATACACTTGTAAAAGCTCATTTTGATTTCCTTTTAGTACCCCTGTCTGCTCCCAGAAATTTACGTGTGTCAGATGAGTGGTACAACAGATTACGGATCAGTTGGGATGCCCCACCATCAACAACAATGGGTTACAGAGTTGTCTACAAACCAATCAACAGTGAGTTATTGAACTGATTTCTTTTTGTGTTTGCTTCTAACTCTAGAATGTCTTGACATCAACTTTTACTGAATTTTCTCCTTAAATCTGTCAGTTGCCATTACAACCTTGAAAGTGCAATATACTTAGAAGTCTTAGGTTTTGAATATGAATGTTTCATAGTCACAGAATGATGCAATTGGAGGGGGGTCTCTCGAGATCATCTTATCCAGCTCCCTGAATAAAACAGGGCCAGCTTGGAACAGGTTTCACTGAACCCTGTCCAGTCAAATTCATAATAACTCTGAGGATGAAGATTTTGAAACTGCTCTAAGCATCTCTTCCAGTTTTTGACTACTGTCACTGTGGAAGTGTCTTTGCTAATATCAAATAAAAATTTTATATGTTGCAAATTTTGTCTGTTTTTTCTTATATTTTTCTGTTTGCCTCAGAAGACATTCTCTCTCTGTCTTCTCTACCACCTCCCATAAGGTAGATGTAGGCAGCAGTAAGATTCCCTCTTAGACTTCCCCTTGTAAGGCTGATCAATCCCAACTTTCTCAGTCTGTCCTTCACATCATTTTACCATTACTCTGTTTATTTCAAAGACTGTCTTTGCTCCCTTCTTATTCCTCTCTTCTGTGTTCTGTTCTTTAACATCCTTCCTTTTACAATACAAAGGTTTTGTTTCTTCCCAAGCACTTGACTTTTTTTTATTGCCCATTTTGTGTGTACTGCATCCTTTGCCCACCTGCAAATTGCAGCTGGACAAGGCATCCAAACTGCTTCAGATTTCTTTTACAAAAACAGCGTCCGCTATTGAGAGCAAAGCACAGATTTGGGGCCATTAAGGGACTAAAATACTTTCCAAAGACAATACTGCTGCCTGGCTTCTGAAGTGCATCCAGAACAACTTGGGGAGATGACAAAGGATCTGTTTGCTGTTCTGATTTGGGAAAGTTTGATTCTTTTCTATTTCCATTATCATTTTTGCACAGTATTAAATGATGGTGGTGTATAGAACCCCGAGGGACTATCTTGCTGGCTGGCATCTGCTGTCCCCCCTGTTGCTCCTGGCACACCATCAGACTGAGGAGATCTTTGGCTGTCTATTTAGAGCAGTAGTAAGTCGCTGAAGCAGAACAAAAGGGTCTTAACAGATGCCAATGTCTGGCTCTGCCTTAATGAATCCCACTGCTGAGTTTCCCAAGTGTGTTGTGTCTTCTATCCATACAAGGATTGAGGGGAATGTCTTTGTTTTTGTGTATGATTTAAAAAGAAAGGACAAAAAATTGCAGTAACTTTAGGAGCACAACTTTTGGATTCAGTGGATAAGCAAATGATTTTCTGATTTATTGCATTTTTTGCAGTTCCTGGTCCTGCGTTGGAGACCTTTGTAGGGGATGATATTAATACCATTCTCATTCTGAATCTCTTCAGTGGAACGGAGTACAGTGTTAAAGTATTTGCTTCGTACTCAACAGGCTTCAGTGATGCCCTAACAGGCGTAGCCAAAACCTGTAAGAATGATTTCATGCTGTTCAGATCTCTACAGGGTGTTTTTCGTTATAACTATGGCTTTGTGTAGCTCCCTGAAGAAATTTTCATGTGGAAGACTTTCTCAGTTCTGTGCGAATTGTTTTCCTGAAATGAAAATCCCCTTTTTTATAAGACTATATCAAGGCATTAAAGTGATCTGCTAGATATTAGCAAGACAGGGATCATAAAGTAGATATTATCAGCCAAAAATATATTTGCCTAGTAGTAGATATAAGTTTCTTTAATGAAAACTCTATCTATCTTGCCTATTTTTTATGGCTCCATATATATATTATTATTTGGTCTATATGTATTTAAAGCTCAATTTGAAATTAGATTTTGACAAATGCTGCTGCTATTATGATACTTATATACTTGTTTTTAGTAACTAAATTTCTTAGCAGTGTTCATTGTTCAGTTTTAACTATATTGACCAAAGTTCCAAACTTTTGGTTCAGAGGTTCACTTTTTTAAAATTCTGATTTGCATTTTCTTGACTTTTAAGTAGTTATGGAATTTATTAGTTAAAAATTTTATAAATTTTTTTCTTGAATGTCCTATTACAGGCATAAATATAATTTTTTTATATTTAATTTTCAGTGTACCTGGGTGTGACAAATTTGGATTCCTATCAAGTCCGCATGACTAGTCTGTGTGCTCAGTGGCAGCTTCACAGACATGCTACTGCATACAGGGTAGTTATAGAGTCACTTGTGGGTAAGTTACCAAAGAACTTGAGATGCAGCTACAGCCCAATCCAGAGAATTGAATTACATAGCTAAGAACCTGTGTGCAGTTGGACCCGTAGACTGGCTCCTGAAATACTGGAAACAATGGATGGCAGAGAGCTGTGTGCAAACTGAAACTTTCAGGAGTAGCAGTGGCATTCCTGTCCTTTCACATCAAACAGATGTTGATAACTCGTGCTTTTTATGGAAAGGACGTTCGTCTGTCAGTAGAGGATAGGTGATTACCTGGGTTCTTCACTCGTGTGAGGAACAGAAGGTGGATAAAGGATGAACTGAAGACATCTAAGTTTGTAAATAAACCACCAACAATAGGTCTGTGGGATTAGGATGGATGGGAGAGGAGGGCAGAAGGGTGAGGAAAATGCTAATTGAATCCAAGCCATTCTCACAGGGTCAGAACAATGTCCAGTTTTGTATGTTCTCATTTTGTTGATCATTATAGCTTATAGAATGTTGATCATCTGGACAAACATGACATATTTTTATGTAGCCATACAAGGCTTTTGTCGTGGACTATGTAGAGGGTAAATTGCATTGTCTTCCATCTCACATATTCTCAGGTGTAGCCAGAAGACATTATGGAAATGTAACTATTAGTGCAGACTAACTCTCTTATCCCAAGTGAACATCAGTGGTATTTTGAATGGTGATAACCTTTGATAACTTGAGACAAGTGCAGTTAGTCACATTTAATGGCATATATTAAAAGGATCATGAAAAATAATACTGAATTGGTGGCAAAAAATGTAATGACCTTTCTCTGGAATGGCAAGTGGATGTCAGTAAGGTTTGTTTGAACGCCTGGAATACAGACAAGCTGTTCAGACAGCAGAGGTCTTGGCTGGCACAAGACAGCCCAGACTTCACTCTTGTCTGGGAGCTGTTCAATATTCTGCTTTCTTCATGTAGAACTGCCAGAATTGTTTCAACTAAGATGAAAGCACCCAAATGTGAGCAGAATGAGCTAGAGTGTGAACAGATATTCCATGTTAACATATATCATGATGAGATTTGATTATCAGCTTGGGTGTGTGTCTCATTCAGGGAGTGATCAATTATTTTTATACTAGTGTAACATCTGATAAATATCAGGTGTTTTTTTCCAGAATGACTGTTTGGCATTTCTTGTATATTCACTGTAAAATGTGAGATCAGTTGCTCGTGTTTCACTTCTTTTTGCTACAAGTTTTGAATTGTGCTGAAGTTTTTCATATTATTAAATCATGCCTTATTCTATTCTAGTACCTAGTTTTTTTCCATTGCCAGTATTTTTCCCAGTTCAGAATTTAGCAGAATTAGTTTTGGAACCCTGTAAATACTATTCCTTAACTATCTTGTTAAGTGGTTACTTGTGGAAATTAGAATACAATATTTTGTCTAGTCTCTCTTGCAATTACGAAGCACATTACAGACTCTGAGAACCAGAGGCATTGACATAGAATGCCATAGAGTAATGCAACAATACCTCATTATACTGATAATTTTGGACCAGATCCAAAATTTATTGATGACACTGTTAGTGGTTTTTATTGACTTCACTGGCATGAAAATCATCTTTTTTTTTTTTTTTTTTTTACCCCTGGAGATGTTTGACACATTCCTTAGCTCCTATTTAATATAAAGAATGAAATTTTAGAGACCTCTGCACAAAGGTGAATTTCTAAAAATTAGGCACCATGTAGTTTATTAATTTATGTCAACCACTTGCCCTTCATCTGCTGTCATGTCCCCTTCTTATTTAGGATTTCAATTACATTATTCAATGAAACAGGAAAAAAAGTATTTTAATTTTTTTTTTTTTTTTTTTAATTCAAGATGGAAAAAAGCGAGAAGTGAATCTTGGTGGAGGGACGTCCAGACATTGTTTCTTTGAGCTGATGCCTGGAACTGAGTATAAGATCAGTGTTCATACACAGCTTCAGGAGATCGAGGGCCCTGCCGTAAGCATCATGGAGACAACGTGTGAGTAAGAGCAGAGTGCAGCCAGCAGCGATAATGCTTGACTGCTTCTCGTGTTTTGCCCTTTGCCTACAGATGTGCTACTCCTACAGAGTTTCCTTTATTTAACCTTTAATTTTTCAGCTATATTGTGGCTCCTCCATGGAGGTGCAGGATCTTATGCCACTGCTGTGAATTACTTGTGAAGTCATTCACCAACTGCATTGTACTTCTTAAAATGAGAATGAAACAGGAAGGCTTTAGCTTTCTTCGTAAGATGTCCCACTGTGGGATACTCTGAATATCTGGGACTTTGGGGAAAAAATACAGAAAAATGAAGCAAACAGAGAAGGTTTTATGTCCTGGAGCTCTTGTTATTTAGTAAAATTTTCCCAGTGTCTGAATAATTTACAGTTAAATGGGATACCAAAACTGAAGTGTTTAAAACAAACCAATCAACCATTTTTATTATTATTCTCTGTAACACAACAGTCAAAAGAAAATCACAAACAAAAAACCTTACAGGTGTTCATGAAGGCAATAGCCTGCTCTTATGAGTTCAGTATACTGCAAAACAAAGTACAGGACTAACAGTGAATATTTCAGTATTATCTTTCTTTGAGCCTGTTTCCAGTCTCAGTGGTACCCTTCTTCTCACCCTGTATTGCTATACAACACAATGCTGTTACCTTTCTCTCAGGAAAGATAGCATTTATACTTTTCTTCTTTTCCTCCCTCACTTAACAGCTTTTGCAGGGAATGCATTCAGTGTGCTCTGCAGGTAATGGAGTTAGGAGGCATGAGGAAGAACATGCCTTGGCCTCCATGTCCATTTGAGAGAGATGGTTTATGATGCAGACGAATTACTGTGTCACCTCAGAGGGAAACTTCAAAGAAAGGAAGTCATCAGGGTGACTTGCACCTCTCTGGTGCTGCGAGTAGCCTTTCAAGTCACCTTACAGCAGCTGAGAGCCTTTCTAAATGGGTCTGATCCTGAATTGCTGTGGCCATGGAGGTCCTGGGCATTAGTTCCTTGTAGGTGTTTTAGTCTTAGCCCTTTATCCTATTGAAGCCAGTGGGAAAATCCCCATCAGTTGTAGTGGGAATCCACTTATACATGGACATGAGGCTTGTAATGAATCCTGTTTGCACTAATGCCTCCCAAATGTAAGTGCCATTTCTCAGGTTGTCATACCTAACTCTGTCTCTTGTCTGTAAATGTAACTTGTGTCATGCCAAATAACAAGTTTAGTCTTATTTGAAGGACTGATATTCTGTCACCTGTGGCTTCTTATGCTAAATGCATTGAATCAAAATGGGGAAAATGCCCTTGAACAAAGGCAGAAGCTTTTCATCACAAAGAGTTATGGACGTCAGTGTGTGTGTGTGTTACCTCTCAAAATTCAACTGGGCTGTATTGAAAGGCACTAAATAGAGCTCTTGCTTTCAGCAAAGCTGTCAGTGAGAGATTGGGTACTCAGCTTGCTCTCTTCAAGGTTGTCACCCAAAGCTAATTTTCAGAAGAGTGAGCGATGTTTTCAGCAACTCAATATAGTAACCTTAATAGAAGTTGCTGCAGGTAACAAAACCACAGTCCTGTAGACTGTTGTGGTTGGAGATGTGTTTCTAGCTGGAAACATAACAAGATGCTTCACTAAATTCAGAAAAATCTTGATCAGGGCAGACTGATCTTCTTTGAGGGCAGGAACTGGCTTGCTTTTGCATTCTGTCTTTGTATTTTGGATTGCAGGACTGATTATCTTCTGTCTTCCAGGGTGCATGAAGACCTGCCTTCTGTTATTGAGGACTGATTGTGGTTTAAAATGAAAAAAAAAAATTAAAAAATAAATTATGGATTCTAGGTCAAGAATAGGGCTGTCACATGGCCTGCTACACTCAAAAAGGGGCAGTTCCAGTAGTGGTTCAGTTGTATCATTGCATCACTCATGCTGAAATGCAACCTTTATTTGTGTGTAATGGTAATACCCTTTTTCAGGTGGTCAGAACAGGGGGACATTAACTTGCACACACTCACCTCTATTAGTCTCCAATTAAAGATAATGAGTTTTAAATCTGGACATGAGTAGAAAATGCTGTGTTTATTATAGATAGAATACACTGGGCTTTTAAACATGCTTGAATATTCCTTCCTTTTATTTTCCAGTACCATTTCCAACTCAACCACCAACGACACCTTCAACACCACCTCCACCACCTACAATCCCACCTGCAAAAGAGGGTAAGTGCTGCATGTGTGAATTTATAGTAATATGAAGGTGTTGGTGCAATGGTTTTTTGCTTCTGACAGTATTTTAGACCTGTTGAGAGCAGATCTCAAAGTGTATTTGCTACAGCAACACTGTTAAGGCACATGGATTAAATGTAATGAGCCAAAAATCTGACATCGTTATTGTACTGTTGAAATTTGCTGAAAAGAGGGTTAATATATGTGAGACTTTCTTTTTCCAGAACTCCTAAACCATACATACTTTGAAACTGAAGCAGACATCCTAGGATAATTGAACGTCCAAAGCAGCCTGATTACTTTAGGTGACGTGAAAAGTGTTGGCCATGTTCAGCCTCTTCTCTTTAAATGCAGACTTCCTTCTATTATTACTTGAATATGGAGTGTTTTGTACAGTGTTTTGTAATATTTCTGTGAAATTAATATTATTGTTGGAGACTGAGGATCAAATACATCAGCTTGAAGTCAGTGGACCAAACAGCCATGTAGTAATTGAGAATTTAACCCATAAGCACAGGAAAAAAAGACCTTGCATGTGTGTTTATAACTGCATAGCAGAAAACTATGAGGTTGTTTTTTTTTTCCAAGGAGTAATCAACAGAAATGACAACTACAGTTATGTATCTTCCTGTCCCATTCTCTGGATGTAGATGAACATTTTTCTTCAAGATGAAATATGTTGAAAAACATAACTTTGCTTTGAGACAACTTGCTTCTGACCCCAAGCAGTAGACTTGGATTCTGTGGAGTGTTGAAAGTTCCCAGTTTCTGTGAAAGAGTGAGAAGCTTGTGTTGACAAGGGTACAGCACTTGCAGGCCATTTTGCACAAGAGCATGTTAGAATAAGATGAGATGGGTGAAACCTGCATTTCTCCTGCATAGTGCAGTTTGAAGTGCATTAAATACTAAAAAACTTGGGGTAACTTTTTGAACAAACTAGGTCATCTCTGGTAACCTCCACAGCTGAGACTTTCTAATCTTGCTCATGGTGTCATTTTAGGAGGCTGGCATTGTATAAGTTCATGTGTGTCTTTACTTAAAAACCTAAATAAAAATGGCTAGCCAGACTTTAAAGAACCATGGTGGCCTTTAAGTGTATTCTGTGATAGGATCTATCAGTGCAGACAATTCACTACTTGGAGAGCTCAGCTGGTTCTACACCTACACTGAAGTCAATGCCAGCAGGTCTGTGTGCTAAAGCATTATTAACTAGCATCAAACAGGGGCTTTTCATGACAGTTGCATTTTCCTGAGTGATATATGAGATTTCTTGAGAAGTTGAGGCATTGCTCTGATTCCAAAATACTTGTTTTTTTTTTCTCAGTGTGCAAAGCAGCTAAAGCTGACTTGGCATTCCTGGTGGATGGGTCATGGAGTATCGGAGATGACAATTTCAATAAAATAATAAGCTTTCTCTATAGCACTGTTGGAGCTTTGGATAAGATTGGTCCTGATGGAACACAGGTACTCAACATGTAGAGACATGGGGAGCACATGGACTTGGCAGGGTATTTTCAGACTTGCACCAGAAGTAAAAGGAATCAAAAAGTAACTGACATAATTTCATATGCCTTGTGAAAATACAGACTGCTTAAGGACAGTATCTTTTTTCAATATCTTTTTATACACACCATATGGTAAAATTCTTTATATGAATTTCAGTAGCATGAAGGCTAAGCATTGTTTCAGTCTCCTCTAAATCATTTTAATAACAATTACTTTGTGTTAATGTTTTTGGTATTGGTACTCTCCATGGTGTTTATTTCTAAATAAGATGAAAATGGCATTGGTAGGGGAAAGTAAAGGTTCTTTTATTTAAAATCACATGCTCTGCAGAAGGTACAGTGCTTTAAATAAAATACAATATTTACAGTGATTGTTCTATGCATGAATTTATTTAGAAAGATGTTTGAATCTGCTCCAGAACAAATTATTGGCAAATATTACTGTTTCAATTGTTACCTTTAAAATAAATATGTGGTTTGGGATTGCATTGGAAATGTATTTTGCCTTTTCCAAACCCTGAAGAATACTTAGTTTTTACTGTTTCTTGCTCTATAACTATTTCCCCAGAATACAGTCCATGGTGCTTCAGGCACAAGCTTAAGCATAATAGCTCCTTTTAAATCAGGGGCACTACTTACAGAATACGAAATTCAATGTATGCCTTGTGAGTTGTAGTGGTTTAGTGTATAGTATTGAAATACAGGATCTGTACTCTTGTGGCATCATATTTGAGAGAGGCAATATTTCAGAATATGTTCTTGAATCTTTCTATTACTTACTTCAGCCTTGCTCCCTAGCTTAAGTTACATATGTGCAGGTATTAATTTGTGGAGACTGGATAAAGTTCCTGCAGTTCTGTGTGTGAATAACTGTACACGTGTGAGCAGCTGTAACCAGAATTTTGCTTTGGGGCTTGATTGAGAGTGCTTTGCCAAACTGGCTATTACTTTCTCATCCTGTTTGCTGCAAAATTAAACCAGAAAGTGTTAGATGGTTGCCAAGGTTGCAGAGAATAAAATTAAACTTTATTTAGTGAAAGCTTTCTTAAAGAGAAAAAAAATCTGGCTTCAATTGAAGCATGAAGCAAAGTTACAAGATAAATCCTTGTTTTAAATGCTCAGATTCACTCACGTTTTGCTTATGCACTGGGTGGTACTTTGAATAATGAACATATTCTGTATACACAGGTGGCAATAATTCAGTTTAGTGATGATCCCAGGACAGAATTTAAATTGAATGCATACAAAACAAAAGAGACTCTTCTTGAAGCTATTCAGCGAATCGCCTACAAGGGAGGAAATACAAAAACAGGTGAGAAAAGTCATGATTGTGATGCAGATTTTCTCCTGCTACTCTCTCTGTGGGATTTCTATCCCATTAGCTGAGTGGTTTCATTCATCAGTGCAAAACCAGTGACAACATGCTGTCTCCTCACTGGAGGTAAAAACTTGGGTACTGAACTGAGAAAGTCTTTGTAATCTGTAGTTTACACCCTTCAGCCCTTACTGCTGTGTATTCACCCCACTGACCAACAGTGATGGGAAGGATCAGGGAGGCAGGGGAAGAGGCATTTGGGCAAAAGGAAGTGAACTTGGGCATAGTGGAAAGTGAAATGGGGAGTAATATGAAGTCAGCTTGGCAAGTGGATAGAAAAGTGGGAGGGGAGAGAGGGAGAGATGGAGCTTGTAGAGCATGTCAAAAACTGGGCAGAGTGGAGAGTCTGGTTTTAAGCCAGGACAGTTAAGCCTCAGTGGGATGTTTAAGACTGGGATGGGGGAAGATGTCTGTTCACCGAATGAGGTTACATTTTAATTAATCCCTTAGAATAGCTTTCTGATAGAAATTAAAGATGAGTGATGAAAGAGTTAAAATCGGTTTTAGTTGAAAACCATATGTTTTATTATTTTCAGACTGCACAGAAATTTCTTGCAGCTGTTGCATTGCATCCAGTGTCAGTGTTATCAAAATAACATGTATTCCATTTACTACAATGGCACTCTCAGTTGTTACGTGGCCCTACAATCCAGAAAAGGAAGGTTTTGTTATCAATAAACCAGCCAGCAGCTGAATACCACACACAGTGCTCACTCACTGCCCACCTCTGTCCCTGGTGGGATGGGAAGAAATATCAGAAAAGGGTAAAACCTGTGGGCTGAGAACAGTTTAATAATTGAAATAAAGTGAAATATAATGATAGTAATGAAAAGGGAGATAACAAAAAGAGAGAGTGAAATGAAACCCAAGAAAAACAAGTGATTCACAGTACAGTTGCTCACTGACCATTGACCGATGCCCAGCCCATGTGAGCAGGGGTTGTTCCCTCCTGGCCAACTACCCTTGATTGTATAGTAGGCATGATGACTTATGCTGTGAAATATCCCTCTGGCCAGTTCAGGTCAGTTGTGCTGGCCATGCTCTCCTCTAGTCTTCTAGTGCAGCTCCTCCCTGACAGAGCATGAGACACTGAAAAGTACTCAGGGTAAGTACTGCTTAGCCACAGCCCAAACGTCTCTGTGTTATCAACAATATCCTCATATTGAATCCAAAACACAGCACTGTACCAACAACTAAGAAGAACTTCTATTTTATCCCTGCTGAAACCAGGACACCCACAGATTTCATATTCTTGATCTTCACTTTCTAGATGGAAAAGTGGATGGCTGAAGCCATCAAATTTTCAAAGGTTAGGGTCAAAATTAAAGTTTCCTTAATCTTGATTTTAATAACTACACAATGCACTAATTGACAGACAACCCAGCAGATTCCTCTATTTATGTCTAACATATGATGTAAGAAGCCAATAGAAATTGGATCTATATGAAGTGAAAGTGTGTTGTCTATTTTTGTGTTTTAGGCAAAGCCATTAAACATGCAAGAGAAGTCTTGTTTACTGGAGATGCAGGCATGAGAAGAGGCATTCCAAGGGTTTTGGTTGTCATTACTGATGGGCGATCACAGGATGATGTGAACAAAGTCTCCAGAGAAATGCAACTAGATGGTAAAATGTGTAGTTTGAAGAACTCACATTTCATTTTTTTTCCTCATTAATTGTATCTATTTAAATGTGGGCATGGGTACCTTTTCCTACATGAAGATTTTCAAATCTAAAGAAAACAGCAACTGATGAGAAAGAATAACACTAGGATATGGTTAGATTCTGGATAAATATAGTAATTAATGCATTGTTTTTAACTTTTGTAGCAGTGCTAAAATCATGTGGTAGTCAATGGCATTGCTCCCAGGATGAAGATTTGGAGTATATGATCCTGAGAATCTGGACTGTCATCCATAAAGTGTAGTGTGGTTATGAGCAAACTGAACTTTGTTTGGTTTTTTTGTTTTTTTGTTTTTTTTTTTTTCAATACAAGAGATCCTTTGAAAATTCTTTCATATATTCTTTTACAGTTTCCAATCTGCTCTCATGTTGCACTAATTACTTTTAGGAATTTTTTTAAAGCATCCATTTTAGAGCTTTAAGCAGCCACACCATGTTGTGAGTCTAAGAACTGTGTTAATTGGAGTAGAGGTTTGTGTCAAAACCCAAAGGGCATAGTGTGTCACATGGGGCAAAACTAAAGGATGGAAGAAAAAAAATTATCTTCCTATTAATGTGAAGTGATCTAAGAAGAAATTACAGGTGTACTTCTAGCTTTGACAACTATGAAGTTCGCGGTGTATATCCCTGACCCCTCCTATCAGGGCAGATAGATTGGAACAGGTACCAACTTGTATCTATGACAGTGACTGGCTTGAAGAGGTGCTGATCTTGGATGAGACAGGAAGATATCATTGTAATTTATTAAGTCAAAGTCTTGTTATGCTAAAAGCTCTGCAGAAGGTGATGAATGCCCCTGGGCTTCAGTCAAAGACAATATTGCTTGACTGGATTAATTTGGGACTGAGCCATTCAAGAACAGTAAGTCCATTAACTAGATCCAGGATGATGAGGAGAGGTTTTTTCCCTTCACCTTTTATGGAAAGGAAAATGTTAAAAAACTTTTAGTTGTTTTGCTTCTTCTGAAACATACAGGATGCGTTTTCAATTTCATTTAAATCTTTGAAGTCAGGCTCAAATTTCGAAATATATTCATGCTGAATATATGGAACAGATTCAACCAGTGCAGTTATGCTGATGATGAAATGAGTATGCATTTATTGAAGTGTTCACTCATGAGGGAACAGTGGCTTGAAATATTATACATCTATATATTAATATACACAAAAGAAAAAAAATCTGTAAAGGACCTACAGGAAATTAATTTCTTTGCTTTGTATTTATTATGTACTTGATACATGGATATTTTTGTGTAGGAAAGCATTTAACCATGCGCTGAAACTTCACATTGCTGAGTAGTCTCAGGTATCTTCAAGAAAATGCTTAAGATTTAACTTTATTTAACTAATTAAGTATAAATAGCAAAAAGAAACATTTTACAGAGAATGTATTAGCTATATTTTAGATTATATACATGAATTTTCTTATGCTATAGGATAGTAATAAAATGTCCACCTTTGTATTTAATCAGGAAAGGAGCCAGTGCAAATACAGTTGTGTTCCACTCTCTAAATGAATGACTCACAAGAACATTCTTTTTTGTTTTACAGGTTTCAGCTTTTTTGCTATTGGAGTAGCTGATGCTGACTATTCAGAGTTAGTGAATATTGGCAGCAAACCCAGTGAAAGACATGTCTTCTTTGTGGATGACTTTGATGCCTTTACAAAGATTGAAGATGAGCTGATCACTTTTGTTTGTGAAACTGCATCAGCAAGTTAGCCATTTTGATTTATGTTTGCTTCTAAAATAACTGCTAAATACTGAGGGGTTTATAACTAGTAGTTTTTTTATTATGAGATATTCTTGATCTTTTTAATATAATTTACTGCTGATATGCTAATGTTATTTCCATAAAAGATGAAGGAAATGAAGGTGTTGTGACTTCAAAATAATTAATGGTTGTTTGCTATAAATACGGAATGCAGCCACTGGTTGTCAAAAACTTATTTAAGATGTGAAAAGTTCAGAATCATAAAAGATTAATATATTTTATTTTCTAGGCTACTTTGACCCTCTGTAAGAGTACAGTTACCTACATTCATTATTACTCAAGTCACATGTTTAATTTATCAGTAGAGAGCCAGTCATTCATCTTTGTATTATGAGAGAAAGGAGATGAGTTGTAGCCTAAAGAAAAGCATAAAACATACCCAAACTCTGAAATCTGTGAAAAAGTCACACTTCAGTCTCTTTATGAAAATGAAAGACATTCTAGACCAACACTTAATGGTTAGAGGCCAATAATTCACATGCTTTAGGTGTGTGTCCACAATGTATTTCCTTGTCTAAGAGCCAGGAAGTAGGCAGTGCACAGCTAGTGTGAGTAACTTGTGATTGTGGGGAGTTCTTGTGCACAGGGCTGTGAGTTACCACAAGTCTGTGAGTTTTCGGAGCTAGTAAGTACAAAAAATGTTGCTTGTGAACCATCAGTTCTCAGATTTTTGACCATAAACTCTACTTTCAGTAGTAGAGAGAATGTTGAACATAAGAATACTAAACAGTAGCATTTATTGGTGACTTGTGCTTGTTCAAATATCAGTATCCTGGGATGCTGTATTTGATAGACATGCTGCTTCTAGGCTTACTGATTTTCCAGGGCACCATTTCTAAAAGAGATTAGTGTCTGTTCTTCTCTGCCAAAAGAAAAATATAAACCAGACTTACAAATATTTAAAATGTGTCTTAAGGACTTTTAAGATTTTAAGATTTAAAAACATCTTAAGGACTGTGTGCAATTCTGTCTCTTGCTCATGAAAGCTGTTGTGGAGTTTGAAAAGGAATGGAGAATGCCAGCTGTAATAACTGAACCACAGATGGGGTTAGGCTGGAGAAGCTCACAAATAGAGAATTAGGGAACACTTTGTCAAAACCCAGTATAAAACATAGATTTTTCTAAATTTATTTTTTATTTATTTTTAATGCACCAGTCAGTGGATTTGTTGCCTTTTTTCAACAAATTTGAATTTGTTGAAGAGGTAGTGAAGGGAAATTCATAGAAGGATTAGAAAAATTGATGGATAAGAAATCCATGGCAGGATATTATATGGAACATACAGAGATTTACCCCTTAATATCTTTGCTACAACCTTTGTGGATCATGAGGAATATCAGCTGAATGGAGAGGTCAGGTTTGCATGCCCTTCCTAAACAGTATCTGCTTTTGCAGCTGTTGGGAATACAGTACTGTGTACATATCTGAATGCATTAGTATTCTGACCCTGTGGGACATCTCTTGTATCCTTAAATATTTCTTTTCTTCTTTTCTAGCCTGCCCATTGGTAGTTAAAGATGGCAATAATTTTGCAGGTACAGTCTTTTTGTGTTCATTTTTGTTTCTGATTTATGGAATAATTTTCATTACATGATTTTCACAGTATGACACAATAATGCTAATAGGTATTAAAAAATTGGTGAATGAAACTCTATGATACAATTAGCTCTGTCTTTTTTTTTTTTTCCCTCACTGTAATGCAGTATTAATTTAAATTAATGAAATATATGTTTTCATACTTTCAGGATTTAAAATGATGGAAATGTTTGGTTTGGTTGAAAAGGAGTTTTCAGCTGTGGAAGGTGTTTCAATGGAACCTGGTACATTTAATGTTTACCCATGTTACAGACTGCACAAGGATGCCCTGGTATCACAGCCTACCAAGTATGTATTAACCTATAAACTCTCAAAAAACAGATGCAAATAATTTTCTAGCACAGGCAGTTGTTCATTTTAGGGACTAATATTTTTAAATTAGAAGAGCAGAGGCACTGGTGTATATCTGTGTGGTACTGATATAAGAAAAGTGTTTGATGTCCTGAGTCCTCAATCAGTTTCATTCAAGAACAGCAACTATAGGTAGAGGCAGGTAAGCCCACTGCCTCTTTTGCGTTTCCCACGTGAGCCAGTTTCAGGTTTGTGCCAGTGTAGCAGCCACAAGATTCTTGCAGGAATACATCTGGGCAGATTCCAGTGTGTGGTACCTTGTGAAAGATGCCTCTGGAATGCAAGTTGAAGTCTTATGGAGTTCAGAATGTCATTGAAAGGGGGCTCAGGATGAGAACCTGCTTTAGCTGTCCTTGATCATTTGTACTTCAGTCTATTCCCTTCACTGGTTACAAAGGAAGATGATCCCCTTATACTGAAGTGAGTCTGTGTGAACACCATCTAGTACCTTGCTGAGGGGCAGGACACATTCCAGTCACAAGGGCTGTATGAGGGAGAGTTATGGAGGAGGTAGTGAGGAATCCTCCCACTGAACTTTTACAGTCATTCCTCAGAGAGGAAGTGATGGAAAGTCTTTGTTTCTTCTATAAATAGTGTGTATGTTGTGTTTGGTTCCTCTCAGTTGAGTCCCCCACTTTGAGTCAAAGTTAAGTGGCACCAGAGAAAGGCAGTGGCTCTGCTGGATTACACACAGGAAGATGTAACTACAGTACTCTTTAGCTGAGATGAATAAGAAAGAAAAACAGTGAAAAATTACTTTGAAGGTTTATATTAGATATCATTTTCGTCATTTTGTGTGATAATACTGTTGTGATACTGTCCCAGTTGGAGCTATACTTCTTGGGGCTGTTTCACATTCTCCATGTTTTGTTTCCTTCTGAGCCTAGATGGATTGAGATGTCAAGGGGTTAGCATTTCTCACTTCTTTTTACCTTTCTCCTTCTTTCTAATCATATATGCTGAATTTATATGCTATTCTCTAGCTGTCACCCCAGCCCAGTCTTACTGCTTCATAGGCTTTCACTCCTTTTCATGGTTCAGAGAGCACCTTTCTCTTGATGATCTACAGGTATGTCTGAATAATACCACTTGGCTTTGTCATTTCATTTATGCACTGAATGCCATTAATGTTATTCTCCTTTTTGAGCCCTGAATCCCCAAACCTTGTTTTTCAGCTACCTTGCTTATTGAATTGTCTTTCATTCTTGTGCAATGAACATACTGTAAGACTTTTCTTCCTGCTTATTGAGTTCCCTCTTTTTCTCTATGGGAGTGGGCAGTGTAACATCACATTTGATCATCTACTGACACTGTACAGAATATATTGATCATATATCACATATAATTCCCTTTTCAACCTGATTTATATCTTTATATCTTATATGTTCCAAAAACACTTTAGAATAAATGGCTTATATTTGGGAAAAGAAGTTATTTAAATAACCGCTTCAGGCTTCTTTCAGATCCTTTTGCTGCAATTTTAAGGAATGAGATTAATTAACATTTTAAAATAGTCAGTTGTCTCAGACACTTGTCAAAATGTCCCACTTTGGGATTTGACAAGAAAAGGTTAAGTTAAATTGGAAGTACTAAATAATAACGTTTTGGAAATGACATAAAATAACATGTTTCTTTCGTATCATAAACTTCACTCTTCTGCAAAAATTCTAGGAAACCAGACTGTATTTCTGTCTGTGATCTCGTTTGACTTCATTTTCTTATGCATTGGCTTTGAAATGTATGAACTCCTTTCCCTATATTTTATAAAGCTTCCTGTAACAATCTGTCACTCCTAATTTTAATCCATTTTTAGTGGTTTAATGACAAATGACATGTCTATTGAAATTGGTCTTCCAAGCAATTTCCATTTTCATTGTCTGTTAAATCAGACAATTGCAAAGATCTTGAAAGTAGCTACTGTTTGTTAAAAGCTTTTAATATAATTATTTTTAGCTTTACTTTCAACTGACCTCTGATTTGATCTTCAAATTAAATAAAAGTGTTACTAATTAAGGGCAATTTAGTAAATTTCAAGGAAAACAATAACTTTGCCTTTCTTCATAAGTATTCTTTTAGTTGTTATCAAGTTGAGTGGATTTTGTAAGCACTTATTCATATAACTTCTCAGTCTTTATTTCTAAAGAAATACACAGAGTAATAAAAAGCATGTCAGGTGAACATCGGATGAGTAAATCACCAGATTTAATGTTGTTTCAGTTTAAAAGACATAATTTCTCTTACAGGTATTTGCATCCTGAAGGTCTCCCTTCTGATTACACCATCACATTTCTCTTCCGTATTCTCCCTGACACACCTGAGGAGCCTTTTGCTCTTTGGGAGATTCTGAATGAAGGATATGAACCACTGGTTGGAGTTATTTTAGACAGTATGTATTTTGTGTTTTATTTGTGACTTTGAGTGATTCATTCTGTGTCTACGTTTATTATTGCCAATATTTCAATCTGCTGCATGAAAAATTACCCAAATCTAGAAGGTGGTATTTTCTAATGCTTGGTTTTTAGATTTAATTTAACTGAGTTTAATTTGGAGCTAGAGCCAAATTTTGAGTTAACTGCTTTAAGCTGGGATGAACGATGCTGAAATCCAAAGAGCTGTAATAGATGTAATTTGTTGTGAGAGGCACTAATTTGCTTTTAAAATTTCCAGTGCTCTGAATCTGATTCTAATCGAGTTTATCTTGCTATATGCCAGTGGTAAGCAAGTATGGTGTACACAGAGGCAATGCAATCTGGTGAACAGCAGATTCGGAGTCATGAACCACTGATGGCTCTTTATCACTACTTGAATTGACTTCTACAACTGTAAAGCAGAGTTTATAAAACAGAGTTGATAATTTAGGAGGTTTCCATATTTGCCGTCAAAAAGATGAAGATGTTGTGATAGCTGCTCTTCGTAGCTGCCATATGTACCTTGAAATAGGTGGGAATTAGGCATTTAGTTAGCTTGAGGATGTGTTTTTCTTGTCCAAGTCCCACAGAGAAGTAGTGAGATAGTAGGACCAGGTAGACATGGGTAATGTGGACTCACAACTATTAGCCCATCCTTTGTGTCAAACCAGGAAAGAGCATTGCTCTGATATAACTTGATACTTCCAAGTCAGTATATCACTTACGAATGTGTTTTACTAACATTTGAGCTGTTATCTTTGGGCTGCTTTGTCAAACAGAAAATTGAATCTTTCAGTCTTTTACTTAACACAGAACCCTTAATTTCTGTCTCATACAGATGGTGGTAAAACTCTGACTTTCTTTAACTATGACTACAAAGGAGACTTTCAAACTGTGACTTTTGAAGGTCCTGAAATAAGGAAGATATTTTATGGCAGTTTTCATAAGGTTAGTAATGGTAATAGGGAGAAAAAGCACTCTGAATAAAGATTTGATAGTTTTTCATGTTTTGAAGTCATCTTCCATGAGGTCAACTGGTGCCAAAAGAAGTGTATTTTGCATCACCTACCTTACTGTCATAAATATCTCTGCAATATTGGATTAACATTAAACAAATCATACTCTTTATCATGAAGCCGATGTGTTCAATTTTCATCTCATGCTTTGCACCAGTATTTTAGAGTTTAAAAACACTTGCCTTGAAAAGTAATTTAGAAATAAATTGGTATTTCCTTTTAAGATTTGGTCTGTCAGTGTCATTCAAAACAAAAATGTCCAGCAAAAAGAAAAAAAATTTTCATCAGAATTATGATTTTTTAAAAAACATATTTTAAGGGCTCTGCCATACTGAACTTTTCTTGGCTGTTAGAGGACTTCTAATGTCCTTTCTGAAAGTGGTGCTGGGATTGTAGCACATATTTTTTGGGAAGGGTGCTTCTGTTGTTCACTTTTATTCCTGATGTTTGTACCTTTCCTAAACAAACAAACAAAACCCCCAAACATACAAACAAAAAAAAGGAGACTGAATGAAGGGATAGTATTTACAGAGTTTAGCTTTTCTGTACTTCCTTTTCAGTCAGTGGAGCAAGAACAGGAAGATGCGTCAGAGCTGGCTTACAATTCTGACTTTTAGCTTGTGTCTTGGAGGAAATTCTCCTCTTAAGCATTCTTCTGAGTTCTGAATGATGACTCTTGCAACACGAGTTTGAAAGGTGCAAGCAAGGCAGGTTCACAGAAACTAAAGCAGCTACAGGACTGCTTCATGGCCTTCTCTCACCTTTGGCTCCCATCTGCTTGTAGTGTAGTGGTATAAGGAAGATACCACATTTCTACCAGCTCTTCATCTGGTCTTCTCCCACCCCAACCCCATCCCCAAGTTATTCTCTCCTTTGCTTAGCTGAGAGTTTGCTCATGACAGGGCAATTGTAGGTAGTCCTCTCTGCTGGGAGTGTCTTTGCTGCATCAGAAGGGACCACAGGGTGTGATCAAGGCAGAAGGAAGGAACTTGGTTGCTGTGCTCTGCTTTTGTGTACTGCATTTGATGTGATTTTTTTCAGTGTAAAAACTTTACTGTGACAGCTTTTGCTGTGTGATTAATGTATAGTTTACAAACGAAATTTTACTGCTTAGTTTTGGCTGATTCCAGTGGCTGGCTATAAAGGATGTATTGGTGAAACCCAGTGCTCTATAGCAGGATCATTCAAGGTCCAGGAATTATTACTGACCAGATAAATCAAGGGTTCTATGGGATCTGAGTCATATATGAACATTGTGTAGATCTTTTCTTGGGGATCAATTAATTCTTAATTAATAAATTGACAGTTCGTATGCAGATATTCTGTAATTAGAAAAATAAACTAAATTCCTTAAACGGTTTAGAATCACAGACTAATTCAGGTTAGAAGGGACCTCTAGAGGTCATCTAGATTATTTACTATGAAATATTGTATGAATTTTGTTAGCAAACAAGTAAGGAGTTTGCTAACTCCTTTATTTCAAAACTCCTAATATTTCACAAAATGCCCATCTTTTCCCAGGAAAGAGCACTTATATCCCATATGCTCCTTTGAATGTTAAAACATCTTTTCTTTTGCTTAGTTGCATGTTGTTATCAGCAAGACTACAGCCAAGATAATTATTGACTGCAAGCAAGTGAGCGAGAAGACCATTAATGCAGCAGGAAATATTAGTTCTGATGGCATAGAAGTGCTGGGGAGAATGGTGAGATCCAGAGGACCAAGAGACAACTCTGCACCAGTGAGTGAACAACAACAACAATTCTTTAAATCAGTTAAAATATCCTAAAAACCAATGCTTTGGGATCTTTGCAATTAGTTTTAATTTGAAGCCAAGTGAACTCATATTTTAAATACTGAAGTTGCAGCATTTCAGAAATTCTGCAGAAGTCTGCAATGGTTGTCACTTGGGCAAAATTTATTATTTTAAGGAATGAAATCACAAGATGTTCAAGCATTATTCTCAAACACATATGTAAACACAGGTGATACATTCATTTATGACTTGTGTTCCAAATTTCTATATAGAGAGTATTTGCCTGGAATCATTAAAACTTTTTGAGTTATAACTATTCTCCATGTCTTTTATTCCCTCTTACTCTCTGTTTTCCCCCTAACTCACAGTCTGTTCATTAAATAATTAAACTGGTTTGCACATATGGTCCCCAAAAGCTCCCATCTTAGCATATTTGGCTCTTTTATAATATAAAAAAATTTAAATGTGAAATATCTCCCCTGAAAGATTATATACTCTTTCATTCCTCTGAAATGATTCTCCTAGAAGCAGTAATTGATTATTCTTTTTGCATGACAACCAATGGGAATCTTTCCATTTTGTTTCAGATGTCTTAAAGGAGGTTTGTTTGGTATTTTTGACTTCTTTTGTTGTGTAGTACTGTTTGCTAATTTTCTTTGGACTTTCTTGGCCCTAGAAGAGGTTAGCAGAGAATGGGAACCTTGAACTCAGGGCTTGATTTGAATAGGAATGAGGTTTCAAAAATGTATTTACTTGTTACTATATGAAAATACTCTTGTTTAGTAAAAAATAAGCCCTCATAATATATCTCTGTACAAAAAAAAAAAAAAGAGCTTTTAGGCCTCAAATTTATGGGTAATAATTATATGAAGCCTGTAAAGACAATTACATAGAGAAACCCTTGTAGTCACATTCCAATAGAAACAGAAAAGGGCAGACTTAGGAAATATTGGAATTAGAGAAGGCTTTGTAAAGAAGTGGAAAGAAATGGTGTCTTTTGTTAGAACCTAAGAATCTATAAAAGAAAAGTCAGACTGCCCACTCACTGAAAAATTTGATTTTGTTCAAATGAACTGCAAAACTCGTGTAAGACTTAAAATATGTAGCTGAAGATGAAAATTCTTTACTCTGTAGTAGTGTTCAGCTGTCTTTGGGTATTACCATGTATGCCAAATTACAAGCCAGTCAAGAAAACACTCAAATACCATTCTTTAAAGCATCCATTCTGCAGAGTTTATTAATATTGACTAGAACTTGTGTGAATAGTCACACTTCAGGCATGAATGAGTTCATTTCCTATTCCAAAAATTGAAGGACATCAAAGAACTCTAGTAGGAGGGAGGATAGAGGTTCTGTATGCAACAGGTAGTAGATCTCATAGTTTTATATAGTTTTATTACATAAAATAAAAACAAGGAGGCATTTATTTTAGAATAAAATCGTGGATGTTTTGTTCTAAGTGTATTCACATGGAACAGTTTATCATTGTTGGAATGGTTTTGGTCTCTTTTCAAATTAAATTAATGCAGTGCAATCACTTGAATTTTGCCAAGCATTTAAATTTTGAGGGAACTGGAATTTTGCTGGTAGTGGTGTATTTTTTTCTCAATGATGTATATGGTATGCAACAGTAAAATGAACAAGCAGAAATAGCAGTAGATGGACAAAAAGGGGATTATTCTACAGGTGCCCAACCCTTTTAACACCCCTTAATAGTGAGACTACTCTGAATTAGACATTCCAGATCGCCAGAGCACTGAAACCTGACTGTGACATGCAGCAAGTAATGTTTTTTATTCCTTGAGTGGGATTTAATGAAAAGTCCAGCTTTAAAAGATTGTGTATTTGCAATACACAATCATTATTGATATTTCCTCCTATTTTAAATTTATCTTTTTTGCCTCCATGTATCTGTACTGTTAAAAAAGTAATGTCTAATGTGGTCTGCTGTAGAAAAATCTTTGCAGAGCTGTAGCTTTGTTAGATGAGGACGGGTAGATTTTTCCATCCTACTGATTCTACTTGGAGGGCTGCATATTTAGAGAGCAAAATCACTATGAATACAGAGAATTATAAATAAATGTTTAACAGTAGCAAAGAAAGCTTTGTTTTATAATTTAGCTTGAGTCAGAGCAACCCACATTGTATTTTAAAATAAGAATACCAAGTCATTCAGCATTTGGTTAGTGAATACAGCAGTTCAGAAAATGTCTGTTTGCTCTTTAATTTACACCCACATATTTATTTGCTATGGATCTCTAGATTGTCTAGTCCAGAGGAAATGAGTGCATATACATGCCTGTGTAGGACTGTAGCCAGTACTGTCAGCCCTCCATTGTTCAGGATAACAGAATAACTTGGGATGGACAGGGTTATGAAAAAAAAACCCAAACAGGCAATATGACTTAACATCTGAACCTAAGCTGCTTTCTGCACAACCAGCTCAGGTGTTGCTGCACCCCTTTCTGAGATGTCTTATTTGCTTAAGTTCAGTATCATGCAAATTGAATGGAAAAAAATATATAAATGGGTCATTCTGAGTGCCAGAGCAGTGTGTTCGTGCATGTTCACTGCTGTACACAAGCTGATGAGTCCTCCTGGAGTGGGTGTCTTAGGGGTGTGTATCGAAGAGGGAGGCACCTAAATGGCTCCACATTTGACATAGCCAGGGACACAGCCTTGCTGGACTCAGGGTGCATCTCTGTGGAGCCAAACCAAAGGTCCAAAAGCTGCCTTTGTGCTGCACTTCTGCTTTCTGAGGTGTTCAGCAGCTTATGTGTGCCTGCATCTGTAGTACAGCAAATCTACAAACCAGCTAATCTGCTTGTCTGGTGAGAAGAATGTCTGTTGAAAATATGCTTTTATTCAAAATATAGTAATTGACCTATATAAAGACAAGTAATGTGGCAAAACCAAAGGTGCACATATGTAGCTGATTTCAACAGATTTAGAAGCAATGCAGTTTTAAGAAATGTTTAAATTCATTCCTCTGTTCTGGTCTTTAAATAATGCCACTGAAAATAATAATGGGAGCAAAACCAAGCAGAGTTCTATCTCTAGTAGATCCTCGAATATTTTAACATGTGGGGTTAATTTAATGGGATGTTCTGTTCCATTCCTCTCTCCCATTCAATATGCACATATACGAGGCATGGAAAAAGAATAGAAATAGTAACAGAAGCTTCATCTCGCTGGACCCTTCTGTTCAGTCAAGGCTGTAAAAGGAGACAATTGGTTTTACCATTGAGTCCTCTTTAGTATACTGTTTCTGAGTATCTTGCAGCCGCTATTTTTAGCAAATGTGTGTTCTTGTAGATTAAATTCTTGTCCAAACCATGGTCCTGTGATGGAGATTTTCTTTTCTGCTCAATGTTTTCTTGTGTTGAGCAAGCTTTTCACCATCATTAAACTATCATTGCCTGGGGATAATAAGGATAGGAATGGACATATTCTAAAGTAAAATTAAACTGAAGAAAATTATAAATACTGTTTGTATCTCAGCTCCAGTGTAAGTAATAGGCTATAGGAGACTTCGTCCCAGATAAAATCTAATCAGCAGACCAGTGGGTTAAGAGAAATTACTCAGTTTTGAGAAGTCAAGCTCTCTTTTGCCTGACTCTTGATACCTCCTTTCCTATAAAAAACAAGTTGGGAGACACCATTGGGCAAAATCAGGAATTTAATCAAGGAATGTACCAAAAATCTGTGCAGCATTTAATCATGAGCAGCTTGCTCAATTCATGTAATGTCTGATATTTCTGATGACTTGGTGAGAACACATATTTGGTAAAAGCAATGGATTTATCATTTAATGCAGTATTCATGGCTTGCTGGTCAAAGTCAATAGCCTTTCCTCTGTCTGATTTGAGTGCTTATATCAAGGTAGCTTTGTTGCTGATGACTCCATTCTGCACTGATCTTACACTGTACATCACCCTTGTTTTGAAACAGCTGCAGTTACAGATGTTTGACATTGTTTGTGCTACCTCATGGGCCAATCGAGACAAATGCTGTGAGCTGCCTGGCTTGGTAAGAAACCTCTTTCACTAACTGTAGAATTTACCTTTTACTTTTCCCTTTATTGAGAAAAATGTTTTGGTGGAAGTGGATGGTTAAGTGTTTTCAAAAAAATCCCAGCTCTGCTTTGGTTATTTGTCCTGTTGAAAGTCAATGAGATACATGTTTCTAAATCAGGTAGGTGCTTTTGAGGCATTCACACAGTACTTTGCCTTGGATTCATGAAATTCCTGGCTTCTGAAGTTTTGGACATTATTCTTCTCCTGTCTTAATCTTTCCTTAGAGAGATGAGGAAAACTGCCCTGCCCTTCCTCATGCTTGTTCCTGTTCAGAAGCCAATAAGGGTCCTCTTGGACCTCCTGGACCACCGGTAAGGTTTTATTTAGGTTTTTAGTGAACTGTACTAAATAGTCCCTTGGCCACCTGTGTTCAAAACATGTGAATATACTGCCTGATAAAGTAGTAAGGTGAAATTAGTGTTTTAAGTGTTGGTAAAGAGAGAGAATTACATTCAATATACAGAAAAGATACCAAGTATTATGCTGTAATAAACCTTTTACCCAGTAAATCAGTCAAATTTCTACTGGTTTAATCAAGGCCTGAACAATGCCACTTGTGTGGTATGTGATGAAAGAAGACTTTCCTGTCTTAAAAGCCCCACCTAAATACAATACTATTGGAAATCGCAATGGGAAGTGTAGGTTCTTCTGAGACTTAGAGGCAGAGAGGCACCCAAAAGCCCTCAAGGCAAATGAGGGTGAAATGATTTGCCTTTGGTGAAAGCTGAATTAATTTTTGTTCCAACTTGCCGGTGAATGATGAAAAGCAACTGGCACAACTTCTACCATTACTTTGTGATATTCTTTTGATACCACTCATTCAGTGTTTACTGTGTAAAGGTAACCAATGGAACTAGATAATTTCTTCTAGATGACAGTTATTTCATTTTCCTCCATGTCAGTGTACTATCTTAGAAATAACAGAATAAATCTCCTTTCTCTTTATTGATTTGTGGAAACTCAGATAATGCATAAGGCAGGAGATACAGGTCACTAAATTTTGAGGACTTGATCTCACATCCCAAGACTGATTTATATCAATTTAGAAAAGTTGCAGACTCTGTTTACAATGGTCTGTTATTGGTTTGGTTTAGCAAGAATCTTAACTGGAATATTTGTTGAATGATCATGTGTTTTTTCTTTTACAACTAGGTTGTTAACTCTGATTGGCATCCTAGGGCTGCTTGCTAAGTTAGTTTGAGATGAGACTCTCTTCTGAAAAGTTTGAGCTGTGTGTTTCTCTGCTCATACTGTGTCCTCTGTCCTCCAAGAGCATGTTTTGAAATCAAAGAGCCAGTGAAGAATGCAAAGGAAAATATTTCTGAAAATGTTAAAGGACAAAAATTATGTGAGATATGTGGTTAACAGCAAAATTAGCTCGCACACAGGGCATTCATGTAGTTGATCCTAGCAGATGTTAATCCTGCTAACCAGCTCTGTGGTTAGTCATTCTGCAAGAACTGTTCTTCAAACTCTGATACAAAAACCTGAAGTGGAATTCAGGAGAAAATTCACTGAAGAGGTGTGTCTTGAACAAAGAGAAATTGTTCTGTTCTCCTACTTAAATGCAGGTTATAAATCAAGTATGGATTAAAGTTTTAATTTCTGTGTTTTAGCATCCAGTTTGTATTCTGTGAAAAAGACAGTGAGATAACTCACATAAAAATGCCAATGAAATTAAGTAATTTGACCACATTTCACAGTAAAATTAAAAATGTTTGAAAATTATTTGACTGGAAGGATATGTATTGCTATAGTTCAAAACATATATGGATCAGGAATTACTAAAGCTTAACCCAGCAGTAAAATAATGTACTTCAATATATTATATTTAAGATTAACAATGTTTTCAGTAGCATAGTGCCATGCAAGAGGAGGCTTAAAATCAAGCAGAAAAATCTCTGCCAAGGCAGGCAAATAAGTGAGTTTGGAACTCAGCCTCTTTTAAGTGATGTTTTTTTTCCAGACAGTTAGATGGCATAGCTCTGGGAAAAAAAAAAGAAGTACAAGGCCTAAGAAAAAGCAGAGCAAAAGAATAAAGTCAGCGTTCATCTCTGTGCCAACCCAAAGTCAGAAAGTCACATGTGCTATGTCTGGTCAGTAGTGCTCCAAGTTGTTAAAATGTCATGTGACTTTTCTCTAAGCCAAAGGTTTTTCTGTTTAAGACATCAGGATTCTACCATGTAGCCAGTTTTAGACATTAGGCTAAAAAGACTCCAAATAAAAGGCTTCCATTTGTTTGGGATAATAACTCTTGAAAGATTTTTTTTTTTTAGGCTTTTAGAAAACAGTTCATTTTGGGTAAGACGAAGTGTTGTTTAGAGTTAAGATTACCTGGCAGTTTTCACTATGGGACACTGTTTTTATGCCTTCATCTTTGCCAGGATTTGATCCTATTGTCTGAAGTACCCGACACGGTAAAAATGAGGTATCACACAGAACTGATGCCTGCAGTTATAAGGAGTGCTGCAAGAGTGAAAGAGGTGGAATAGACAAAAATATTGGAGGATTGCAGAAGTTTGATTCCAAGAAAACGTTTTCAGTGCTTCATAGGATTTTATTATTAAAAAGAAATAAGAAGGTGTCTTGATAAGGGTTGATTAAGAGCTGTTTCTGAGGGAAAGCACTGGCATAACAGGAATTTTTGGCTCGAAGGAAAAGTGGCAGAAGAAATGAAAAATTTGAAATTAGTCACACAAGCTTAGGAGTGTGGAGGGATAACCACCAAAACAAGCTTGTGAGAAAAATGGAGGGAGGGCTCTGCTGATGTTTTCATCATAAATAAATGCTTTTCTGGAAATTGTGCAGCAAAGGTTACTGGGTTCAACACATGGATAAGTGTACCAACTTCAGCATGAATCTGAAAGCATATAATTTAATGTCTCAGCATCAGCTGGTTTTAAGTATATATTCTCAGTAAAAGTCCAGTGTGTTTCTGAGAACAAAATGGGAGAAAACTGAGGGTTTTTATGTTAAAATGTTGCAGTTATTGGGCTGAGGAATTTTTAATCTCAGAGAGAGTAATCTCAGGAGAAAGGACAGAGGATGCTTCTGTGCTGGAATGCAGAAATATGAGTATGTGGAATTTTGGAACTGGCCATTGGAACATGGTTCTGTGGAGAGCGTGGGATGAGATTTTGGGGTCAGAGTTGGCTATGGTGGAATGGGTTGTGGCCACAGAGCTGTGGGTTGGAAGTAAGAAGACTGAAGAAGCTGAGAGGGTAGTGGAAAACTGCTATGTGATCTCACATATGAAGACCATGTCATGATACCTTTATTGAAGAGTAAGAGTACTATGGCATTTCCAAACATTTCTGTTATTTGCACTGCTATTTAATGTCTCATAAATACTACATATAAGCACATTTTCTATTTTAGTGTCTTTAATTTAACTGCTGTTATTTCTATAAGCACCTACTGTGGCCTCTATAGAATGCTATTCAGTTTTGGTGTCTAGTTGTACAAGATCATTTTTCAATACAAAGAAGGGCAGAATACCTGTAAAGCTCATATTCCAGTAGATTAAACAGTATACTCAGGTAGGGGAAGAGGGAAATTGATATGGACAAAAAAGGAAAAACAAATATTGATGCTGTCCTAGAACAGAAAGCACATGCAGCATGTTCTTGGAAAACACATTTATGGCAGCCATCCATAGATATATGCTACTCCAGTGTCTCAGATGATACTAATAAAAAAGGCAACAGTTGGTTAATAAATGATGAACAGATGTATGCAGTACTGATGAAATCAAAAAGAAAAATGGCCAAAAGAGCATTTTACCTAAGAATAGCTCTAAATTAAACCGTGGTAGGCCTAGTAGATTCTGGAGTTGTCCTTGCTGAAAAATATTCCTGAGTCATTAGAATAACTAATGATTGGAAAAGATGATCAAGTCCAGCCATTAACCCAGCTGTGCTAAGTTCACCACTCAACCATGTCCTCAAATGCCATATCTATACATCTTTTAAATACCTCCAGGAATGGTGACTCCATATGTACCAATTCCTGACAACCCTATGAATGAAGAAATTTCTCTTAATATCCAATCTAAACCTCCTCTGATGCAACTTGAGACTATTTCCTCATGTTCCAGCACTTGTTACCTGGGAGAAGAGACTGACGCCCATCTGGCTACGACCTCCTTTCAGGCAGTTGTAGAGATTGATAAAGGTGCCCCTTGAGCCTCTTTTCCTCAAGGCTGAACACCCCCAGCTCCCTCAGCTGCTCCTCATAAGACTTGTACTCCAGACCCTTCCCAGCTCTGTTGCTGTACTCTGGATCCTCTCCAGCACCTCAGTGTCCTTGTAGTGAGAGGCCCTAAACTGAACCCAGGATTTGAGGTGCAGCCTCATCAGTGCCGAGCACAGAGGGACAATCCCTGCCCTGGTCCTGCTGACCACACTGTTTTTGATACAAGCCAGAATGTTCTTGGCCTTTTTGGAAATTCAGTCTGTAGCAATAAGATTTTGGTGAGAACAGACGTATGTGCAGGAGGTTTCAGCAGCTGGAAGGGAACCCGTGACCACAGTTCCATCCGTATTGTAGCTTACAGTGTTATTTTGATGCTTATGTGGTGTGCATTCTTGGCTTTAGAAAGTAGTCACATCTGTGTTTAAATCTGTTCCTGTGTATGGCCATACTTCAGAATGTTCTCAGTTTAATTACCCCAGTGGAGGGATATCGACAGGATATTTACTGATTCTTGAACGCTGATTCAGAAACAGGAAAAAACTGTTTGGGCTTCTCTGCATTTCATTTTTATTTGAGACTTTTGGTTTTCAGTGAGTCTTGTGCTTCACAGGGTGGTCCAGGTGTCAGAGGTGCCAAAGGTCATCGTGGTGATCCAGGTCCAAAGGTACTTTGTACAGCACTCTACATTTGATAGATGCACAGGTTCTTGGTTTGTCTCTGCTGCATGTCAGCCTTGAAATTAATTCCAGATTGTCTCTTACATTGTTGAGGAAGAAGCATAGTGAAATGCCATTGGCGTTTGGTGTGGCTCTTTTAATAACAATTGCCTGTTCCGTTTGTTCCTTGATAAAAGATATAAACTTCAGAATGCTGCTTTCACAGCATAAATCATATTTATTTTTTTTAGTATTTATAATAAAACCAGGCAGTTTTAAATTGAACCCTAACTGGTCAATCATGTTAACTCATATTTCAGATGTTTTTGAGACTATTGGTATTTAATTCTTCAAACAGAAGCTGCCTTTGTCCATATGATAAGAGTTTAACTTATGTCCTGTGTTACTTTAGGGGCCAGATGGACCTCGAGGTGAAATTGGTGTTCCTGGACCTCAAGGACCTCCAGGACCACAAGGACCCAGTGGACTTTCTATTCAAGGGCTTCCAGTGAGACTTGAAAAACCAATTGGCCTCTTTGCTGTGATGTTTTAAACAGCAAATATCTTAGACTAGACTGAAATAGCTTTTGGTGTTGTGATCAGAATCTGAATTTCAGTATTTGAGGTGAAATCACAGATGTGGGTTTGACCTGTAGTGAATGTGGATTCAGTGCCAGCATTTGTATTTTTTTTTTTATTTGGATCTGAACTTTTAGTCAGCTGAAAATATGTGATCACAGGTTTAATATAACCTGGGTATTAGCATCCAAACCTGGAGACAAGTGAAAAAAAAACTGCAGTGGGAGTTGTAACATGGCACCAAACCAAAATGTTATCTTTTTCGTGTTGTATTGCTCATTGCAGATCAGTTCTAACTTGAAAGGTATACCCCAGCAAGAACACCATATTCTCTGCTAAAATTAAGCAATAATACTCATTACATTACAAAATCTCTCATAAGAGGAGGTGGTCAGGCCTGGAGGTTGAAATGCTGTTGTGAAATA
The DNA here is from genome assembly GCA_013399695.1 of Formicarius rufipectus. Lineage (NCBI taxonomy): Eukaryota > Metazoa > Chordata > Aves > Passeriformes > Formicariidae > Formicarius > Formicarius rufipectus. The sequence continues at coordinate 166,317 of VXAU01003869.1, read as the reverse complement.
TGTAACAAAAATTCATCATAAAGAAACATTGGTATAATAACGAACCAGCAGCGCTTACCATGTTCCATATACTTCTCAGTAGATGAGTACACACAAGCCTTGAAAAGTAGTAGATAGACGTCTTTTCCTGCTAGATTTTAAAATACTTATTACATTATAATGCACTTTCTTCTTTTTATCGAGTCTGTATGATGCTGCTGTACAGTATAATGATTTACCATAGTTGTATATTCTTGATGCTGCTGCCATCAAAGCATAATACAGGATACTTTAATTATAAGAATAGGTATTTCATAGAGACAATGTTTCTGTATAAAATTTAAAATCAGTTTATAATCTAGAAGAGTATACTTTTGTCATGCACGTGTGGATATATAGGTAGAAACATGTCTTCTTTCCATAGAAAATACTTAGTTTTGTCATTATAGGAAATACTTCTGAGTCCTGAAGTGAAATTGATTCCTTTGAAGAAAAAAAAAAATTGCTACCTCTTTTTGTGTGTGTAACATAATGGCTGCAGTTTTGTCAAGTTAATTATGAAGTCTTTTAAAATGAGTTTTATTTTCTATACTTCTAAATTCTTCATTTGCAGTTTTGCAAACGAGAGTTTGAGTGTCTGCCTTCAGTAGGAAAAATAGTCTGGGTTTTTTGGTTGCTTTGTTGTTTTTTCTAAAGAAAATGAAAGGAACTATTAAAAAAAAAAAAGGCAAATAACCATATATTTGGTTTAATCTGTGTGATTCTTCCTTTGCAGGGACCACCAGGTGAAAAGGGAGAGAAGGGAGATTTCGGTTTTCCTGGCCTGCAGGTATTCCCTAAGTCATTGTCTGACCTGTCACATACTAAGTTTGAATGTTGAATTGACATCACTGTGAGTTAAGGGCACGTATTCCAAACTGCTGAGAAAGGTGTTGTTGGGGTGAATTTGAACAGAGCTTTAGAAAGAGAAGGAATCCAGGCTATACTGGTGTGCAGTGACCAATTCATCTGGAGCCTGAGGAACTGGTTACTTCCTTGTTTAACTGAAATCAGGTCTCTGTGGACTCAAAGCCTGTGCACTTTAACATTGTCTGTTTACCTAACTCTCATTTCATAGAAATATCTTCTGTACTGAATCTCTTTTATGGCCCCACCCATTATTGAACTCCCTAGTTCCATTTCTCCAAAACATTTATACAAACGCATGCCAGACAGTTTCACTGGAAAATTTAGTTGGATTCTCTTAATTTGAACCCATTACTTGTTCTCCCTTTATAATATTTAGGGTGTCCCAGGAGCGTCAGGTTCACCTGGAAGAGATGGAGCTCAAGGTCAAAGGGTAAGGTAAAATGAATATGTTTTACATGTGTTTTATTTCCATTCTATAATGGTTATGTTTCCCAGAATGGTTGATTTATTATAATTTCTGTCACCTTTATCATTTCTGGAGACCGCATCTCTGTGCCAATCAGAGTAGCAGTCAGAGGCAGGGGGGATATTCTTCCATCTGCTAGATGAGGGTTGGGAATTGCTAGACTAGTGATGGGAGCCATGCACAGGCACATGCTCAGTGCATTGGATAGGAGTAGATGTCACTTGTGTTCAGCACTGCCAATTAGTCTCTTTACTTATGTTTAAAATTAGGTGGTTGTTAAATGGTACATAATTAGTATGCAATGCAATAATGTAAATTAGCTTTCTAGCTAATTAATAAATAACAGAGACAACCACACAGTAATACTGAATGTGGAACAGTACCTATAGAAACTGTTGACATGAGGAAAAGGTGAAGGTAAAAAATAATACTAAAATTTAATCAACCTTATTCTGCTCCTGGTAAAGCAACTTGAAGGTACCTATAGTGTGTCTAGGAACCAATAACAAAAAAAATAAATTCTTATTCATTTGTGCGGTTAAACATTTAACCTCCTTGTCTCCTTGCAGAGACTTTTGTTTCAGTATTAGTCAGGCACGAGAAAGTTATTGTTAACACAACGACAGGTTTCTGTCTACAGCAGAAATTCATTATCAATTTGACTTTTCAGTTTCATTTGAACAAGATTTACATATCCACAGCCCTTTTTTTGGATATGTTAATGTAACTTCAACTTCAGAGAAATCTGGACCTTCTTTGATTTTCTGGCACTGCTTTGAGACCTTGTTATAAAAAAAACCATCGCTGTAGCAAAAGGTGTATTCAAACTCACTATTCTAAATTTGAACATTGGCATATCTTTGTCTAGAAGTAATTCCACTGAATTCCATACTATAAAATTTGGGTGATACATAGATGCTTTTTTCTCTAAACGTCAAGAAAAGAAAGTCATTTTACGAAGATAAAGATTTACACATTATCATCAGATGAATAAACTAATCAGTTGAATAACCTTCTAATTTTCAGTTAGGGTGTGGTAAAATATGAAGAGATATATATTCCTTTTATTTATAGTACTTTGGTGTCTTCTGTTTTTGAATGTTTTTTGGCTTCTTTTTGGTTGTGTTGGAATATCTCCCCTTAAATATTGGAATATTTCCCCCTAAATTCCCCACGCTTGGTGTCACCTCTTCATCTCCAGGTTAATAAAGACCTGGAGTCTGATGAACATTTGGATTTTTGCCATGTTCTGTCTGGTGTTTGTCATGGACAGGTTGAGGTGACCTGATGCTAAACACTGTCCTTGTGAGTGGTATGTGTCTCCTCCCTCTACATTCCTGCTCATGGGGGACATCGAGGAGTCTGCAGTTCAGCAAAAAGAGAACTCTGTGTTCTTATGTTATTCTGTAACTGACTTTATATTTAGCAGTGGATGCCCTTAGACAGGCTTTGATGTCAGCCAGCAGTTCAGAAGTGGTCTAGTTTTCCTACATGTGGAAGTCAGCAGGTTGTTGCAGAGAGATGATATTCCAGAGAAAAGCCAAGGAAGATGAGTGCAACAAAGGCTTTTGATACAGCCAGGAAAGGTTATGTGCTGCTTATTCTGTAGAATACCCCAGTGTTGTCTAGTAAAAGGTAGGGCAATTACATAAATTGCCAGTTTTTATAGACATGGTAATAATGCTTTGTTCATGTGTTCATTTCCTTCCACTGTTAATCACAGAAGCTGGATAAACAGCCTAGAGTTCATAAAATTAGGTCTGTTATTGTCTCTGTGAGACCTTTTTGCAATGTTGTCCTGCAATAATTATTTCTATGGCAACAAATAATTACGTTATACTAATTTTATGGTGGTGTAACTCAGTTGATTCGTACAAAGTTATGACAACATAAAATTGCCTTTAATGGGTGAAGATTCAAACCAATTATTTCACCGCATTCTCTTTGAAGACCCAGTGCTTGAGAAAGGCATAATTTGGGAGGGCATAAGTGCAGCAGCAAAGGGGAATGGAAAATTCCTGAGAAGTAAATTGCTTTTTAGTATAATGTTCCTTTTGTTGAGCTTCCTCCTGTTAGCCAAGATGCCAAACTGTTTTGCAACTATTATACTACTAGAACTGAGATTTTCTGTGTTATTCTTAGCGTAGTTATCATTTTCTCCTCTGTATTTATGGATCCTTTAAATATCTTAATTATAGTGATAGCAGTGCTGTAAAGTACTTAAACAGATGGCTAAATCACACTGATTTTAATGGTAGATAAGCATGGGACTGATATTTATTGAGAGATCTCTGAGAACTTTGCTGAACTGAGTATAATGTGGTGTTAGCCTCATGAAGTCCAGGAATTAAGATTTTTTTTCTTCCAGAGACTTATAGTTGGAATTGCTTCACTTTTGCAATTCTTTTCTCTTTCTATTTGATTTTGATTTTTGCAATTAGTTGATAAAAGGATTTGTTTTTTCCCTTCTTAATGTTGTAATTCAACACTTAGTCCGTAAAGGGTTTTTTTTGTATTTCTCAACTTCTGCTTTTTAGTCCCTGGTTTACTTGCTTTTTCTTGTATTTTACTACCTCATTAAAAAATAGAATATCTTCCCTGTCAGTTGTGTGAATTCATACAAAGATTGCTGTCATAGTGACATACCCTCCCTATGAAAAAGAGTGGGATGTAATAAAAATACTGTGTGAAGCTTGAATCAGAGTTAAAAAAATGCATTTTCTGATATTAAAGCAAACATGCTGAATATGCACGATAATATTTTACACCTCTCCGGTAAGTGGTTTAAATCTACATCTCAGACTCCACACGAGGAACAGTTCCCTCCCCTCTTATCCTCTTCCAGTTATAAAAGATTGTAATAAAATAGAAAATTATTTATTTTCTGGCTGCAGCTGTGGTTGTTTCATGTCCTCTCTTGCTGCCCCATGTTTGTAACTAGCAGTATGGAGAGGTTTTGCTAAAAATAACATTTCGTGTTTCTCCACCGACTCTTCCAAGCATCTATTGTTGAAAGATAGAGCTTGAGTTGCACCTGTGACACATTCTGCTTTTTCTCAGTTAGGCAGTCATGGGTCCCAGGCTGCAAGGATTTTTTAGAAGACCCTGCAGGAAACTCTTTCAAGCCTGTGCTCAGTAGCTTCAGTTAAGTTTTTGCCTATATCTAGTCCTCCTGGAAAAATCACCTCTCCACAAGTTCCTTAAACAATGTCTAGGCTACTGAAAGCTTAGAAGTCTGTAATGATGTCAGCAGCAGTACTGACTTCTTAAGACTTGAGATTTTACAGGTGATGCCATTTGTATTTTGGGAAATAAAATCCCTTTTAAAAAATCTCTCTGAGATACACTGTTTCCTCATAACTTTTTTTCATACCAGTAGCAAAGTATGTCTTAATTTGAGCTAACTTTCCAAAATAATATACGTCTTATTTCCAAGATTTACATCCTAGGTCACACATGAGAATCTGTACCATCCTGCTCTTGGACTTGCAGCTCCATAGGGGAGATTCAGTGGCTCTGTACAGAGTCATTTCTGTCCTGGATGGGACAGAGAGAAAGTGCTGTGTCATTCCCCTTGGAACAGAGATGGTTAAGCAAAGAGGAGAATTCAATAAATGGGAGATTAAATAATATCTTTAATATCTTTAAGGCTTCAGTGCTCAGAATACATCTCAGTGAATTCTCACAGTGCTCTATTTTCTTATACATTACACACACCAAAAATAATGAGAGAAAGAGCCAGAAGAAATACATTCCCAGTCTTCCTGCCAATTTCCTGGTACTTACTAATCTCTGTGCACTGCTCCCAAGTTCAGAATGAGTGTCAGATCCATTCTGGCCATCAGAGGGTCTGAGTAACCTCGTCTGCAAACCCTGTTGGCAGCACAGACAGATGTCTTTAGTCTTTTACCTGCATGAGAGAATAAGTATTGTCATACCCCTTCTAGAATCAGGCTTCACTTTGACTTCATTTATACATAGCAGTTTTCACATTTAACAAATACAGTAGGAGGTGATTTTTTGTGGGCAATACAGACACAATGCCAAGAGAAACAAACCATAGGAGAATGGATGGGAGGTGATTCTTGAGCAGCCAAGAGTGGGAACATTGCTCAGACTAAAGAAATGGTGAAACATAGTCCAAGAAAATTGAGTTTTTATTATGCTGTTAATTCTACTCTTTGACTGGGATGGGAGAAGGGAGGTAAAATACAGCATTATTTTTCTTTAGATTTTTGTGTGAATCCACACTAGATCCTAGAAGTCAGTGGAAGGCTCTAAATTTCCCTCCTGCTAGTTAAATTAAGCCATTAAAAGGGTCCAACCATTTTCATCCTGCTTTAGAACTGGTCAAAAATAAATGCAGATTTTACATCTTTGCTTTAAAAAGTGAAACATGCTTGTAAATATGAAGGTGTCAGTATTCCTGAAGGTTTTACTGTTACAGAAAGAAATCTAGCTTGCACTTGCTTTAGGGACTTCATGTTATTATAAAAACATGAATAGTGATTGTGACATTTTTCAAAACATTGTTCACAACTAAGTGCTTCTTCCAGAGAATATTAGAAACTCTGTTTTATAATTTTCAATGCATTTCAAAGTTCCTTCCTTATACCATTCTTTGTTTCCTCTAGGAATACTGGTTTTGGAGACTGAACACAGTTTCCTTTGCAAATGTATTTGAGCTAAGCTTGCAACCTTTTTCTGTATATGTCTGAAAACTGCTGTGATTAAGATGATACTATTCACATCTTTATTTCAATGCCATTTAGCTGTTACAGTTGCTTCAGTTCTTATTGTGATAGGGCAGCAGCTTTGGTTCTTACACCTTCTGGACCCATTTGGCTACGCTGTGAAATAGGAAAGTATTTCTTTATCAAGTCTATGGATGCATAGATGACATAATGTGAGTTGACTATGTGACTTATTTTATCATCAAAACATCCTTCTGGTGGAATTAAAGAAAAAAAAACACCAAAACCAAACCTAACCAACCAACCAACAAAAAAAACAATCAAATAAACAAAAAAACCAAACATCAAAACTAAACAAAAACAAACAAAAACAAAAACCCAACAAACCACAAAAAAAAACAACTTTCCAGATAATATTCCCCAGCCAGGTTTTATGCCATATGATTGCAGATTTGAATAACAGTTTCTGAATTACAAAAAGCATAAAATGAGTAGTTCATGCTGTATTCATTACTAAAACGGTGTCAGAAAGGAAGATTCAGAAAAAAAAGTACAAACCAAAAAGATTGTGAATTTTCCTTATGAAGCTCTCTGAGATACTGAGGCCTGAATTTTTCTTTAGTGTATGTGTCAGCATAAACACTTTCAGATCTTTCAGCAAAAAAACACTTTCTAGCATAAACCACCTTTCAAACTGGCCTTGAATCAGAGATAAGACCATAATTTTCCTCTTTAGGCTGTGTAGTAATTAAATTAGTAATTAATTGCCTTATCACCAGGCTCGTCATATATGCTTTATAGCGTATGGACACAAAGTGTGCATATTGGTCAATTTGCAAGAATACTTTATTAGCAGTGTATTTTCTTCTACATCTGGTCAGGCTGTTTTTTTCCTGTGATTTGCTTGCTTTCCAGTTTCCAAGTTATCTTTAGTTTTTGGCTCCCATTTCTGGAAGCTTTGAGGCACGTTCATAATGTAAACCACATGAGCATTCCTGCTGCTTCCTGAATCAGGACCTCAGTCATAGCTAGTACATATGTACAGTATTGCTGGGCAGAGAGATCGACCCTGTTGCCATCTCTCAGCACTTCATCAGTGGGACTGTGAAGAGTTGCAACCAGAGAGAACAGATGTAGAAACGTGACCTTGTGGTAGAGAGGTTTGACAGCAAACCTGCTCATTTATCTCCCTGCTGAAGCATTGTTAGTGAAATTCACTCAGAGGTGAAAGTGGCCAGCATGAAGAATTTTGCATTGCTGCTTCTTATTTCAAAAGTATTGTGAGACTAGCTAGATTATTTTTTTTTTTTTAATATTGGTGACACTATAACTCCTTTTCAGAAATAAACCCTCCTCAGGGGAAATAAGGGATTTTTTTTTTCATAAGAAACCAGTACCAAAACAAAAAACACCACCAAAAAACCCCTCCAAACAAAAAAACCATATCAACAAAGCCAAACAAACAAAAAAGAACAAAAAGTAAAAAATGAAGTCATCTAGATGACACAGAACAGATTCATAAAACACATATAAGATGGTGATAAAATTGCCTTTATTTCTCTTTTATAGGGCCTTCCTGGCAAAGATGGACCCACAGGCCCACAAGGACCTCCTGGCCCAATGGTGAGTATTGCCCATGGAATCTGTTACCGTAGAAATCAGCAGGATTTAGAGTGATTATAGGTCACATTGTTATCTAGGCTCCAGTGGATAGAGCATGGCTGAGGGAAGTTAATTTTCTCATGACACACGGGGTTGGCAGATAGCCCCTTGTCCGGTGTCATTTCTTTCCACTCTTACTCAGATTGAGAAAAAATGTCTCCCATGGGAAGGGAAGAGTTATCCTGTCAATAGATGGATAGCTTGTTCTTAGGCAAGTAACTTCACTATATAGAGGGAATTAATGCTCTTAACATTTGAAACAAGACTTTCTCTTTATAAAAAATCCCAATTCGGATTGTTAGTTGAAGTGAAACGCCATGTTTTGCTTGGTCTGGAAGCTGGAGGTGAGAACAGGTGCTCTGGTAGAGCAATCAAGGAAGACAGCAGAGCCCACATTCAGCTTTCAAAGATAAATTGCTTTCAGTGCCAGTCAACCTTCTCAGCTAGGGCAGCTAGGCAGAATTAATGCCTTCTGGATGTATGTAAAATGTTAGGTGAAGCTCCTGATCATATTGAGTATTCGCCAGGATATCCCGTTGTTTTTACAAAGAACATTCCAAGTCATGCCCCTTGAACACAGTATTGACATCACAGGATTTAGTTAGTGGTTCTGCATTTCTTGTTGTTCCAGAAAGCAACCCAAGCTATTTTTCTCAAGTGCTTTTCTCAGTGCTTTGCTTTTGGTGCTTTTTTTATGTGGCATGAACTTCTCAGTCCTCTCTCTCAGCACCTCCAGTCTTAGGCTGACAGAACTGATTGTGTACTGGCTGCTTTGTGAACCACTTCTCGTCAGGATTCATGGATGTTGACTGTCATCACCACTCTTTTTTTTCTCTTTTTCCATGTAGGGCATACCTGGTGCTCCAGGTGTTCCAGGTGTTACTGGAAACCAGGGGCCACAAGGTGATGTTGGAGCTCCTGTGAGTAAAATTAATTAATATTTATTTATCTGCTGTTGTGCATTAGTTGGTTTCTGATCCTGGCTTCCCTGTTTGACAGAACTCCTCAATATTTTATAGCTGATGATCTGTTTGCAGTTAGTGGCTAAATGAAACATCATATTGATCTTTCTTTGTTCATTTTTTTTGTAACTAAATTTATTTGTTGATCTTACATACAGTGTTTGGAATATAAGGATTATAGAGTCAAAATACAAGATTAAACCACAGAAGTTAAAATCCTAACTATGGGAATTTGTAGTCTTTGTGTGATTACTTTCACCTTTCTTTCATTTGCACATCAGACAACTCTCAGGAAATTCAAATATGCCATGTACTAACCTGAATATTTCAAAAATATTATTCTGATTTTCAAACTGTGAAAATACTGCATGAATAAAAAACTGGCTTTTGTGGTTACTTTGTGTTCACATCAAAACATGTGATTAATGACCAGGGTTTTTTCTAGATTGTTATTATAAATGTGACCATGAGTTTCATTCAGAGGAAAATTACATCCTCTATACCTAAAATTCGGAGCCTCCAAGATTTTGTCTTTCAGATATTATTTTTTATTATTATTTTAAAAACCCAGAACAAAACAGTTTGATTGGAAGAATACAACTATGAAATGACTATGTAAATTTTGTAACAGACAGTATTTATAGTGGACCTCTTTTTTTCTCTGGAACAGTTCCGATATTGTGCATTCATATTTTAACATTTGACTACTTAGTTAGTAAGCCTGCTCATTTTTTTCCCCATATATCACAGTAAGCATTCTATTTAATTTTTAAAGACATCAGAATGGGTAATTCTGACTCTACTTGTAGACTAGAAAATTTTTTTCAGAATCCAATTTGTTTTGGAGATTTAGGCCAATGCAAGCATTTTTATTTGGTTAAGTGGAAATGAAATGAATTTGACTGATAATATATAAGCAAAGATAATAACCTAATGCTCAGTTCTGCATAGTTTCTTAGTGTAATCATGAAACCTACTAAGGAGATTTGATGAGCTATGGAATTTATTAGTATCAATATATAACGTTAACTATTCAGTTCCTGTCCAAACACATGTTCCAGATATTGAACCAAATTTCCTAGTGTAGATATTCGTGAGAATCATGTAAGAGCTCTGCTGTGTTCAGAAAAAAACCAGTGAGATGAGTGAAAAATTAGAGCTTTAATAACTGTCTTTCTCAAAAGGCAAAGTAATAGAAAAGAGGCTTTAGAAAGAGTCTTGCAGTCTTTGTAGGAGTTTGTAGGAGTTTCTTCTTTCCCAGGATAGAATAAGCTGTGCTTTAACCATGTGTCAGCTGCTTACCTATTCATGCAGACCTTTCCTTGCTTCAGGATTTCTTCAGAAATGTGTAACCTACCCCAAAAACTGCCACTGGTGAAGTTCTAACTGCCCTAGACAATTTGTTCTAATTCATAATAGTCCTTACCATCATTACAGTAATACATTAATGTTAAATGTAATTTTCTGTGCATTTTAATCTAACCTGTGCATTTTAAGCTGACCCTGTTCATAGTTGATAAAGAGTCTCAGTGCAGCAAATTTGACTGCTATTTTGTCATAATTAGTCCAATTTCAGCCAAGTAAAATGCATGCCTGCCCTTGCTGTCATTTTAAGCAAGTGTATTCAGTGTGTGACAAACACATGAGAAAGTCATTGTTCCCATATAATTGCCAAAGGTGTACATTTCGTTGAGTACTGAAATTGAAGTGTATTTCTTACTGCCTTGTTTATTTTTTTTTCTTCCTTTACTATGAATCTGCAAGAGAGACAATGTTTAGGTGTTAAAACTTTTGAACAGAACAAAATAAAAATTAATTTTGTGTTGAACTTTTTATAGGGTCCTCCGGGAGCTAAGGGTGAAAGGGGTGAGCGGGTAAGTCCGTGTTCATTTTAGCCATGTTTTTTTTTTCCTTTGTTGCCTTCTGTCTTATAAAAAGTTTTTTTCCAACGATTTATGTTTCTCTGTGTTTACAGGCACAATGGTTTTCTCTTTGCAATCAAGCAAACTTTCCTTCTTTTCCAGACATGGTCTTTTATATATACCTATGCTTATATTTTGAAGGTGAACAGTATGAGGCACTAAGAATGCCTCCAAATCTCTCATTGGGGTTACCTTTTCAGACCTCAACTTGCTGGCTGAAAACACTAATGGGAACATGCAAAATCCCAAAATTTGTTTGGCTATTTTATGCCATCTGTGAGGATATAATCTCTCAGCAATAATAAATGTCTTTCCTTGCTCTAAGTGCTTTCAAAGCAGAAGTGATGCAACAGTTTTATGTTTTATGACACTGCTGCTGTTGTTGTCCAGGGCGATCTCCAGTCCCAAGCAATGGTTCGTGCTGTTGCTCGTCAAGTGTGTGAACAGCTCATCCAGGGCAAGTACATCAATAGTTCATATGCTTCTGTCTCTAGAATGGATCTTTTCCTGCCACAATTACTTACAAATATGATGCTTTTCTAAGTATCTAAGGGGATCTGTTTGTTTTAGGCTAGCTAGACAGTCAGAATTTATGTTCCAGCTAGATTTATGTTCAACAGCATTTATATCCAAATAGAGATGATTAGCATCAGCCATCTAAGAAAAGCTGGAATTGTCTCCAAGCTTTTATAGTATACAGAAGCTTCTTTGTAACAATTTTAAATTTTTATAGACAAAATATTATTAAAAAAAAAGGCAAAATAAAACCCGTACCAAAGTAAGGAAATAAATTTTCACACAATAGTTTTTCCATTTTCTGTATGCTCCCCAAACCACTTTCTCCACCAACAAGCGCACAACTTCATGCACATAATATCAAAGCATGACAGACCACAGCCTTGAGAACCTGCCAGTGCTCTGTTTGAACTTTGTTGAACCAGATTTTCAACTGCAACTTGAAAACGATGACATTTTTTTCCCCTGACAGGTCACATGGCAAGATATAACTCAATTCTGAACCAGATTCCAAGCCAGTCTGTCTCAACACGAACCATTGCAGGACCTCCTGGTGAGCCAGGTCGGCCAGGAGCTCCAGGGCCACAGGGTGAACAAGGATCACCTGGCATGCAAGGGTTTCCAGGAAGCCCTGGTCAACCAGGAAGACCTGGAGAAAGAGGTAGGGTTCATACTTCACACATACAAAATTATACCTCTCTCTCCAGATATATTCGGATGTCTTTTTTCTCCTGTCTAAATCTGAAAGCAATGGTTTTCTCACGAGTGGATTGGTGAGTTTAACAGGCCACAATGAAAGCTCTGTAGGCTCTGACATGAAGGTCATGCAGGCTTTGCAGAGTGTGATTTGGCAGGATCAGACCGAGGTTTAACGCTGAAATTGCTGAAAACTGGCAGAATCTAATTGTGCACATCCCATGACATCATGCTTTCATTGTAGTAGGACCCCTGAAGTGAGCTGAATCTCTAAATGTATAAGCAGGGGAGCTACTGAAGAAAGTCAAATACAAAACTGACAAGTGGATGTTGGAGAAAGACTGAGCTTTTCTGATAACTTGAAATGTGTCAGTCTAGAAATTTCTGAGTCACAATTATCTGAATGGAGCATGATTGATAAGAAAAGGGAAAAAATTCCTAGTTTATGAGGGGTTGAGAGGATCACAAAGAGGGAATGGTAGGTCAGAGAGAAGTAATTCACTTTACATTTACAAGAATTCTCTTGTGTTCTTATGTGTGGGCTAGATCCCCTTCTCCTTTCCTCCACCAGCATTGTCTCATAAAGAAACAAGCTCCATCTTTGATTTACTCTCTCTCTGTGCAACCCTGGCAATCTTTGTCCCAGAGTAGCAGAACCTTAGAGAGGTAATACTGAATAGCTCTATAATTGTGAAGGGGCTCTGAATACCATCACATGAGGAGGTGACTGAAAAACTGAGAGACAAATGTGATACTCAAAGGCAGTGAACTGTTGTTGCTATTACAAAATCTGCTATCTGAGATTTTAAAAATTAATTGCTGTGAAGGCTGTTCAGGAATAGTTGAGTTCAGGAGCTTAATTGTTCCAATTCACATTAGCCATGATGCCCATAGTTAAAACATTGTTTTGAAAAGAAAGTCTGTGAGTGAACCTGTAAGTCTTGCCCTCAAGACTGTAATTCCAATTATCCTTTTGAGTTAAAAAAGAGTCAAGATTTCAGGTACTGGCCCCTCAGTCATGCTACCGCCTTCTCCAACTGAGCAAAATCCAGACACTGTCCAGAAAGAAGAAGGAATGAGACAGGTAAAAAGAAGACTGAAAGAGAAGGCTAGTGAGGAACTGATTTTTAAAAGGGTGACCTGGAGAGACTGAATACAGATTTCAGGATACTTGCTTCTGCTTTAATACTTGCATATGTTAAATGGCTCCTTGGGAACGGGTTGTTTAAACTCGGACTTCAGAAATGGAAAAACCCAAAATGCCAGTCTACAAAACAGGAAACCTGTCTAGCATCTTCCATTGCATTTGTTGTGTTGAGGCCCAGACAGGCATGTTGTATTACTATGAAATCACAATGATTAGGTACTGTCATTTAAATGCAACATGATGTGGGGTGAGCCATTGCTGAAAATGTCTGGGAAGCAGCATTGGCAATAGAGTGAGTACACAAAGGGTGAAAACACATTGAAAAGAGCATTACTCTTTTCCTGTCTGTATAGATAACTAATGTTAGAAAGGACTGATTTTGGCAGACAGTGCTTGTGGGGAGTTTCGAGCATCCTTCAGGACGACAGTCAGTCAGCCAGAGCTCTCTGCAGAGTTTCATGAAACGTGAGGCCAAACGTTGGCAGTGCTTTACAATACTTACAGTTTAAAATGAGATTATTTCAAGAATCCATGTGTAAACTTAAAAATAATTGGCTGGTTTATTTGGACTGAAAATGGACTTTAGAATGTTCATGTAACTGGAGCCTTGAATGGAATCTGGAAGAAAGGAACTCTTTCAGAAAGTAGGCAAAAGTATAGAATAATTTATTAGCCATTAAGGATTTAATTTCTTCAGAAGCAACTGAATTTTGAGGCTGATGTGTGTTTGATGTAGTAGCACTTTATTTAGCAGAAAGATACCATTTGTTAGAGATCCTTGGGATATTTCAGAATCTGTTTCTAGGGAATTTCTCTAAGCTAACCCAAAAATGCAAAACTGAAAATTAAAAATTATTTTAACCAAATTCATATTTGTGGAATATTGATTGGAAGTTTTTTTGTGCATTTCCAATTATCACTTCATTCCTAACTGTATACTATACAGGGAAGTAGCAGCCTAAAATTGCTCTTCTTTTGGATGGAAGGATTTTTAAGTTTCCAGTAACTACAGAGAGGAGGGTAAATGGAGAGAGACCACATCCCTTACTGTGTTCTGAACCATTGTTTGCATTTAACTTGTTTGGCAAACACAAGGTATAGTTCTGTCCTGAAGATCTCCAGCCAGCCACTTGGAAGTCTTTATGAACAATGTGTTTCTTTTCACTGATGTCATCAGCATTCTGATTGTATATGAAGTCAATTTAATGTTCAAGACCAGTGCCAGATTAGCAACTCTGAATGTCAGGCTCCACCTTCAAGTTCAGAAAATGCATCCCTACAGAGTGTACTAAGAAACAATGGGCATTAGAAGGAAGTAACACCTATTTGCTTATTTAGTAGTGTTGCTTCTTCTCCCTTGATTTATTGGGATTGCTGCAAGAACCTGTTACTGACTCTGAGCTAAGTGGCAAGATGCTGGCAGAGTGGGAAGAGAAAAGGTGTGTGTACTCACCTCTACTCCCACCACTCATTCAGTCCCAGCCTGTAAGAGAGGGACACTTCAGAAAGCAGTGTGTGGAACCAGTTAGAAAGAGTGTCCCAGAGAGAGCTGTACTGGAAAATGTCAGCGGTGAGAGACATCAGTAAACTTTCCTGCTAACTTGCCTGGCCAATAACTTCCTTTCCCTTCTTTACCTTGTCACTCTGCCAAGCATTAATCAGATGTTTTGGAAAGAGACTGGGATTGAGAGTGTTCTAGAGTTCTGTTAGAAACCTCCACTTGAACTTCCAGGTCCAGGATGTCCCATTCCTGGATTTGCTCTCTCTCTAGTAACACACTGAGCTGGTCCTTCCAAGAAGGACCAGGTCAGGGAGAAAGGACAAGTCATTCCCTTGACAGATTTAGTTGTGTCTGTTGCCAGCTGAGAGGCCACGCTGTGTTACTGGGACCCTACAGTACATATTCCCAGATAAATTACTAGAATTTTGCTCTCTTACTTATTTGCATAAGTACATACAACAGCACTGGTTTCTATTTTTGATTCAGCTAATTCGAGTATCTTTTGTTTTGATTTTTATGGTTATGAACTGGAACTTAAACTAGTGTAAGGCTTCTGAGTGCCCAGGAAATAGTTGAAACGCTGCAAAATAATACTAAAAAAGCCTCAAAACCAAAACAAACAAAAAAAACCAACCCAAGATTCTGCACATTTATTTTCTTCTTTTTTTGTTTTCAATTATTCTTATGATGCAGTGGTACTTCTCTCAATTTTAAGGAAAAATGGAAAAGCCCTAGTAAAAATTATTCTGGAGTACTGCTAGCTTTTACATGCTGTGAAAGTGCAGTTCTTCTATGACTGGATGGACTTCAACTCTTACGTGGCCTGAAGTGACACATAAAACCGAGGGATACTCACCCGTCCCACTATGATTAAAGTACAATAAATACCTACGATGTCACTGGGAAAGTCACTGTTCTCAAGCACAGTTTGATCCTTATTTACTTCCTGGCTTCGTATGAAAGGGTCAGTTAAACATGTGTTATCAAAAGCCACATGTTTACAGCTGTGATGGCAAAATTCCAGTGGGATTAAATGGAACTTTTGCCAGTTGAGTCAATTAAATATTTTGATTTCTAATTTTAGCTTCATCTGGGTTAAAAAAAAAACAACAAAAAAACCCAAAAAAACCCCCCCAAAAAACCCCCACACACAAAACAAAAAAAGAAACAAACTCAGCCTACAACCCTATGTTACTGTGTGCTGTGGTCACAGCTGAGCATCTTTAAAAGTGGACATTTTTCTTAGCAGTTTAATTTTTCTTAATTGCAGTATTTTCCTCTCAGGAGAATTGCAGTTGTCCTGACAGGACAGTATTCTCTTAAAGGCAAAATTAGATAAGCGATACCTGAAATTTCCTTTTGTGCAGAAACCATGGAAATTTAATTTTCTTTGCTAGAGAATGTATCCCTGAGCTTGGTTTTGTTTTTAATAACTGATGCTATCAGAGTTATCTTTAGTGGAGCATTGGAAATAATTGATTTCAGTTGCTTGTGATCTCCATAGGGCTGAACCGAAGCCATTGCTTATTTTGGATGGGGACAAGACGTGAAAGTGTGGTTAGAATTGAGGGGGGAGAGGCAGTCTGATGGTGTTGCTGAAATATGCCCAGTGCACAGATAAGAAAGCAGATCCTGGGACCTGAAGGCACTCTAACTCAAATTACAAGCCTTGATACATGCTTTCATCCCCGAGCGTGATTAACCATTGCAGTACCTACATGCAGAGTGATGGCTTCTCTGATTGGCTTTCTGCAAGCCATGCTCTGATGACAGCAAAGGTGACTTTGGTAAATTTTGAATGTTCAGTCACTTATTAGGACGAAGCCAAGAGGTGTGTGAGTCTCTTTAAGGGTCTCTAAGTCCATTAGGGAAACCCATGGAGTGCTCAATTTTGACTCAGGAGAGTTTTGCCTTAGGAGTGGGATATTCTTGCTTCAGTGTTTATGTTCTCTTTAACTTGGGTAAACTTTACTGGAAATTAGATTAAAAGAAACCTGAGGCAGACTTGTATCTTGGCCTTCCTTAAGATCTTGATATTCATGTGATTTCAAAGAAGGTTTGTCCTGCACAAGAGCTTCATCACTTCTTCCAGAATGAACACTTTATTCTTAGCCTGAGTATATTTGTTCCATGTTTAGCATTTCTTACTGCCATGTTATTCTGTTAACATCACATACCTTTGTGTGGGTTTGTGTGCATTAAGAACAATAATTGAGTGCACGGAAGGCCGTGAATTGAAAACATGGTGGCTGTTGGCTTTGAGGTCATGAGTAATGCTATCATACAGTAGCATAAGCAGTGGTCCTCATAATAAACATCTGTGTAGATTCCAGATGGCTGTCATGGGCCATCTTCTTATGAAAAAAAGCAATTCACACATACAGATTTTGCCTTTTGCAAATGGCAAGCCTTTCCTTACAGGTCTTGTGTGGAAAGATAATGGGAATACATTTACGTTGTTACAAGGCCTGCAGCCCAAGTACAGGATTGCAATAGATGAATTTCTTCATATGTTTGAAGCAAGCCAGGGCTAGGTAAATGTTAGGTATCTGGAAGAACACACTCACCCGTCCCCAAAATTGTGCAATCAAAGGAAATAAAAGGCATAAAAGGGAAACAGGAAATACCTTAACTATGCCAGGACAGTAGCAAAGAGCCTTGTAGAAGTAAGACAAAAAGCTCATCACGCTTTGGTTAAAAATATGTGCTCAGTGTGGAGTTACTGGTTGCAGAGGTGTGGCCTGTGTTTTCCACGTGGTTTGGTCACAGGGTATGTTGCCCTGGAAGTCTCTTGTTCCATAAAAGGTCCAGAACTCCTGGATCAGACACTGGATTCCCTGCAGTTCAGCAGACTCTGATAAACTTGATGTAAGCAATTCTGTCCCAGTGATGGGTTTTAATGACAAAATCTCCCTACGTAGACTTTTTATGTACTTACTTGCTTCCTCAGAAATTAGCTTATGAAAATTAAAAGATCATCTGTGATTCCTTACAAAAATGAGGGTTTTTTCCAGCTGCTTTGCCCTAAGAGGTAGCAGTTATATGAGCAGAGGGGAAAGAAGGAGTCAGCTGAAAATGTCCCTTTCAGGGCAGCAACTGTTTTCTCTCTGATTTGTGTTGATAAAGGTGGTCTATATTGGCTTAGACTCTGAAACTGGGGAAGCTGTGGAGCAGAAAGAGCAATTACCAGTGCTTGGAGGGAGGTCTGGAAAACTGGGGGGAAGTCCCACAAACCAGCCTGCATTTGGTGTCTTTGAACTATCCAAATCAAACACAGACTTTATGAGAGTTTCCAAGTCACCAGTGGAAACTCAGAGTCTGGAATTTATAGTTTTGACACCTACTATAGTTCAACATCACTTATTGTGATGGCTGGATATAGAAAATGTTTTTATAGCATGCCGCAGTGGTAGTGCAGAAGGAGATGGAAAGCTGGAAGAAGGCAGCACGCTCTCTAAATTACTAGATTTGTGATCTCCATGGATCAGACCCAAGGATAGAAATTTAGTGCCATAAGCAAGTGCAGGAACACTCACTGGCTGTGCATGTTGGCACATTAGAGTTTCACAACTGGGCAACACTTGGACTGGGCTTTGTTTGTGGGGGCAGATTTTGACTATGATGAAACTCTTTTTTTGTGCTTTAGAAAGACTGCCATAGCCCACTATGACTCTTGCCATGTGTGCATAGAACCATCTTGTGCTGAACCACTCTTTAGTGGGTGACCATATGAAGAAAAAGTGACTGTAGAACCAAAAATTTGACTTTTCTGGGACACACGGTAATTCATAAACAGTTTTGAGGCTCTGAGGATTCTTCTGACATACAGTAGTTGCACTTTGGTATGAACCAGAGGCAGCTTTTCAGCAGCAAGTGCAGCCTGGAAACTGGCCGATGCCTCTGCATACCACCTCGATGAAACCGCCATGGCAGCAGGAATGTTTAAGACCCCAGGAATGACATGTTTCCCTTGAGAGGCTCTCAGGGAAGGAATGGAAAAAGAACCAAATAATTTTTAATTTTCACCTCCTTCCCTCTCTGCCATATGTTTTTAGATGAAAAATAACATATGGAATAATAAACACTGCCCACAGTTTTGATCAAAATGTGACTGAATACTATTTCCTTAGGTTTACCAGGTGAGAAAGGAGAAAAAGGCAATCCAGGTATTGGAACACAAGGACCCCGAGGCCCACCAGGATCTACAGGTAAAGTTATGTTTGAAGCATCTGGATTAGACTGCTCTGACCCAAGGGCAAAGCACCTCAGACCAGCTCTGTCTTTGGCTTCTAAGGCGTAACCAGCAGAAGACTCAGCAGTTCAGGCACCTTAACTGTCAATCTTCTTATTGTGTAATATGGTGTTATAATGTGCCACATGATGGTCTGCTCACTCACACAAGTATTTTCCTTTTCCCTATGATAAACTGCTTCTCCAAACTCACCTTTTAAAAATTTTTTTAACTATTTTTTTTTCAAATATGGGTTATGGAAGGGAAAAAGTAATCTGGACTAATTGCATTTTTTCACTAACTCAAAGTCATACCTAAATGTGAGTTGACAGAGAAATGTACAGTAATTAAGCACATTAACCACAGGGACTTATATTTAGCACCTAAAAAAAGCAGAGTGATATCCAGGTCCTGCTGAAACAGGAGCAAAATTGCATTGACTTCATGAGGATATTCTGGCCATGAGAGCATCATATCAAGGCACACCATTACCCAGAAACTGTATGGAATGGGAGTGGGGGAAATCAAGAGCTGCACAGGCATCCAGGGCTGTCCTTCCCCCATGAAATGTGTCTGATGCTCAGTGAAACATTTGCTCCAGTATAAATTTCTGGCTAAAAGCTGTCTCTGGCAAGGAAGACAAGCATCCAGAGAGGAGGCTTATCAGGAGCGGGTCTCCTCTTGGGCTCCTCTTCCTTGCCAGAGGCTGCAGTCTTTCCCTTAGCTTGCCCAAGGGAGTCAGGATGCCCAGCTCCTCCACTCAAGCTGTCTCCTGGAAGTGTTCGTAGTACAGTCAGTGCCATGTTTTCCAGGACAGGAAAGGTTGCCTCAAACCCCTGCGTTCATGGAAGGCACTACTCAGATGTTCCGTTTCCCTTTTGCTACACAGGACCTCCAGGAGAAAGTCGAACTGGCAGCCCGGGCCCACCTGGATCTCCGGGCCCACGAGGTCCCGCCGGTCACACGGGACCCCCAGGCTCCCAGGGCCCTTCTGGTCCGCCAGGGTACTGTGACCCATCCTCCTGCGCTGGTTATGGCATGGGAGGTGAGTAGTTAGGAGTCGGGGCTGCTGCCGGCTGCACAGGCAAGGGTGGCATTTTCCAACAGCCAAAGTAAGATGGAGGCTACTGGTGATCCTTGTGCTAAAATGTGGTAGCTCCCTAAAAACCTGCGTGTCCAGCTTGGCTGTACTTTGTGGGACTGCAGCACAAAGAGAACGTGACCCCAGCATAGTGACCAGAGGAAGTTCACCATCTGATCCCAGCCTATAAAACAGATCCTGCCCAGTGGGTTTTGTCCTGTGCGTGCTTGTGTAGTTGTTAATGAGCCTGCTCCATCTCAACAGTCTGTATGTTGAATCCCCTTGCCTAATGTCTGTGACAGCAGTTTTTACATTTGTAGCTTCTCCAGCGTGTTGCTGAACTTCACCTTCCGTGTGCCTCTGAGTGGCATGAGAGCATGACCCTTACTAAACCCATAGTAGTGTAACCTGGCACAGGGATGCACGTGTCCATCATTAACCAGTGAAGCCATCTGAAGAAAATGATTCTTTCTATGTCTTCTCTGTATCCTACTTTCCCCTCTCATTATAGCACGGAGAGGCCATGGGAAGAAGTTAACACAGTTACCAAAAATTACATCACCCAGTCTAAAATTGAAATTTATTAGTAAAGTACAAGTCACTACAAATGTTACACGTAAAGCATATTTGTTTGATGTTTATGGTTTAATCTGCCCCTGAGCCTATTTGTATGTTTTACTTACCTGAATGTTTTTGTCATCTCTTCCTATCCTTTTCTCCTCACTTCCCCTCCCCGTTGTTCATTTCCTGTTTTAAGGCCCAATCCCTTACAATGGCTACCAATCCAGAAGGTGAAAGGCTCATTCTGGTTCAGGTCTCATTGGGCTGAAGGTCAGAGATGGATGCTGAACTGCTCTGTGCTTTCCAGCAACGATATTGACTACCACTAATGAACTTAGAGCTGCTGTACATGCACTTGGCTTCCTGGCACTGCTAAAAATTATTGCTTGACCCATTTTTGCCTGTTAATCATGTATTCTAGCCCACAATTGGAATAAGCTAAAGCAGGCAGAGTATACAGTGTATAATGAGCACGGTATTACAACTGGACGTTTGACAAATTCTGGTGGTGGTTTCCAACTAACTTGGCTGTCTGTTGGTGGGTTTCCAATTGCTCCAGCTTATTAATTTTGTTAAATGTTTTCACTGTTCATTTATGTGAATAAAAGATGTGTATTTAAAGATTTTTTTATATATATATACACTTACACACATGATATAGAAATATATCTCTATATAAAATGTCAATTTCCTAATGAATGCTTTAATTTTCTACTCCCCTTCTCCTGTGTTAACCGTATGAATACTCTTGGTGGTGGTGGGTTAAGGTGGATACGGTGAGCCAACTGATCAAGACATCCCAGTAGTGCAGTTGCCACATAACTCCTACCAAATCTATGACCCTGAGGACCTTTATGATGGTGAGCAACAGCCGTACGTAGTTCACGGGTCCTACCCCTTACCCTCCCCATACTCCCAGTCCTATCCATCACCTCATCTTGCTCAACCAGAGTTTACTCCTGTTCAAGAAGAGATGGAAGCCGTTGAACTGAGATCCCCAGGAATCAGTCGCTTTGCAAGGAGGATAGCCAAAAGGAGTGCCAAGACTCCAGCACGCACAAAGGCAAATGGAAAAAAACCCTCTCAATGAACTGTTTAAGAAAGGGAAACTTTTTATGTGCTTCTGTGTTTGGCCTTCTGTCCAGGTGCCTCACCTGTCATTGAAGATGTTTACAAGCTCTTAATGTTAAAGGAGAAAAAAGTGTACATGATCAGTCAACACAACAAATAACGGTAATTATCTTGCATGCAAGAAACTTAGTTGTTAGTGGGTTGGTGCTAGATGATGATGAAAGATCACTTGTAGATCTTTCTCTGGAGTACTGTTCCATTCACTATTCAAACTGTATAAAAACACATGTCCAAGTAATTGGTGTATGTAGGACCATTCAGAAAAGTTAATGTTTTGTTATTCATTTTTTCTTAGTGAATTGTGTTCTGTTGGTTTGGATGAATTGCTTTACTAGCGGAGTAACCTGACTAAATTCACTGGAGAACAATCATAATTAGGTTTCCACAAATCCAGCTTATTACCCTTTTGCAAAGAACTCTTACATTAACGGACTATTGTTTTTTTAACTCACATGATATAAATACACAAGAATGTTCCATGGGAACATACTGGTAATTTATTGTGAACCTCTTTCATTTCTGTTTTGTATGCAAATAAAAGTGGCAAGCTTTTGTACAATAATTGTTTCAGATTTTTAACTCTGAACAATTGCATTTGAATGCAATGAGAAGGAAATACATTCCCTTTTTTCAGCACTTTTGGGCAACAGTTCTATTTTAAAGGATGTAGGGGCTTCATATAAATATTATTTAGCCTTTTACATATGGACAAATGTAGAGAATAACTGATGTGGTTGTACCATCTGTGGATGTAAGATTTCAGATAGTAACACAGCAAAGTCAAAAGACTGGCAGGTATAGTTGAGATGGCAACTTGGATCAGCCAGTGAAGAGAGGAAGGAAAAATGCCAGCTCAACCACTTGAGCATAGAGCAAATCATTATCCACAAACAAAGTTATAAAGTGTAACAATAAACAGTTTAATACAGCACTGGAGACAGGGCATCAAAGCAAGATTTAGCTCAAAAAGGCCATTTAAATTGAAAGCATAGGTTTGGGACAAACTTAATTCAGCCTTATAACAGACATGGAGAGGCTGGCCTGTGCATCCCAGGGACTCTCTGCCTGCTCACCCCTGACTGGGGGAGGTCTGTCCCTGCTCAGTAAAGAAAAATCTGTCAGGTTTCACCTCTGGCCACCACCAGAAGCTCCCTTAGCTCACCAGGGAGAACAGACAAACAGGTACCTTTAGTGTGTAATTGCCAATTACCTTGCCTAGAATTCAATCTCATTAGTAACTCACACTATCTGTACATGTGACTTATACACACATTGATATCTTGCTCTGGTTGAGGGCTGGATACCTTTGTAGGCTTTATATTTCTGTTGTCCCATTCTTTCTCTCATCCCTGATTCCCACTACTTTCTTGGAGAAAAGTGATAAAAGTTGATCCAATGTGAGTTGAATGTGATTTCCTTACCTGCACTTAAAACAGAAGAAGGCAGAAGATCATAATGTAGTTTATAGACTTTATCCTTCAGTAGCTTAACCCTGGTTTACAGAACACTGAGGCCCCAAGTTCTCTCTGTGCACAAGTGCAGGTAGAGCCTGGCACACAGAGCTGACATTCAAAAACAATAAAACTAAATACAGGTAATGCCTGTGTCACAGGATTAATTTCCCTGTTGGCACTTCACTGTGAACACCCTCCTTAATTTACCCCAAATATGAACTCCCTCTCCCTCCCTGGCTGGCACACTCCCACCCATGTGCTGTACTGACACTGTCTGGAGTCTTCCCTGAGGCATGCTGACCTGCAGATCCTGTGGAAGTGACTGAGGTCACAATGGAAAATCAGCCTTCAAGTTATTCTGCCTGTGTTGCCTTAGAAAGACTTTAAGCCTCCTATTACAGTATTTGTTCTAACTTTACAATGTCTTTTACTTAAACCTCGCTGACCAGAATGCTTCTGGTATCATTGGTCATATGGTCACTTGCAGGGTATAGCTTGGTAATAAAAAGTAACTAACTGGTGGACACTACCAAATTATAAAAATATTATTCAGGATTTTTACGTTTGCCAAAAAAAGTGAGACACAGAGAGTTAAGATTTCCTCCAAAATTCAGCCTCTGAGTAAGCAAGAATATTTTTTTCCAGACCACCTAAGAAACTGAAGTTGATGACTGGAGTATTCAGCACATGATGAACAGCTGATGCCACCCAGATCTTACCAATAAGCCCTGTGTACTGTGTCCTTAGACAGAAAAGAGCATTTGCTGCAAACTAGTGCTTTTAAAAATAGCTTAACTAGTTAACAAAATGTTACTGATTCAGAAATGAAAGCTGCACATGCACTGGGTAGGAATATTTCCTGGGATAAGCCCACCTACATGGCAAAGAAATGCTCCATAACAAACCATTATTTCATATAATAAAGTATGACCAATGTTTTTCTTCCCATATGATGCCTGTATAAAACAAATGTAGAAAACTCAAATTCTTCTCCCCAAACATTGTCAAATTTCACGTGTCAGCACCTGATACAACACAGAAAACAGCAGGTGCTTCCTTTCTTTACACAATAGCTTTGGCTTCAGGGTTTTCCATATAAAAGAGCAGTAAGGAATTTCAGGAAGTAGTTTGCAAAAACAAAGTAATTCTTAAGACTTTTTTTGCATCATTCAACATTTAAGTTCAGTTTCCTCAGTTTTCATAATAAAAATGCTGCTGCTTTGTTGTGTAATATGTTCTTCTAAGTAAGTAAGGTATACTGTGACTTGAATCAAAATCAGATTTGTGCTTAAGGGGGAAGAAAAGGAAGAGAATCTCCCTGTGATCTGCCTTTACTGCCTGTTATTTTAACAGCTCTTTAGTGAAACTAATACTTGCTGGGTTGTCAGCAGAACCTCCTCCTAGTGAGGAAGGATCACTTCAGAAACTACACTGCACAGCCCCAAACAAGGTGTTGTGGTTGGCAACCAGCACTGGAGTCCAGAATGGGCCATCTTCAAAAGCCATGCCAAGCCGGACAGGTGCTCTGCCTGCTTACAGTTTCCAAGGCAGACAGAACCCGATGGATATTGAGTCTGACAGTCATGTAACATCTCCACATCAAAAATGAAACAGTATTAGGAATACATGTAATGCCATTCAGCAACTACAAAAAGTAGAGAGTCAGCCTAGCTATTGTCATTCAGCACACTAATGATTTAGGTGCATAGAAGAATTAGTAAGAGTCTGAGAAAAAGAGAATGTTATTAAAAAAAAAAAAAAAAAAAAAAGGTAGTTGTCATTTTGTTCCTTGCAGCACACTATATCAAACTATGGCAAAGGTTGAGGATGAAAAATCACAATTAGGGACCATAACTATTCACCCCCCTTGCTGCAAAGAATTCAAGTTTTTCAACTTTTAGAGTGAGACACTTCATGTCAGTAACAATGTACATATCAGAAATCTATGTATTTCTATGAGATACAAATACTAATTTAAAAGGTTCTTTAATAATAGTATCAAACCAAATGTCACTAACAAATACCAGATCATACAATGCAGATTACAGGTGGTATTAACAAGATAATATCTATATTTACCTGTTTCAAAACCAGTAGCTTTTACAATCTTGACAAATTAAGTTTGCTAACAGCCATCAGAAACATTCAGTATAGAAGGGTTGACTGAGATGCACAGAAGCTCCCACATTAGCAGACTTTTCTTTCATGGAGGAGAGATATTCCTGATGGCACTTCTTCATTTATTGCTATTATTTCCATCGAAAATCTTTAGGTCTGGAAAAAGAAAAAAAAAGTTTTATAAGAAATGCATGGGCAATACATTAGTTTTGCTTTAAGGCTGCAGTAGCAACCAGGTCTAGTTTTATTTCCTTATTCTGGTGCTTGAAGTGTTTTTGATGAAGAGTATTTTCTAGATTAAATTAAAAAAAAACCAGAACAAATTAAAGAAATTTCTTAACACCTCTAAGAATTAACAGAAATCAGGACTAGTTGGTCAAGGTGCTTCTTATGAGCCACTGCAACTACCCCAAGCAAAACACAAAGCATCTTGAACTGAATGCAGTCTCCCAGTGCCTTAAACACTGGTATTCATTTGTCTCTACTTTCAAAAATTGAACAATCCATGCATAAGATGACAAGTTTTAAGTTAACAGCACAGTCCACCACAACACTGCTTGGAACAGTTAAAAGAGATGATTTAAAAAGAAACAAACCCTACTTTGAATCAAAGGTTGTACAATCCCCTCTGCTTGGATGAAAAACATGCAAAACGTTCAGACAGCAGCAGACTGCTGTTTGTAATCCTCTATGATTTTCAATTCAGGCACATGTCACTCTCCCTGCCTGCCACACACCCCATCCACTGGCTGTAGGAACCACATTCTCCCTGAACCTACATGGTTCAGAACCAGCTCATGGTTTTCAGAATGCTGACTTTGAAGGCTAGATGCACATCTACATCCCTAACACATTCCGCAGAGAAGCTGCAAGGCCTGAGCTCTGCAAAAACACCCACAGTGCAGGCTGATGGTCTCTGAGGTGCCTGGGACACACACGGTGTGTGCACAGCACAGATGGGCTGCCCCTGGCAGCACCACACCCCCACAGCCTGGTGAAATACAGCACCCACCCTCCCTACTGCTTCTCTCATCTACGATTCTAAGCAGGCAGGGTGAATTGTGTCTCACCCTGACTGAGCAAGAGAGGTAATAAAGGTTTTGTAGACATGTAAAGGGACATAGAGCCAGGGGATTCGCTGTGAAGTTGAATGAAGAATTCTGGAATACAGGAAAACCTGCAAACCCCAACAGTAACCAAGTTAAAATTACAAAGGTGGTAGATATAATCATTAATTTTGTTCATCAGTGGAAATGAAAAGCAGACAGCAGCGGAAGCAAGGAGCTTACTTTGGGGACAAAGTTTATATGGTTGCAGATATGCCATACAGAAATCTAATATCTAACTAGTCATTTGTTGCAGTTCTAGACCATGTCAAGCAATAGCACTGCAAAGTGAAGTCATTCATGCAATTCTTGTATAAGTCTGGATGTTATTATGTGAAAGCAACTCTGGAATTCAATCTATGCTATTTCAAGTGTATCATACAAAATTTGATGATTGTGTAAATTTTACAGAACAACTATAAAGAAGAGCTAGTGCCCATACTGTGCTGAATCACAAACCTTCATTTTCCACTGAAATGGAATATTCTGTATTAGCATTTGAACTAGTATCCTTTGTGCAAGACAGAACTGCTGTAAGCACCATAAATGTTGTTTACATACTTGTTTAATGTTGGACTTGAACATACTCAATGTTTGATGGCTGGTACACACCAGAAAGTCAAGTCACATTTCCTGGAATCCTGGATTTCAGTACTTGCACATATTCATAGAATCACAGAATGCTTTGGGTTGGAAAGGAACTTAAAGATCATGTAGTTTCAGCCCCTCAGCTATTCCACATTCTGTTACTTAGATCTCACCCCTGCACAACAGAGTAGGTATTTCATTGTATTGAACTGTGGAGTAGCAAAGTGCAGGATTTAAAAAAAACAAACAACGAACTATCAGCAGTGACACAGAAGTTTTATCACTGCATCCATCCTATATGGGTGGGCAGTGATAAGATATTTTAGGCAATGCAGTATGGCAAAGACATCCTGTCTTGCAGCTTATAGTTATTACTCTTCTTCTTTATATGCCAATTCAACCTTTTGTATGTTGCTCAAAGGATTTTGCATTTTTCTGTGAACAGTTCACTTACAACTTCAATCCAGGGTTATGCTGGAGTGCTGCAGAACTACAGGTCTCACATTACTTTGTTCTGGGGTAGAAATCAATTTTTTTTCTTTCTTGCTTGTAATCTGCATTTCAACTTCAATGCCCATTGTCTTAAAAGTTAAATGCATGAAACACTGGATTCTTAGTTTGCAATCTTACAAAGTTAATGAAGCTTAAAGGAAGGATTTTCTACACTGAAACACTTGTGTGAACAAATACAAAAGTTTTTAAAGCCTTTTCTATTGCCACAGTAGGCTTTTATGGCCACTAGTATTTGGTTTTTGGACTGCTTTTGAAGAGTACTTGGAAAGCTAAGCCTTGAAAAACTCTGCCTTTGGCAAAAGTGTTACAAGCATTTTGTCAGACAGTGTGAACCCACAAAAACCTTGTCTACTCAGAGAGAATTATGAACTACTTGTGAACAACAATTGATAACTGCTCATTGAAAAATCACATAAATCCGTGCAAGAATGCTCTTCTTTGAAGGCAGTGCTTTTGCCCTTCCTCAGCAAAGCCCTGAGTTTATGCATTTGGAACAAAGGAAATGGTATCTCCTAGAAGAGAGTTCAGAAATTCACCCAAAGGCAAGTCTTCACATAGCTGCCTCTTTTTTCTTTTTAAAGTAACATTCTTGGGGGTAAAAATACTTTGCTGTCTATTGACAGCAGACTCTAAGACAAGGGGAAATAGGCAGAATGTGGGGACCAGCATCTCTGATACCTATGCTGAAAGGCAAAGTATTATGGGTTCACTGAAAATATGCAACATTAGTCTGTGCAGCAGATGTCTGCCACCAAAACATGTAAAAAATATGTGTACCCCTAACGTTTTTATACTCCACACAAAATGCATTAAGACACAGTTCAGTGACTTCTAGACAGAATATTCAGCAAATTCAATTAACATCCTGCTTACTACACCAGGCCTCTCAGTGCTTCTCTTTTAACAGATACTTTACCATTGAGCTAAAGGAACTGAAGAGTTGGTCCTATGCTCTGATTACAGCTTTTTAATCTCTTAATGCTGCCCAGGCAGGTTATGGAGACTCCCTCTCTGGAGACATTCAAAACCCACCTGGATGCGTTCCTGTGTCACCTGCTCTGGGTAACTCTGCCGCAGCAGCAGGGTTGGACTGGATGACCTCCAGAGGTCCCTTCCAGCCCTAATGACTGTATGATTCTCTAAATTCTCCCAATTTTTATCCATACTCACAGCTACCAGAAGAGAAACACAGCTGATGTAAAATGCTGACAATCCACAGTCACTGAACCTTATAAAAGAGAGAAACCTGCACATACAAGTTCATAGGATCAGTTTTTGCAATGGAAAATGAAACAGTTTGAGTGGTTCTCAAAGTTACTGGGGATCCTGGTGGAAAAAAAACTGTCAGTGAGCCAGCAGAGTGCCCTTGAGGCCAAGAAGGCTTTGTAAGTCACATAAATACCTATTATTTGAATGTAATAAAAATCATGGGCTAACTATACACTGTATATAAAAGATAGAATGTCCACTTGTGAAGAAATACAAGGCTGGATCCACAGAAAATACAAAATGTTGGTGGAATCAAGGATCAAATGGAACAGTTATTTAAACTGTCAGAAATAATGTGCTAGACTTACGCGATTCTGAAGATACCCTATACATCCAGGCTATTTTTAGTGAATTAAAATTCAGGGCAATTTGTGAAATCTCACTGAAACACAAAGTTGACTTATTCTTTCTCAAAATAAGAGCTATTCAGATATATTAAGACACTAAAATGATTACTGGAGGGGATAAGCCAGATATGCAAATGCTTCAGATACCACTCACCTATAAATGTTTCAGGGGTCCTGGTGGACACCAAGTCGAACATGAGTCAGCAGTGTGCCCTTGTTGCCAAGAAAGCCAATGGTATTCTGGGCTGCATTAGGCAAAGTATTGTCAGTAGGTTGAGGGAGGTGATCCTGCCCTGTTAAGCAGAGCTGGTGAGGCCTCACCTGGAGTGCTGTGTCCAGTTCAGTGCTCCCCAGTACAAGAGACACGGAACTACTGTGGAGTCCAACCAAGTGCCACAAATATCATTATGGGACTGGAGCACCTCGCAGCCAGGCTGAGAGAGCTGTGACTGTTCAGCCAGAGAAAGAAAGGCTGTGGGGAATCTCACTGATGTGAGATGGGAACCTCCCTGGAGGCAGACTGTGAGGAGGACAGAGCCAGCTTCTTTTCGTGGAACACACTTGCAGGACTGGAAGCAGCGGACACAGAGTGAAACAAAGCAGGTTCCATCTGAACATCAGGAAACACTTTTTTTCCTACAAAGATTACCAAGCACCGGAGCAGGCTGCCCAGAAAGATTGTGGAATCTCCATCCTTGGAGACAGTCCTGGGCAAATGGCTCTAAGTGGCACTGTTTGAGCCAAGGGGCTGGACCAGATAACCTCCAGAGGTCTTTTCCAACTCATTAGTCTGAGTCTTCTGTACTACAACAGTGCAGTTAGAATTGCTTCTCAGACAAAACCATAATTGTGAAACCTGCATAGACACTTAAGACAGAATTTACCATGGCAAGCTTTAGCCCAAGGACACAAGTCTCTTCAAGTCATCTCTAAAGTCACTGAAGAAAGGCAGGACTTCCCCAGAATACTTTAAATAATGTTTCATTCTAGTTATTAGAAA
This sequence comes from Formicarius rufipectus, assembly GCA_013399695.1. Taxonomy (NCBI): domain Eukaryota; kingdom Metazoa; phylum Chordata; class Aves; order Passeriformes; family Formicariidae; genus Formicarius; species Formicarius rufipectus. Next base: position 136,464 of record VXAU01003869.1, on the reverse strand, counting down.
TGGAACTTAGACTACCTGTGCTGATTAATACTGAAATCTGGTGAACATACATGTGCTTCCCTAATGACTCCCACCAACTCTAACATACACCACTTTGTGCAGCTGCATAAAACAAGCTTCTTTTTAATCTAGGTCAGTTCCCTGATTCTCCATTCTGCTGCCACACAAGCAGAATGGAAAGGCGGGAAAAGTGATGGATGATTATTTAAAACCCAGCTTTTTAGTTGGAAAAAATGCTCATGAAGCTATGACCTCAGCCTTTGAATATCTCAGATGGCAAACAGAAACTAACAGTACAGAAAGACCTACTCGCACAGTTGTAACAATGACGGGACCCCCTACTCCACAGAATATTCTATATTCTTTTCAGTGTGATATAAAATATCCTTTTTCAAGGGTATTTTTCCTGTCAAACTGTACAGGACAGGGACCTTTTCCAATAGTTTAATGTGTTCAACTTCCAACTCCTGGAGTGAATATTTATTTCCATCAACTCTGAACAGACTTGCTGCACAGCTCCATCTTCATTAAATTCTTGTCAGCACATTCCAGTAATGATGTCTCCCTTTGCCTAGCAATGCTTTGTGGAGGCAAAGCAACTTCAGAAAAAAAATAAAATAAGGGTGTATGTGTGTTACTCTGTGAAGGCCAAATCAAAGTGATCACCAATGTGTGTTATACTGCAACTAACAATTTCAAAAATACACAGGACAACTTCACCACCGTATTTCCAGGTAAGCAAGAGAACACCTTATAAAACAGTCCTTACAGCAGACAGATAAAAAATAGCATTACCTCAAAAAAATAATAAGGTTAAGGCTTTAGAGTAATATATGACAGTGTCTATTTTATATGTAAAGCAGTTACTTTACAATCCAGATAATACTTTAAGAATATTTTATCTTAATTTTTAGTAACTCAGAATACCTCTTCAAACCTACGTATCTTAACCCAAATTACCCTCTTTCTTAGAACCTCTAAATGTATTTGGATTGGCTGTAACAATATAATTTATGGTAGATGTTGCCCTTTGTTCTTTCAAAAGAAGTTACATGGCTGACTAGTTTCTTCAACCACGTACTAATGAGAAATAGCCCTTGATAACATGGCCCTGTCTTCTTGCAAGCTCAAAACCCCTGCATAGTCATCTCTCCATAAACAATCCCTACTCATACTGCTTTGTGGTTACACTGCATTGTCTAATACTTTTCCAAATAAGTTATATGAAGTCAGATTTCATGGAGTTAACTACAGTCATTTGTGCGCTTGCAAGTCTGTATTAATGACTGCTAACTAATGGTTTCAAATCTGCCTCTGCTGAAGAATAGGACTGTCATTGCTGCAGAAGGAGTGACCTGTCAATACCCGCTCGTGAATCAGCAACCCACGCCTGGAGTAGCAGCTTTGAAGATCTCAAATTGCAATTTTCTCTTCACCTGTAGGCAACTATGTCACCCTTGGATCACGTGGCCCAGAGAGCTGGAGTTCCTTGGACTTTCTGCAATCTTACCAGCCGTGACAGTGAGCACTCAGAAAGGCTTTACCTTTGCTTCAGCACTGCCAAAGGTCAATAACTTAAGGCTAAGTACTCACACATGCTAATAAAGTGACAGCTGAAGCAGTGGTAGTTGAAAAGGGTAGGTTTAGAATTCTGTTAGAATTCTGAAGGTATAACAGCTTCCGTGAATGACACCACTTCAGAAAGATTAACCCTCTGCTCCCAAAATTAATAAAATGTCCTGTATGAAAGGCACATCCATCTCTTCCATTCACAGTCTTTACAAGCCTCTGTATTACCTGAAAAACGTCATGTCTGGTAGGCTTCCCACTTGCATGGGTTATCCATCAAATACAACTCCAAAAAAGAATGTCTTAACTTGCAGTTATCAAAATGTTTAGAGTAACTCATGCCAGAGGGTTTTAGGTCTGTGGCTGCTATAATAGTTTTTTTTTCCACTGGCAATTTTTCCCCCCCTTTCTCCCACCCTGTTTCCTGCTGAACAGTGGAGTTTCCCAAACAACTGAAGGAGTCTTCAGCATGACTGCTTAGTTTTACAGAAGCTCTGTATGATTTTCTTACACAAATTTCAAGAATAAAAAAGGATAAAACATCTCCTAACTTAGCTGAAAAAATGTAGTTTAATTGGTGTTAGAATACTTCTAAAATACCCCTAATTTTTTTAAGTACTTGACCAATGATATCCATTAACTCATAAATGTCTTGTTTAGGAGAGTTTATAAATAGTTTCAAACAGCTGACAGATAGGGGAAGACCAATTAGTGACAAGATTTTGTGGATTGATCATGCAATTTACTATTTAGCTCTTGGCCACTCTTTGATGCAATTACTCTGTGGCAGCAGGCACAGTTGATCTTCATAATTATGGAAATCATAATCACAGGAATGTGGAATTATTGCTAACTGATGACAGTTGCCTGCTTACACAGGATAGTTCTATGGCTTGTCTTTCATGTCTGCTTATTAAGGGCAATAGGTGATTTTTAGCCTTTTCTTGTAACAAAAGGTTCCAAATTAATTTTTTTTGTCTATAACTCATGCACAATACATACAGCATGAAATTCGTGGTCTATCTGGCACACATTTTAAGGTTAATATATGAATAAATTATGAAATTTTGAGTATCTTAAGACTCCTTTTTATAGACAAATGTCAACACAGAGCCAAAATTTACTGTAAACTCTGAAAGAAAAGGAATATATTTTTTCAGGTACACTTTGCAAGCTGAGCCAAAGTCAATAGGTATTAGGTAAGTGTACTATAGCTAAAGGGGATTTCTGAATACATTTCATCTTTTTCACTAACCACACTAGTAAATCAAAAACTAAGGCGTAGACATGGTTGTCCTTCTCTGTAAAACCAAACTATGTGGTTACACTCAAATATCAACAGAGTTTGGAGCTGTGAGGGAGATGACTCGTTTTTCTGCTCCAGGTGTACCCACTATCCCAGGGCAGCTCTATGCCTCTGGTAAAATAATCAAGGAAACAGCAATGATATTTAAACTATCATTACATTTCCAGTAACCACTGTGACCTATTCTAAACCATGAACTTGCCTTGCTTGGGGCACAAAAACCTTTTCCATGTTGGTGTTATTCTCATGCAGATTATTATCTTGGCTAAAAAGCATTTCTACAAGCGCAACTGATTCTGCCTGGAGAATAAACCCCAGTTACACAGTTAAGAAAAAACAACTGCTATGACAGTACAGCTACAGTGACTCTTCTGCACCAACACTTAAGAATTATCTGTCATGGTCCTCAGCTACAGCTCATATTTTTTTTTCTACATAAAACTAGCACTTTGTTTTAATTTTTAAAAAGTGTCCTTAAGTCAAGTTACCTAAACCAATGTTAGTATGTGTTTAGGTACTCTTAATGAAATTAAGAATGGCTTATAACAATTCACAATACAGTGGTTATAACCCAATTTCTGTAAAACAAATGACAAAACTGATCTAAGCTGTTTAAAAATCACTGTGCTTCCCAGATTTTTACCTGGATTATATAAATTATGTCTGGAAAATTATTTAAGTTAAATCAATGCAAAGTTCATCTTGGTATGGTGATGCTTTTTGCAAATGAAAGGTTTCTCTTTCGGTGATATATTCTCCTAAAAACTGTAGGATTGTAGAAAGAACAGCACTGAACACTTGGCTTTGGACAAAGAATTACGTTATTCTTCAAATAAACAGAGAACTGGGTGAAGGAATGGTGAAATACTTTCCAGACTTACTGTCAGCACCAGAAGTGAAAAAAGGAAATCTAGACATTTATAAAAGAGCAATTAAAAAATAATCTAACTCTAATTTCATCTGGGCAAGTAGTTCAACAGTATCATTTCCAGCTATTTTCCTACTGCTTGTCAAATTCTGATTAATTGAGTTTCTATTCTCACACAGGAGACCAACAGATTCCAAGAAAAGGGAAAGTAGCTTTAGAATTTTCTTTTCAGGAGCCTTTTCAGACAGCTCAAGTAAAAGGGCCCAGTTACCCATTTATCACCTCTTACCTTCAACTCCCATTTTAGATAAAATGTAAGCTGCCCCCAGGTAAAGGACTGGGGAATCAGTGGTGCTGATGAGTTTCAGGTACGCCAGAGAAGAGCCAGAAATTCATTTCAATAGGCCAAACAATCTAAACCTGAATTTGTGGGATTTTTAAGACGGAGCTACTAACTCTTCTCAATTAGTGTCCAGCTGCTGCCTGCAGTTAAAATCCAATGTAGAGGAGAGAAATTTTCTTAAGTGTCTGGGTGGCTTTTTTTTTCACTGGAATTTCGATCCAGCACTGGTAGTCTGAAGAATGAGACTTAGTTACCTTCAAAACTCCTGCTAAACGAAATGCTACACAAAATCCTGAGATATTTTTGTGCCTTTACTATCAAAAAAAGAAAATTTACCAGTGATAGTTCCTAGATTTTATTAGGGGTTCATGATATCCAGCTAGAACCAAAAAAGCCATAGAAAATGAATTTACAGAGGATTCCTCAAAGTACATTGGAACAGAATGGGGCTGCATTGGCAGAATAGATTTTTCCTGGTTTATAGTTTGTTTTTAGGAAAAAGTAAGACTGGCTCCAGTCTTTTATAGAAGTTTGTGTTGGCCACCTCTTCCCTCAACACTGATATATGCCAGCCCTGCTTTGTGAGAAAATAAAAGCAAAGAAGTTGGAGGGGCTGTACTTACTTCCCACAACCAAGAACCACAGATTACCATGACACAAACACAATTCAAACCCCAAAAACCTGCAGACACATTCTACAACCAAGCAGCAACTAAGAAAAAGACTGGAGAAATATTTTAGTACCAATTTTTAAAGGCTAATAAGCTTGAGATGGTCCTTATAAAAGTAGCTCAAGGCCTTACCATCTTTAGAGATCTTTATGGCTTTCCCTCTTCATTTCTTCATATAACTAGGATAACCACTCCCACAATTTTTTCTTTATTTACCTTACATTTCATTGTAGGAAAAAAAAGTATTTTACAAACTTAGTAATAACTGCAAGTTATAATTTGTAACACAGCACATCACTGGAAATACTCCAAACATAATTTCCCTATGCAATATAATGTGAGGTTTCTTTTGGTGTTGGCCCTTTGTGAAGTTATCTGAAGAAATTAACAGACAAAAACACTCATTAAAAAAACCTCTCAGTACCTTGCACATATAAAAGTACTGTTTATAATATCCTTTCAGCCACATGACCAGCATACCCCTGGCTTCTCCAGCTCTCTTACTATAGCTAAGAAATAATTTGGAGAATTCAAAATAGGAACTTACACTAGAAATTATAGAATTGTGCAAGATAACTATTGCTGCAGTTCTTGTAAGAAAATAAACAGAAAGGGCAGCTGTGCCTGAGAAGATCTCTTAATCCAGAAGCCCTTCTGTTTACCAATGCCCACGAATTTGTTTGCTGAGAACATGCCAGTTGGCTTCCAGTTGCCCAAGTCTGGCAAGGCTGGTTTTAAGGACACAAAATTGGGGAGGAACTGGAAGTAGAAGTTATCTCTAGCATACAGTGTGTAACAGCATAACCAGAGCCATCTGCAGTTCACAGGCGCTCGACATGCTTGTGTTTCATCACCTACAAACTTTTCTTTCTGAGAACATTGTGATTCTTTGCTTTCAAAGCCACAGAGTGTTTAGCTAATGAATTACCAGGAATATGTGTGCCATGGCATGGGGATGACATGCAGTGTCTGTACTGGGATCCTGCCCAGCCCGTGCTGCTCAGCTGAAACAAAATTATGGCTTCAGACCAGGTTCTGCAACCCTGACTCAAAGCAGGACGTACGGATGGGGGTGGAAATCAGACAAGTTACTCAGAAAAACAAACATTAAAGAGGTGTTTGGTTTTCTTAAACCCAATTTCAGAGCTTACAATACATCAAGTCTTAAAAACATCAGAAATGTTCAAGAACTTTTTCCCTGAAGGACAAGCAAGGGGCTGTCTGGCCCGAGGGGAGTTCCAGGAGGGCTGGAAGTGGAATAGGCACTCAGTATGCAACAACACCAGCCTGAGTACACTCGGCTCTGCTTTCTTAGGGGAAACTCTCAGGAATGCATCCATCTCGCTGGAACAACACAGAGCTGCTGTTCCATATATCTGGTAACATTCTTATTTAAATACTTCTCGAAAAACAATTTCCTGACTTTAAAACTGTCTCAAAACATATACATATACAGACAGCTAAACAACTTCAAAATGGTGTATCTTTGCTTTTATGGAACAGAATTGTTTGCTTAGTCATATGTGACTGGTAAATTCTGTGATGATTTCTGTTTAAAACTAATTTAAAAGACAATCTTCAAACACACTTGAAATAAAGTTTTCATTCATGGTACAAAAATCAAACTTTGTCAAAGGAACCAGGTTTTGATCTTTTTCCTGTCAAAATATGTCTGGAAAAGACATTATTTAACTTTCCTGTATCTTCATGGTTTTCCACCACACTCACTTCAGACCTCTCCATGGAGGACCTCTGCACAAGTTGGGAAGTTGGTTCATTCCAATTAGGGATAAAAGGAAAGAATGCTTGAAGAAAGTCTCTCTGACTAGAAATACTCTGTCATTTAATTATCCACTTTCATGGAGCAGGATCCTACTTGATGTCTCATCATGAATTCTGCTGTGGTGGGAGGAGGGGTGATGGGAAGGCTCTCCGCTCAGCACCAAAGGATTTGCTAGGTTTCCACACCAGACCTGTGCTTTCCTTAAAAACTGTTACTGTTTAAGCATTCCACATGGATATTGAATATTCCTCTGTGGTGGGTCAGTCTCCAATTACCAGCAAAAGAGCCTTTAAAAACACATCTATAGCAAGACATTTAGACATAAAATATAGCTAAAAAGCCCAACAAGATCATTAGCAGCATTAAGAATGTTCTCTTCATGTTCCAAAAGAAAATTATTTGCATTCATTCCCCATTATCTACCTTATGGCTGTTTTATATATAGTAGGGTAATTCTCTTGGATGTAAGTTTTAATGTAAAACCTTAAAGATTGATTTTCTAGTTATAATTGTGTTCACCTCTATTTATAGCCTTATATACCTTTAATCAAGCTATGCTTTTCAACTGATCTTTTCCATTAAAGCATACAGCTATTTTAAAAGGCTAATATTGACTTTTTCTTTTCCTGTAGAAAGATGAACCACAAATACTGTTTCTCTCTAACTTCTCCTTTTTTTTTAATCACTCTCAGAGGTATTCAGTTCACTTTTGAACCTCTACCCTTTGTTAAACAGGGTGGTCACCAGGCTCAGAACTTCATGGAAGATAAATAACAATTATAACCAAAAGACACATAAGGCAGAAAGAATTATTAAAACCATCTGAAGAAAAAAACCTGAATTTATAGCTTTTCTGCATCCTTCTTTTTCTGGTTTATTGTAAAGACTACTGTTACTGCTTGGAAGCTACCTAGGCATTCTGCAGAAACTCACAGACCTAGGCTTACAACAAGGCTTTTTATATCCCAAAAGCAGAATGCAGGATACAGAGGACAAGAACAGCCTACACATTTTAGCACCATGTGTTTGTTCTCACACAGAGAACTAAGATCCTTAGCCCAAGGAAAAGTCAAATAGGACTAACACTACTAGCAACTTGTGCAATGTGTTTTCTTAACACAATCTATTAAAATATTAAACTATTTTACGATGTTTACTTTCATCATATATAAAGAACCATAATTTGCATTCAAAAGGACCACACTCAAAGTGGACTAACTTCAACATGACATTGGGTTGCTCAGTAACCATGCAATGAGCTTGAAACATCTCCCTGGCTGGAGATTCCAGAACCTCTCCAGGCATTCTGTCAGTCAGAAAGAATAAAATGATGAGGAACCCAAAGGCAGTTTTTCATTCTGAGATACATGTGTGTCTCTGCAATACCTGGATTTCCAAAAAATCAACTCATGTTCCCTTCACATTTCTTCTTAATGTCAGGTAGTTGTGTTTTTTTGGTACATCTCAAATTATCAGATTTTTACAATGGTATTTTTTAACTTCTCTTAAAGTTTGTTGAACAAAAGTCTACTTTTTGACTCATTTTTAAAAGGATGTTTTTACTATATGCCTCTAAAAAGAATATGTAAATATTTAAATCTTTGTCACTTCCTATAGTCTTATAGGAATAATGGACGCACCACTTGTTCTACGGGTTCACAGACTGAAAAAGCTCATTACACCTAGTCTAGTTAACAACTAGACATTTACACCCCCTTTCTTTTAGTGAGCTTGGTGCAAAGCTGCCTATACTCAGACACTCCAGCTGGCAACAGTGACTGCTACAATTCATTGAGTCCCCTTTACAGAATTCTGTTTTACTTACCACATCAGAAAGTTCTCTCCCCAAGTGTGCTCAATTCTTTGCCTTTTATTTCACAACTAAGCCCTTCTCCCCATAGTACTCTGAATGATAGAGAATCACAATAGTACACTTACACCTTCAGACAGGAAAAGTGTTATTATTTTTTCCAATTATTTCAATTTGGAAACTCTTCCCAACATCAAAACTGCTAAAACAAGTGAGTTGAAGGTTAAATTAAAACTTAGCAATCTGACACTAATATCTGAGATCCACAATGGTCTGGTTGCAGGCCAGGACAAGAAGCTAAAATTACAACAGTGATGAGCCCTGCGGCTAATGGAGAGGTGGTAGATAAACCACTTTCACTTACCTCTCTGGAAGGTCTTACCAGTTCCTGAGAGCAGAAAAGAAGGCTGGACTAAAGGGCAATGCAGCAAAGGTATGGTAAGAGTCTTAGACATGCTTTTCTGTCTTCAAAAGTGGCTCTAGATGGAGTAGCTGACTGCAGGGAAACTTCTGGCCCAGTCTCTCCACTCAGAGCATTAAAATTCTCCCAAATTCCCCTGCTTATCCCTACCCCATTCAGAGCCCATTAGCTCCACTTCTCTCTGGCATTTTCTCACACTCATTTTAGAACTGCCATTCCATTCCTCTCAAGTCCACCTGTTTCCCTGGTTCTTCCCACTACAGTACACACTTGAGCTCCCCAACCCTCCCACAAGAGAAGCACTACAATCCTCTTGAGCTGAAAGAATCCAAACCCTCCTGCTGCAGCTGCAGGGTTTCTAAGGCAGCAGCACTCCCCAACTTCCACAACTGGCATGGAGTTAAAAGACTGTATACAGATAGCAGTTATCAGCAATCAGTCTGGATGACACTGCAGAGAAGTGAAATATAAACTGCTTATTTTCCCTGTGCTCTGAATCCCTTCAGAGGGAATGGTTCCAAGAAGTGACGAGAGGGGAATTCTAGCTTCACTAGTGGTTTTACTTGTAGATTTTCCTCAACGATGAACATGCTGAAGTAGCCTTCTTAATGCTAAGATGAATGTATTAGGAAATTTGACTGCAATGACTAAATTAGATGGCATCAAGTTTACTTGTCCTCTGCCACACACACCTACAAGTCAGTACAATTAAGGTGGCCCATGCTAAGTAGATGAACTCAACCAGGACTATGGCAGTGTGTGGGGACAGAGAGACACATCATTTCAAAAGCTCTGACATTTCCTTTGACAATACAGATATCCCCAGTTCATTAACTAAAGCTAAATGCCAGCTCCCCATTCAATGCTAGACTATCATGAGATAATCTTTATTAAGTTTTAATATTAAAGACAGTTATACAGGAATATAACATGACATATGACAGGAGAGGCTTATCAGCTTTACTCCAATGTACTGCAGAATTCTGGTCAGTGGTGCAAAGTCTAAATTTCTTCAGGGCTAATCCCCTGAAATCTCATAGGAACCAGAACATATCAGCATCTTCAACTCCATCCAGTAGTGAGGATAAAAGCAAATATCACAATCTGTATAACTGATACAGGTTAGAAAAAGTCAAAATCGATGCACCTGTTTCGGCCCTGAAAAGGGCTTAAAGCTTTTACTGGATTCTGTTGTCTTCAGTAGAGACTGTAACACAGGGCCTTGATTACACAGAACTGACACACAGACCTTATTTTGGTATCATCCTGGATGAGGAGCCTAAGAATAACTGATTTTCAATCAGCTTTCAAAAGCTTACAGAGCCATGTGGTGCTTCCTTTGGCTACAGCAAACAGTTATGCATTATAGAGCACATACAGCTCAAACTGGGTTATTTAGTCTTTTACTCAACTCATTCTGATGAAGAACTGAAAATATGAATTTAAGTAAAGCTTTTCTCATTAAAGTGAAGGCCAGAAACACAAAAAACTTAGCAACCACTGTTCTTTGTTGTAATGATCTCCTCTCTCCAAAAAAAGGTGACATAAACAGAAAAATAATTACCTTTTTTTCTCACTAATAATGTGAGAGGCTATATAACACATATTCACCCAAAGTGCCCTTTAAAAAAATAATCTAAGATACTTACGGAGTCCAAACCTTCGGAAAGGCAGCAATTTCTTCTGGTGTATATTCATCTAACCTCTTGGGGACTGCTCGTGGCTGAGGAATCTCTTGTAGAAGGTTTTTCTGTATATCTTCTGGAATAACCTGAGGTAGGTGAAAACAATCTTAATTATCTGATTGTTTAAAAGACAACTCCACTCTGGCCAAAGTCAGACCAAAATCTGTCAATGCTACTGTATTCTTCATGCTAAGTGTCTAACCTAAATACAAAGACAATCTTATACATCTTGGATCTCATAGTTTTGTGAAATAATAAAGAAAAACACATCAACATTTCAACTACATATATATTAAAAAAAAGCTTAATTTAAAAAAAAAAATTACCTTCTTATGACACAAGTGCTATTGCATTCCCTCTCCACCTCCAAATCCCATACAAATGAAAATGTAACTGCATGACTACTTACGTCCTCTGGGAACAGGTGTAGTCTCTGCATCAGAGTTCTTCTCTGAAGGTTTTTTGGAAGCATTCTATAAACAGTCAGTTTAACAATCTGAGGAAAGATAACACGGTAACAAATAACCAGACAGCTTACAAATAATATGAAAAATGAAAGAAATTTATAAAAAACCCTAATCCATTCCATTAGCCACTGAAGCTCCTTTCACTAATCTTCCATGCTGAAGAACTCTGGCTCCATATTCAGCAGATACTCTAGACTGAGTTTTAAAAGAAGAAATACTACTCATATAAACATACAGAAAACTTCATCTTAGAAAGCTGAGAGCTATATTTAGCACTGTGAATGACTGCATATGATCAATCAACTTTGAACAGAAGTGAGGAGCTTGTGGAAACTCTATAGTATATTGCACATTTTTATACACACATCACTCAGGGAAAAAAAAACAAAATAGGTCCTAACACATTTCCCAAGTGTTTCCAGCAACTAGTTTAACTAATTTGCTGTGTTTGAAACTGCTTTATAATTAATGTTTAGTATCTTAGGCAAAGCTGACACACCAATATGCTCCATTATGAACATACTATATATATTTATAATTGGCTCCTTTGCTATTAGTTCCAGATGAACAATCTCACTTCTGAGCATCAGGAATGAATAGAATTTGTACATCTACACTAAATAATTCTCACTGAAAAGTAAACAAAATTCAGCAGTGTTTTCTCTTGGACTCTGTAATAGATGTTCCTAATTTAAATACAAAACACATTGTTATGGAATTCTCCCAGAAGGGGAACATTTGTAAATGCAAAGCAAGGCACACAAATGCAGGACATAAAAAGGGTTTTACAAAGGACAACAAAGCATTTGGGGTAGACCTACGTGCAATTCTTTAAGTAAAATGTGTGCTCTAAGCCACCTGGACATAAACTATCTCCAAATCAGAAAATACCCAGGCATGCTCAGTGCAATGTTAAGTTCATGTCAATGAAATGCAGTGCACTAAGCATAAAAAAACCCTCCCAGGCATCTGGACATTTTGAAAATTGTACTGAGCAAAGTTGCTTCTTTTTATAAAATTAACTAAAGGAACTCAGTTGAGATTTTAGAGACAATCACTGAGTTCCCAGCTGGAACCATATAGTTAAGACATTTTCAGGTGTTATGCAGCCAGTACCACAGATCTGTGGACAAATACATTCCTTCTGTCATCTTGATTTATTGTATCAGGTAAGACAGAACAACTTATAGTGCTGATACGTTCTCTAATAAAAATTAATGAGCACCTATTAAAAAAAAAAAGATGAAAACTAATGATTTTAGGGATAAAAACTGTTCAATGCTTGTACAGCAAACCAGTTTATTTAGGCCAGCATACCATGTGCTTAGACAAAGGCAAGATAAAGACAGAAAATTGACCTTCACTGGTTTACTTCGCTGAATACTGAAAATCAAGAGAAACACTGTAACAATACAAGAAAATACATAGAGATTAACCGCAACTCATGTGAACACCATTAGTAATTTTCATTTAATACACTTATTTTCCTTTCTATCCAGCATTTTTCCATATAGCAAATTAAAGTTCAAAATACATCAGATCTAACCCAACAAATCCAGACTTCACAACATGTTGCCTAATTGTGGGGATTCTTTATCAAAAATTACTTTTAACTTCAGATTGTGACAGAACCGGTGTTAATTTCTTAGACTAAAGTTGTACATACATATAGTCCAACGTGTGATCCTTTAACCTAAAACTACACAGAACTAGTTAATGATTTCAGTCCAGTGAAAAGAGAGACTAAAATACAACCAATACCAATCTTCATGTCTGATTTTTGATCTTCCTCTGTAGCATGTGGCACAGACACCTGTTGAAATGAACCAGTGAAGTAGAAGAGCTGGTCTATTTCAGTTGTAGCTACTTCTCACTGGTGAATATGTTCTGGTTTTTTTAGTCACATTACAAAGAGAATGGTTCAGTTGTAAAAATGTGCGTACTGAAAAAAAAAAGTCACTCTGTAAAGAATGACTGATTTTATATGCTCAGGTTTTAACAATGAAGAAATACTTTCTATGTTGAGTACAGTCCCTGCAGTACTGACAACCTCAGGATGGGACAGACTAATAGGGACAGGATCTGAAGAATGTTAATGGTTTCTGTAGGTGAGTATGCTACATGCAGTAAGCATGATCCAAAGCATGCTGTGGTACATTTGCCACTGTCCATGCAGTTCAAGAACTCATTTGCCTTTCTCCACTCTCTCACACATGCAGAAGTTCATAACTGCAAGATCTGCAACAGAAAAATCCTACTCACATGAAGCACAAACCATTTTTTACTGCCAGGCAAACCACGGAATCTTCTAGAACAGTTTGGGCTGGAAGGGACTTTGAAAGTCACCTGGTCCAAGCCCCTGCAATAAGCAGGGAAATCTTTCTCTAGACCAGCTTGGTCAAAGCCCCATCTAACCTAAGCTTGAATGCTTTCAGGGATGAGGTATCCACAACTTCCCTAGGAGAGCTTTATGCTTTCTCATCACTCTCAAATGAAAGAATTTCTTTATTATGTCCAATCTAAATCTAAATCTCTTTCAGTTTAAAAATATCACCCCCTTGTCCTATCATTACAGGTCTTATAAAAAGTTTGTCTCCATCTTTCTTATAAGTCCTGTTTATATACTGAAAGGTCACAGTAAGGTCTCCCCAGTGTCCTCCCTTCTCTACGCTGAAGAGCTCCAACTCTCTCAACCTTTCCTCATAGGAGAGGTGTTACATCCCTGTCATCATCTCCGTGGGCCTCCTCTGGACCTGCTGCAACAAGTCCATGTTTTCCCTGCGCTGGGGGTCCCAGAACAGGGCACAGCACCCTAGGTGGGGTCTCACAAGACCAGAATAGAAGGGAAGAATTACCTCCTTCACCCTGCTGGCCACACTGCTTTTGTTGCAGTGTAGGATTCTGATTTACTGAAATGTTGTTAGTCCAGCTACAGAACAGAAATCCATAGAGGGAGCCAGGACACAGAGGCTAGTGCTGGAAAATTACTAGCTTCCTTCATTGTAACTTCTGCCTCAAAGACTCTTCTATGAGCCAAAACAAATCCAAACCCAACTCCTGGAAAGACCAAGTTTACATCCAACTCCCCAAATTCTGCCTACAGCCAGAACCTTACTCTAACTGGTGTGATGACAAGTCAAAGAAGTCAGTACAGCACAGGCTTAACTGAAGCTGCACCTTGAGTTAGGCTGTGGAGCAAAAACGGCAGATACAACGAGCAATACGTACAGTGTGTTAAGTACACAAGGGCTCTCCTGTTACCTGAACATGTTCAGGTTTTACTAAAAATATGGTAACTCTAAATAAAAAGAGTGGAATTGCAAGAAGTCTGCTACTGAACTTATGCAAAACTCAAACCCAGATTCAATGCTCCCTGACAACAAACATCAGAACAGGCTGTTTCTTTCAGGAATTAACAATAGCAACAGATCTTTCTATGTGCCTGTATTATAATAGAAAGCAAATTTTTCTACTTTTCTTTTTCTATTCCTATATAATTATGTTACTGTGAACTATTAAAATAATAATTTTAATAATTAATAATAACAATTTACTTTTACATTAAAGTTATAAAACTCTGATTTCTGTGGGATTTCAGAAGAGGTCTACCTACTCACAGATCTCAGTGCAACCTCGATCTCAGTTTAAAACTAATTAGAACAGCTTAGCAGTTTATTCTGTTGTTTATGGAGTCCTACTGCCTCCTCCCCCAGTCATTTATCTTTAGTTCTAGAAATGTGTAAAATTCCATATCCTCTTAAATACTCACTCCTGAAGACCATGACACTTTCTTCATCAGGTAAAGATATCCACCATCAGATGCATACAGCTACAGAGCATTAATATTTCGGGATTTTTATGCTACTGGAATGCCATTTGTCCCAGTTTCTTTTAAACTGCAAAATTCCCATTGGCTCTAATTATAGCTGTCATCTTGAATATTGCAATACCCTTCTTCCCAAGTTGGCTAATTTATATACTCATGGCATAGACATAAGCAAATAACACAGTTACACAACATTATGCTTTTAGTTTTCAATTTAAAGAACTAATTAAAAGGAAAGGAATCTGAAGGCAGCTCTATTAAAACTCTTGCCCTTTCCGTGCTTTACTGCATATTATTACATTTTATGAATACAAATAAATTAAAATATATTTATTTGAAACACTGTGAGGCTTAAACATTTCAATTTTTGTGAAAACCTTTGGCTAACGTGCAACTTGCAGACTATGTCTGATGAAGAACAAGTTCTGAGAAAGATTCTTTGCCAGATAAAACATACTTTAAAGATGAAAACCAACAGAGCAATACCACTCCTGGTACTTAGAAGCACAAAATAATTGGCTGAATTTCCAGAAGAAAGTCTGCTCTAAGGGCTGAATTAAGTCCAATAATCAACAGGAAGCAACTCTAGAACATGGCACAGAGCTCCAGAGTTAAAGAAAAAAAAAAGTGGTTAATTACAAGGAACACCAGAAAATCCCTAGAAGAATTTAGGAGATACACCAGTTACTCGGAGATACCATTTGATACTATGTCTTCCTTCTACCAGTTCATGGTTTTCTGTTCTGGATACAATATTTTCCTTTTCACCACACAAAGAACTTCCTCTTCCTACCTCTGACAGTTGAACAGGTAGTACAGCAACAGTGAACATACTCAATGCTGCCGTAAGAATTATTTGGTCACAGACAAGTTAAACTCTCGTTGTATGCCATTTGGCTTTTCACTGCTGTCAGCATTTAATAATGTAGATGTTTAATGTTTTCTTTAAATTAATATACTAACTTGCCTTGTAACTTCAAATAAGTGATGGTTTAAGACTTTTTTTTACTGAAGTATTTATTTTCATGTACTATGAGCAAAAGACCGAGTCACCTCTATGAATTACTCAGATCACCCAGAGGTTTCAAGATAACATGTTCCATAACAGTATTTTTCTCCCCATGCCAAACTAACTTCTGTGTGCCTACTAATCTAGACTCTGAAGTTTTGCTCTACTTAATTAAAAAATATTCCTCCACAGTAAAAAAGAAACATCTAGTATTTCAGTAACTGCCCTTTAGTATGTACCTATTATTGTATCAACTATCCCTTACTGCTGCAAAGAAAACAGGTTCTCCAATACCAACAGCAAGATTTAACTGTTTTCTGTCTGAGCTTTTCTTCTAAAGACCATTATTATGCAGATATAATGACAAGTCTATACGTGCAAGCAGTTGCTAAAGGGCATTCAAAAGGAGAATGAGAACATTTTAAGCCCCTTAGTATCAGTGCTAGCAGCTGAACAAACCAGAAGAACCCTGACATCCCCGGAGGCTCCCTCCCAGCACAGTTCAGAGAGCTCCCCTGCTTCACCTAATAATCTCCCCTATCAGGTAACATTCATTCTGAACAATTATTGCCCATTCCTTCTCTGTCAGAGGCAATACAGCCTCTGAATACTGCAAAGGTCAATCCTCTCACTGAGCATTTGTTCTTAGCCAAATGTAATTTCTTCTTTTTCTTTTTTGGGGGGTGAATTTCTGATGCAGCCAAAAAAAAAAAACAACCAAAAAAAACACAAAAAAAAAAAACCAAAAAAAAAAAAAAAAAAAAAAAACAAAGACCAAAACAAACAAAAAAAACAACAGTCAAGTTTTGCTTACCTTTCAAGTTAGAAATAGAATAAATACTGGTTGAAAATTTTGTCCTGACAGGATTACTGTCTGGTTCTACGGATTAGATCTGTCAACATACTTTGCAGGCATTTTAATGAAACACCATAAGATTTTTTCAGAAAGTTTTTTCAAGTAACCTTTTGTTCCCTCTCAAATCTGAGATTTCAAAATACATCTTTAGTCTTACTATATCAAGTACTTAGTAGTCTAATCTTAAAAGTGCTGGTCTCATGCCTATCAGTGTTCTTCCAGCTAAACAAAAATTCGAGGAATTTTATTAAAACAAACAAGACAACCCCCAAACTTCTATGAATTCCAAACACCTGCATCTCAAATCAAAAGGTTTATCTGTTTCCTTTCTTTTCAAAAGACTCCCTTGGCAAAGAAAATGCACCAAACCTTTCAATCAGATTTTTCTTAGCAACCTCCACTGGAAATTAATGCTGCCTAAGTCTCCTAAGGGATTATTCCTACCATACAGAATATTAGTATTCTATTAACTTGAAGAACAGAGTGGCTCTTTTGAACTATAGCAACAAGGTGTTACGGTGCACCTAAAGGATATATTTAATACTCTTGCATATGGGTGGTCCAAGAATTGAGACTTAAACGAAGTCAGAGAAAGAAAAGGCTGAAAGGTGAAGAAGCTATTCTTTTTTCCAATAAGCACTTCCTGAAATAGCCCAGCCAACTCCAATAGACCAGAGCTATTCTCTGCTATTCTCCAGAAAAGCAGACAACAAAAATACTATACATTTTAAACACATTCACAGACACTCCCCTCCTCATGCTACCCAAATGAACTGGCAGATATTAAAGGTAAAAAATGTGTTAGGCTATGTATTTTCATATCTTTTTTGTCAACACATTAATTTTTACTCTTCCATGAAATCAAATTTTTTTTGAAGTGCTGAAAACTTTGGCGCAATGAACACAGAACTTTAAGCTCTATACAAAACATTACATATGCAGACCTCTTTTTGTATTCACTGCCCCATATTATCAGAAAAGGTACTTAGCAGTATGGTATTTTGTCAACCTCAGGCACAAAATGATACATTTGATATCAAAGACAGTTGGACAGATGGAGGTTTTTATTCTTTTCAACAAAGAGAAGTCATGGGTTACAAATGGTTGCCATGGAAGGCTTTCAAGACCTGTGTGGATAAATCTCCAGCAGCCTTATGTGACCTAGTAGCTGACACTGCTTTGAGTAGAAGACTGGACTAGAGATTTCCTGACATTCTCTTCAACCTGAGCCATCCTATCACCCTATGAAAAAAGGACATGTACATACAAATCCAGTACAAATCCTTCTAAGCACTACCTGCCATCTGCAAGGAATATAAAGCTTCAAAGTTTGTAAGACAGATATGAGGTCAAGCTCCATTAAGTGAGATTATAAAATGATCATCCATCCCTATGTTGGTATTTTAAGAAGGAACTAGAAACTGCTGATACTGCAGCAACCTTGCTTAAATTCTGACAGCCATGCTTATGACTTCCAGCCCCTCATGCAACCACAAACTACAACATTTTGTATCAAATTACTCATTATAACCTTTCTAATTAGCTATTAACTGTGAACCAGATTTTCCTAAAACCAGTCTCTCTGTATACTAAAAACAAAACTGTAATAGAAAAATATTTATCTTGGGAATTTGTATGTTTGAATTCAGATATGTGCAAGTAAAGACAATACTAAGCAGTACTGCAGTCCTAATATATACACACATTCTGGAAGTCTCATATGAGCTGAAAATATGTCACATCCATTGCAAAATCTCCGTGTAACACTATGCAAGATTACAACATCCTTTTTCTTGGAAGTAGTCTCTTCCCTTTATTTACTGCCTTAACTTCTGTAACAGCACTATTACCAAAAAAACAGCGTTGACCCATCTAATGAAGCACTACCAGGATGACTTAGCAGGAGTCAAAAGGTAGAAGGGCAGAGAAAAACCAGTAGCCTCCAGAATGAAAGTAGCACTTTACAGAACAAAGACGACGATGCCACAGTAAGATACAGTCTGCTTCCTACAATCTACCCAATTCCACTGGCTTCACAGGAGCTGAATTTAACATGATTAAAAGATTAAAAAAGTGAAACAGTTACTTATAGAAATCTCCACATTAACTATGTATCATTTAGATCACGATTTCAAGATCCATGTTACTTAGGCTGGGCATTGTTCTCTTTACAGTACTACTTTTCCAGGTTTCAAAAGTTAGCTCCAAAAATAAAACCTGTTAATAAAATGCTATCATAATTTCCATCTTTGCCATATCCCTATGTATTTCACAACAAAACAATTCAACTAGTAAATAAATGTTTCTAGTCACAAAATTCCTTGCAAGTCAAAACCTGTAACAGCTCATAGAGAGAGCATATCTTGCCAAATTACCATCCACTACTGTTGACAAAAACACAGCTGAGGTATCTTTATGAGAGGACATCTGAATGCTTCCTCTTCCATAGAATGATAAGAGTTAATTGCTGAGCACTCTCCACAATTCTGTTAAAAAAAATAGTGTCTCTCACTAAAGTAGACCAAGAGTTGAGCCACATCACCATTTGCTGAGCTTCTATTCAACATGTCTCAGTTTTTGGCAATGCATTTAATGCTTCTCTGTTTGCAGGGAAATTCATCTATGAGTCTGGCAAGAAAAGAGGTATTTCAGAATGAATGCCAGAAGGTAATTTATAGAACATCCAATTCCCATGCCCCAGCAAACAAGTTGTGTTACACTGCCTCCCAGTGCACAGCATCTGCCGGAAGCTCAACTGAAATTGGTTAAGGAATTCATTTTAGACATGGAACTAACAGTAATTCCCAAATGAAATACAACTATCTTAGAGATTGTTCACAAAAGCACTTTAGTTGTTTTAAAAAATGAAAAACATAATATTGAACTGCAGGATTTAGTTTTACTGTATTTAAAGAAACTGCAATAGTAAAAACAAAAACCAGGCAAATTCATACGGTGGATTACTTTTTCACTGAGCACCTGCACATCTTGTATAAAGCAGTCATGGAACAAACCACGATTTCTAAATAATTGACAAAAACCAAGAACTTTACAGCAGATAAAATTTCTCTAGGAGAAGTAAGATGCACTTTTGTATTTTACATATAAGGTGTCCCAAACAAAAGCATCTCAAAGTCAAAATGAAACAAATATCTGGTAATTCGTGTGGGCCTCTTATCATGTTCTAAAACAGTACTTACTCAGTATTCCAATGCTGACCATTTAAACCTCAGCAAAAGTAACTTCATAACTGTGTAAGTCAAGGTACCAAAATGTTTCTATCTTCTTCTTTTTTTTTTTAAGTTGGTACAAACACCTGAACACTGTTGTTCAGAATTTATAACAGTGTAACACAGAAAGTTAGTGAAGAGGCTTATGTTCAACGTAATCACCATTTCCAATTCCTTCACAGACCATGAACACATAGCATTGCAGAAAAGATTTAAAAAAACATCATCACAAAACCTACAGTTGAATTTTACAGGGAAAAAGAGGCAGGTGCACTTTCTAACATTTTTAAGATTAGCATCCTTCTTGTTGGATCTTAAAAAAGCAAGGGGGTCATTAAGCTTGAAGTACAGTTTAGCTAAGTCAAATTTGAGGCAGTTCACTTATGAGAAAAGTCAGAACCCTGAAACTAAAAGCAAGTAAGTAAGTGAAAAATTAGTGAAGCAAACGAACTTGACTTGGCTCCTTTGGAGAACACAGATGACTGATGAAAATACACAATTTACAATCTAACCCTGAAAACATGTTGTTTACAAAAATGGTGTCACAAGTCAAGCTTCTAAGAACAGTGAGCAGAATGCTTATAATTCAGCTTTAGAGATGCAGGAAACTCACCCCGTTTGTTTAGGGGAACTAATTAACTGAAAACAAGCCAGGTTCACAAATGAAAGGGAAGAAGGGGAAACACTCACAGCAGTTGGATCCTTCAAATGGAGCTGAGTTGCTGTCACCTGTTTGAAACCACCAGGATAACTGCAAAAACAGAACAAACATATAAACTTAATTCTACATGCTCAAGCACGATGTTAACACAAGTATCACTACATCCTGAACAATGGTGTAATGGTATTATAAGACCTAAAAAAAGGACGTTCTCATGAGGCCAAAACCAAGATTCTATCCTGCCAAGTATCCAAGTTTAACACCATTTGTACTTTCTTATTTATTAACTGAGTTAACAAACTATTAAAAAGCTTGTGCTTCACAAGTAGATGGATGTTTTTGAAACTGCTTATTAAATATACCTTAACAGCTACAGACTACATGGGAGTATTTCCAGATGATCAAGACTCACAAACCAGACTGTGGCTGACATAAGAGACATCCATTTTGGACAGTGTTTATTATTTTCTTACTATTCTAAATAAAGCTTAACAAGATTTGGCATACCTACTGTAATAAAATTTGACTTTTACTGCAATGGACCCATCTTTCTAAAGTCTATGCAAGATGTTGGAGCTGCACTAATTCAGATTTAGGTATAAGCTTGAAATGAACAATAGTGTGGAGTAAAAAATTACAGAAATGACATGGAAGTGTGGTAAAGCTCATTTTCATTTTGCTTTAACTACATTATCAGGTATCAGCCTAAGTGAAATGAAAATAAGCTCAGCATCATTAAGCCACGTTCACTGGGCTGCATGGAATTATTAACTGTACAGTTCCCCCTTATGCAAAACCAACTTAGATACTTAGGCAAGTGCTTTACTTTACACATAAGATTTTAGTGAAAATTTTAAGAAGTCATAGGGGGAGTGGAGAAAAAAAAAGCATACATTAATTTCCATCAACTCTGAACAAGTATTTCTCAGTAATAAATTCCAGGATTGAAACATTAGCACCAGAAAAATCAGCTTTCTCAACATGATTTATTCCTCTCCCAACTGGATATATTTTGATAGTTAGTGATTATTATCTAGTAGTGTCATTGTACAAAACAGGAGCAATGAACTGATTACTGCCACACTGTCTGTAGTTGATTACGGCACTCCCATCTGTAAACAAGTTATGTCATCCAGAATAATATACTGTACACAATGATGTACTGTACATCTGTACATCTTGAGAGTATTTAATTTTTTACTATCTTTTCCAATTTCTTTTCATCCTCTGATTCAATATTTACAGATAAGTAAACAGGTACTAGCAAGATAAAGTAATTACAATTGACAACTACTTATATATATGTAAACATAAATATAAATAAAAATAAGCATATCTATAAATAAATAACGTGCAGTGCCAGTACAAATATCTTCTTTTACACAGTAAATAGAATAGTCCAGATCACTGGATCCAGAGGTTCACACAAGACACAACCTGGTTCACCAGATCTGTTTACTTAGTCAATTGTTCTGACTACTTCTGTTAGATTATTTACCTAATAACATATGGGAAAAAAAGGAAGAAAAAAGTTTACACCATTTTAAACATTGTAGCACATGCAAACAAACAAAAATCCCCAAAGAACCTAAGTAGGAATTCCCTTTCGAACCAATATGCTATAAAAAGATTTTATGCTACTAGGAAAATATGACATTGAATTTACCACAAGCTCATTTGATTATTTACTATATATCTTACCCAGTATGCGAAGAATACACTTTCTGCTCCCATTTGTTACCAGAGAAGGCAATATGTCTTGTATTTATTATGACAACATGATCTCCACAGTCATCTACAAGGTACAAATAAGTGGAAAATAACAGAGAGAACCACAGGGGAAATCAATCAAAATAATAAGTATT
This sequence comes from Formicarius rufipectus, assembly GCA_013399695.1. NCBI lineage: Eukaryota > Metazoa > Chordata > Aves > Passeriformes > Formicariidae > Formicarius > Formicarius rufipectus. The sequence continues at coordinate 114,094 of VXAU01003869.1, read as the reverse complement.
ATGTGTGTGATATATATGTAGTAGTACATAAATATACATTTCATAAAGCTGAAATTTAAAATCTGAGGTTTTTCAGTCACACCATCCACATCAGCACTTACATACCAACCTTAATTACTATATTTATTAATACTCTCAGCTTAGAAGGCAGGTGAGGAGTAAAAGCCCACCAGACCAGATAATTAAATCAAGGCAATTATTCAGCTAAGATCTGGAAATCTGGTTTATACGTGTGTTATTCTAAACAACATGATATGCTGCATATGCACCTCTACTAAAAAAAAAAGGAGGAAAAAAATTAGTTCCAAATGATCCTAAGTATTTGGTTTATTTTATTTCATAAAAACAGTACCTATGTTTACTGAAGGACTGAACATTTTGGGTAAGTAAAATAATTCTACCAAATAATTACACTCTAGGGCTAACAAAAATACTAGGTTAGGCGAAGAGCGGGGGAGAAAAGCCCTTAAAAAATCCCAATAGCTCTATTGGGAAAAAAACCTCACAATTTCATCAATCAGAAGAGAGTGTTACAGCATAAACAAATATATGCAGTTATATCAGCAACTTTAATATCAAAAGTTTTTGAAGTGCAGAGTCTATAAACTATCACCATGTGAGAAACAGTTATTTTAATAGATCTTCTATGCTAATAATATGCTAACGAAACCCATACTATCTCAAAAATACAATGAAAATATGAGAAAATATGTAGTTTTTCATTTCAGAAGTAATGATCTTGATCAGTTGTGTAAGCTAAAACCACACAACCAACTGGAAAATGGTTTGTCTGGAGGTCACTCTCCTTTGCACTACTAAATTAGAATACAAGTATTTGAAGAGACTCACTTGATTATAACATTTCTGAGTAGATAACAAAGCAGCTGTATAAAGCAGAGTTTAATTGAACCTGCATTTCTTTATAGGAACATATAATTAATCAACGCAAGTTTCACATCTGAGGTTTTTTACCATTTTTTAATGTTATGTTCTCTCAATGCTCTACTTTCAATTAGAGCTGAAGTGCAAATGCAATTTAAACATCTTCACTGCTGTGGCCTTTCACTGTTGACAAAAACACGGTACGTCTACATAAACATCAGAAAACTGACACTGGACTTCGTGCTTTTTTGGTTCAGAAGATGATGGAATAAGCTCACCTAAAAACATTTTTGCCAACAGTTTTCCACTTGCACGGACACCTAATTAACAGTCTGGATACCAAATTAAAAACAAAATAATAAAAACGTCCCCACAATGTTATTCCATCTAAGGAATTGCTACCTCCAAGACACTAAAAGATCTGTTAGTTCAGAAAAAATAAATAATAAAAAAGTAGCCTTAAGCACATCAACCACAAATTCATGCACACTTTGCTCTCATAGGGCATATCAAATATCTCAGTAGCAGTTACCTAGCAATGTCAATTTCATGTGTAATGCATTTAGTACTGATTTATAGAATGCTTTAAACCAAATAAAGTTACCCTTGAAATAACTTTCCAGGACTTTATAACTCCATGGGCATAGATGTATCAGAGATCTTTCCCAGAGGAAAATCAAAAACTTTTCCTCTCAGCATCTGTTTTGTTTTTCAGACAGTCTTAAGTCACCAGTGACACCTTGTGGATACCACAAAATTTGCAACAGCAGAACTCTGGTAGTTAAAACATCTTTATATCACAACAAATCCTACCTTCTACTATGAAACAGATTGAGTATGATTTTAGTATGAACATTTCACATGTATGAGGAAACCTCAAGACTTCCTTTATGTTTCAGTGATGTCCCTTGAAATATCTGCATGGATATTAAAGGAAACACTGCATCAACTTATCCCAGTCGAGACAGGCTCTACAGTATTACAACCAATGAACAGTATCACAGATACATCTTTTCCTGCTGAATATTCTAATTTGCAGTAGAGTAAAATGATCATGTTATTTAAACAAGAAAGTATCTTTCAACATTGATTATGTCTCCCATTTGAGAATCAGACAGGTTCCAGCCTCATCATTCCTGAATGTCTATGGCAGAAAGGGATCTCTGAAGGTCATGTCACCCAAATCCTGTGCTCAGAGCACGGCCAGCTTTTGAAACTCTCCAAGGATAGAGTGTCCACAATTTCTTCAACCACTTCCAGTCACTCTCACAGTAAAATAAGTTTCCTGATGTTCAGAGGGAACCTCCTGTGTTTCAATTTGTGCTCACTGCCTCAGTGAGACAGAACTTTTCTGTGCCTTATTCAGAGTCAAGAAGCACTCCAAGACTGTGGTGCTGTGCACCTACTGAAAGGTAGCACTCAGAACTAATCAAGAACTCTACCATGGTCTCATTACATGCACCGTGAATTAAATCTTTAACACAATGAAACATGCTCTGATTTTTTAAAAAATGAAAGCATAAGCCACTGTAATTCAGCTACTTAAATTATAAATTCATAACTTGCGTGATCTACATTGGTGAAAAGTCAACAGGGTTGTAGGGAGCTGTGATGGAACATGAAAGAAGACGAATTTATAATTTACAAACGTCTGAAAAAGGTAACCTTCTGTATCAGGCTTGATTTTAAAACTGAAATTGGAATAAACATAAAAGTGAAAGAGAGCAAATTTGCCTCCATCCACCGCAACACTCACTCAGTGCGTGATAAATAGGTTTATGTCTGCCTTCAAGTCTGATCACCGTCGCAGCTGCAAGTTTTCCTGGCGGCTGCATCTTCGCATCGAGCAGGTACCAGGCCCTGCCAAAAGTAGCCCATTGCTGAAGGGAAAGAGAGGCGGCACTCAGCACAGTAAGAGCTCACACTGCCACAATACAGCTTCTCTAATTAGATCAACACTTCTTTTACACCGAATCACACTGAAAGAAACATCGATATTCAGCGACACCCCCTTCATTTAACCTTTAAACAGCCGGCGCCGCAGGGCGACATACGCGTGTGACACCGCTGACAGGCTGCCGGCACTGAGGGCTTTGCTACAGGCTCCCATTATCGCTCCCTGAGCTCTAACATCGCTGCGGAATACTTAAAGAGCCGGGTCTCCTGCCCTGCCGGCGAAGGGCACAGTTCGCCCAGGCAGCTTCGGGGCCGCGCACAGCCCCGCCCGCTGCGGGCACCGCTGTCCCTCGGACGTGCCGCACACGGGGCCCGGGGGGCAGTACCCGGGGTCCGAGGGGCAGGGCCCGGGGGGCAGTACCCGGGGCCCGGGGCCGTGCCCTCCGCTGGGCGCCGCGCTCACCTGGGCCGCTCTGCTGTAGCTCGCCATGCCGCCCGAAGGGCCCCGCCGGGCGGAAGCGGAAGCAGATGCAGACGCGGGGCTGTAGCGGGGCGGGCCGGGCCGTGCGGGGCCATGGACCGCTTCGTGCTGCTCCTGCGCTGGGGTGAGCGCAGCGCCGCGGGCGGGCCCGCAGCAGGTGCGGCCGTGGGGACGGGGCTGGGGACGCTGAGCTGGGGTGGGGGGCGGGCGGGCCCAACTGGATCCGGCCTCCTAAACCCCGCTCTGGGTCCTGCCTCCTTAAACTCCCGTGCGGGCCCTTCTGGATCTTGCCTCCTAAACCCTCACTGAATCCTGGATCCTTAAATGCCTCCTGGATCTTGCCTTCTAAACCCTCACTGAATCCTGCCTCCTGCATCCTTAAATGCCTCCTGAATCCTGCCTTCTTAACCACCACCCTCTCCCCCACTCCCGGGATTCCGCGTCCTAAACCCTAAACCTTGGATCTTGCCTCCTTAAACACGCCACCCCCGCACCGGCTTGGACCTTGCCTCCTTAACACCCACCCTGGATTCTGCCTCTTTAACCCCAACTCTGGATTCTGCCTCCTTACACACCCCGCCACTGTAGATCCTGCCTCAATCCTCCCTCCGGATCCTGCCTCTTTAACCCCTCCCTGAATTCTGCCTCCTTAAACCCCCCGTCGGTTTCGCGCTGATCGAAGTCTTTGGTGACTTTATCCTGCCGAAGCTTCGGGGTTTCTGTGCTTCATTGTGGTGCTGCCGTATAGCTGCGTAGTGCAGTTCCTGAGCACCACTTCAATAAGAATTTTGCAAAACTTGTCTTTTTAAAACTCCTGTAAATCTGCAGATGACAGTTGTCTTAAAAAAACAAACAAACAAACAAACAAAAAAAAAACAACAAAAACGTACACTGAACTTTTTGCTGTTTTTACATGAAAGTAAGATTTCATAATTCTGTGGTTTTAAGAAAAACTTTTCTTGGTTTCCAGCTGGGACTGCTGCAGACATGTATCAGCTCCTGAGAGAAAGCTGTAATGCATCTCTAAATGCAGATGTGAGCACATTCCCAGGTAACTATACCAGTGGACAGTAAGTAAAGGTTACCAGGGACTGACCTGGGCATGTCTTAAGATCTGGGGGAACAAGTCTGAAATTCAAGTAAACCCAGTTGCAGTGGGGTGGGGCTGCTCCTACTGCTGCTTTTTCTGTGGAGAATTGATGACATTTTGTCAGCTAAGGTGTTAGGAGTTGATTAGATAGCTTGGACATGAGAAATGAAAGGATTTTGCAAGGTTGACAAATTTCAATCCAGATGAGTAAGGACAAGTAAAAAGGGCTTGTTTCTCAGGTCAATGGGAAGCCTGATATTTTCATTCCTCCTATAATGTCTTTGATTTTTTCAGTGGAAGCATTATTTGTCTGTTGGGTAACAATTCAGAATCTTAATCCATGAGCATTTATTACATTGTTTTACCATCTTCAAATAGATTTCTGAAGATACACTTTAGTATTTTCACAGGCTGTGTGTTTTTGTTAAAGAAATGCTTTCTTAGTTCTTTGCGGAGTTTGGATGTCTAGTGTTGAGCTGTTAAAAGCTTATGTCACAGATGCCACGTAATTGAGATTCATGTGAGGCAACCACTATAAGCTGTTAAAATTTATGGAGATGGGAATGCTAACCTGTTTTCAACTTCTGTGCTTTTCATTGCCTAGAAATGTTGAGAGAGGATCTCATTTTGTGAGCACTGTAAACCATATTTATGAAGGGTGTGATTTAGTTCAGGTATGATACAGGTCCTGCAAATAGAAAGCAATATTACCCAGAGTAGAGAAGATGTAAAAGATTTTCTTATTAACAATCAGAGGGGCAGTAATAACACTTACCAAAACACTTATCTATACCTTACTATGTTTAGAACTTAATTACAATGCTAAAGGAAAGTAGAACTCACGTCATTGTGGCACATTGAATGACTTACAGAGTGTCTTTCAACAGAGATGTTGTTTATAATAGGAAGGATAGATTGTAGTGGATCGGTTATTTAAAATAATTATTTCATCTCTTTGCAGCATGTTCAGTGGCTGGTATTCCAGGTGCAAAGAAATGGTATTTTGCAAGTCATGTTATATGTGGTTATTATCAGGTAAGACACACCTTTTTTCAGAGTGTAAGTTCCTCAACTGTCTACCTGTCTGTAAAGCAAGTTAAAACTGTGATGTTCAAAATTCTTTTTGCATAATAAAATCTTTTTACTTGGTTAGTTCTGCAGTTCTGACTGGGAGGAAATAAATGTTGACTCACAGAAAAATGAAGACTCTCTCCAGACAAGCTTTGATGAATACCTGGGAGCCATCCAGAATTTTGAAGAAGATGACAGTAACAGTCGGGAGTCACTGTCTCTGACTGAGTATGCATATTTTTATTGAAAGACTATTTTTACAGGATAACTGAACAGTTTTCTAACAGCTGACATTTATATATATACCAAAAAAAATTTCTTGCTAATGCATCTTGAATCCTACTTCCAGTTTTACTGCAGATTATTTTGATGTCATTAGACCTACTTCTGCCTCAGTAAAAGAGGAGAAAAGTATTTCCCATTGCCTAGGTATGTTTGTGTAGTGTTAAAGATGAAGAGCTATTGCATCAGGTAGTATTCATTAGTCGTAGCTTTTTGTTTCTAAGTGACTTTGATTATATTTTGTTTCCAACCATGTTGCTCCTCATTTTCAGTATCTATGATGAAGCTGCTGAAAGTCTGCATCAGTTAGCTGATAAACTGCCTGCCCCAGGTAATTTCTCTTTAAGAAACACTCTCATTGGAATTTATCTTCTTAGTTATTACTCTAAAAACTCGTGGTAAAATCATCAAATGAAAAAGTTCAGAGTATGTTAGTTTGTTAGCTGAACTGAATTAATGAAGCTTTTGCAGGTTGGCATGGTTGGCATTGCAAATCAGCTTGAGGACTAGTTTGCTGCCTGTTTCTTTGGAAGGCTGTATTTCAGTAGAGCTTAACGTAGGTATTTATATAATTAATTTTTCCACCTGAAATGGCATCAAAGTAGTAATAGTAAGCAACACAAAACTCTACAGGAAGTTTGTAATGAAAATAAAGGATGATATTGACATCAGATCTAAATCTGAGTTGCCAGCTGATTGTTTGTGGGTGGGAGTCAAGAAACTGAGAAGGAAAATACCTCAGGATTCAGATTTTGTAAATTGAAGATAAATATCACCTTGCAGGTTAGGGTTACATAATTTTGCAGTAGTTGATTTGGGATAGCAAAGGAATGTCGGAAGAATGAGAATCATGGAATCGTTGAGAAAGACCTCTGAGATCATTGAGTCCAACCTCTTAACTGAACACCACCATGTCAAGTAGGCCAGTGCACTGAGTGCCACGTCCAGTCTATTCTTAAGCACCTCCACCACCTTCCTAGGCAGTCCATTCCAATATCTAATCACCCTCTGAAGAAATTCTGCCCAATGTCCAACCTAAGCCTCCCCTGGTTCCGCTTAACACTGTCTCCTCTTGTCCTGTTACTAATTGTGTGGGAGAAGAGTCCAACTCCTACCTGGTTACAGCCTCCTTTCAAGGGAGTTGTAGACAGTGATAAGGTCTCCCTTGAACCTCCTCTTCTTCAGGCTAAGGAGCCTCAGGTCTATCAGCCACTCTTCATAGGACTTGTGCTCAAGACCCTTCAACAGCTTCATTGCTCTTCTCTGGACTTGGTCCAGCACCTCAATGTCCTTCCTGAATTGAGGGGCCCTGAACTGAACACAGCACTCAAAGTGTGGCCTCCCACTGCTATGAGAAATAGCAGTTCAGACCATCAAAAGGAGGAAGATGAGGTAGCATAGCTGTCTGGGAGACAGCTGTTGTCTGTCAGTGCTGAGTAAGAGAGGAGAATGATACAGAACCTCTGTCACGGAGGGAATGACAAAATATTTTGCATTCATCTAAGAGCAAGAGATGAGCTAAAATGCGTGGCAAGTGTTTTAGATCTTGCTGAAGTCACTTGAAGCTGATATTTTATCCCCTTTTAATGCAATCAGTAGTAAGCAATACTTTTCTGTCTTTAAATTACTGAATCATGGTACTTTGTGTCATATTTAACTGTTTTTTATAGGCAGAGCAATGGTTGATGTAATACTACAGGCTGTTGAACCAGATGGACCCAAGTTAAAAGACTGTTTACCTGCTATTGGTGCCCTGAAACACCTGAGAGAATGGCACTGTGCACAGATCACTATTGCAGCAACTGATGCTAAAGGGTATGGCATTTATTTCAGGGCCATAAACAAGGTCACTTCTGTTTTGTGTTAGCGTAGGTCAGTGGTTTAAAACAGAAACACCATCTTGAGTACTTTACATGTATACTTTGAAAATACATAGAATAGTCTTCTGTTATTCTGAGGGCAGGAATTACTCATGCTGATTCATTGTAAATACATGCCCTAACCAGAGGAGCAGGCAAAAAAGTCCTCTGAAGTTCTTTTTTTAATGTGGAAGGAAAGGTAAAACATTTTCTATTGGCTTTAGTGTGCATACAATGTTCTCAAGCTGTGCTGTGCTACATAATGACTTGTATATTGACTGTAGTTTTCCAGATATTTTAAAAAATGAATCCATAGCTCTGCTGGTTTTACTTTAAATTTTATATTACCTTAATTACCTTTGGTATTACATTTCAGGGAGGAAAAGTGGAGTGTATGATTTATCCCTTTTGAAAAAGGAGTGTAAATGCTCAGTTTCTTCCTACATGCTTCTGCAGAGTCTATTATTCTGAAGAGTCACTGAGACTATTAATTCAAATTGAAATTAAGTCCAGTAATTTCCTTGCTGTCCTCCTCTAATTGACATAGAAAGGCCATGGTATGTCTCAACATATAAACTGCAGTAGTTTGGGTGTTTTTCCCCATGTAGTGAATGATTCTCTGGATACTGAATAAGTTGGCAAAATCTCCTCTACTTCTCTGCTCTTCCATACCCTAAAGATTCAAGTTTGCTTCATAGAATGTGTGGTTCAGCTTAATCCTAAATTAATAAAACTCTTGAAAAATAAAAAGTTGAATGTTCAGTCGTTGAATAGAAAAAGCAATATGCCTCCTGTATAGTAATTTTTCAGGTATAGGGAGGGTGATAAACTTACTGCAGTGACCTCCATGCAAACTTGATCTCTGTGCTCATTGAGCAATAGGTAAATTCAGTCAAACTGCACTTCATGTTAATTTATAATACTAAACTCACGAAGATTAATTCATTATTTTTACAGTAGCTGGCAAAAGATTGCAGAATATCTATCAGCAGACTTTGTATCTTCTGATGATATCATGAATATTATTGATTTTAAAGAACTCTGGAGAGGAAAGATTCAGATATGGGAAAGAAAGGTAAAATAACTTTTTTCAGCTGTGGTTATTTTAAAGCATCTGTGTACCTCATTTAGAGTATGTATTGTACTATGCATTTTATGCTTTAAGCCAAATTTGTTTTTGACAATGTAATTCAAAGAATCTGCAACACATCTGGGTTGACAGGTGCAACAACTTGCTTTTTAGCATGAGTAAGGGATAAAGAATAAATGATCGATCAGTGCATGACGATCTGAACTTGAAATCCAGATACTCTCCTCTGAAATATTTGTCTTGAAACTTATTGTTAAAAATGAGATTGTTTTATATCTATCACAAATCATTCTCATGTAACTGTACGTCATTGTTGTAAGTGCAGATCTTATGTTTCAACAAAGACTGAAAACTTCCTGACTCTGAAAGATATGGTTGACATTTTCAGTATTAAGATTTTGGCTTTAGTAGTTGGTTATCTAAATCCAGTATTTTTACTTAATTTTACAGATCTGACGGAAACAAATATAATACTGATTTTTAAAAAGATGGATCTATCTGGCTGCAGAAAAATAATTTTTGTATCTTTCTTTTACACATTTATTTTCCTTTTTCCAGTTTGGATCGGGAGTCAAGTTTCCAGAATTTTGCATAAAAAGCACTTCAGCAAAGACATTCAGCACTGCACATTTAAGTTCTTGCCTTGCTGTTAAAAAAGAGCAGCAATCAAGGAATACTGATGCTTTGCCAGAAGCAAGTATTATTCTTGATCTTTTTTGAATTTCAGAATTCTTCTGTTTTATTTTGAATTCTTCTGTTTTAAATTAGTAACTGGGGAAACTTTAGTCGGAAGGTCAACATAAAAGTGATGATTGGATGAGATTGAGGAAATGCTTCTTTTGGTCATGTGTGTTCTCAAAACAGGTCCTTAAAATTTCATCTGTTTGTTCTTAGGAATACAGTATCAATTTTTTTTTAAAGTAGAAATTGAGATTTTGTTCCATCTTAATACTCAAAATATCTAAATTATGAATTCTGTACTTACTTAAACTTTTCTACTTAATTTTAAAAGTTTGTTTTTTCACACTGTTGCTATTTCATGTTTGCCACTGGAAGTAGGTAATTGATGGGAACTCCAAAATCATATCTGTTGATGAAAACAAAAATGAGTGTTTGTGAAAATTGGTATTGGTTAAGAGTTTAGTATTCCATTGTTAAAATATGTACATTTTGGATTGCATTTGTCTGTTCCTGGTAGATCTTATTTTGCTTTGGGTAGAACTCATTTGATGCACATGGTTGACATTCTAGGAAGTAAACTGTATTAAACAGAATTAAATACCTGCCTTGGTTTTTACATAATTATGTTTAATATGATATTGTGAAATATTTGTCTACTCCTTTATGCCTTTTATACTTCTTTCAGAGGTTATCTGTAAGGCAAATGGCCCCAGAAAATAATTTCAGGAAGTTCTACTGAGGTAACATCAAACATAGTGCTACCAAGTCTTTGATTTGATCTCTTTTCAGGTGTTTCATTACTATGGTCCTGCGCTGGAATATTTACAGATGGTGGTGCTCTCTGATCTACCTTCCATTTTTGTATCAGATCTGGAATTTGAACTGTATCCTTTTTTCAAGAATCTAAACTACTCCTGATAATTGTCTATAGCAGAAAGAAAACAAGTAGGATCTGCCTAGGCAATCAACAGATAGATAGGTGTTGGAAGGGCTCATTCAATTCTAGCCTGTATTTTTTTTTAATTTTGAAACTTAAATTACATGAACAATGATCAGCTATTAATATTATCATACATATCATCTGTCTGTTGATATGCATGCTATTTGTGAGAAAAGAATAGAGAAATGGTTTTTACTAATTAATGAATGTAGCATGGTTCACAATATGGAAACATTCGTCCACAAATCATGTTTTTATTATGCGGGAGCAAAATCTGTGACAAAGTGTAGAAGAGCAATTTTCTCTGGAGTGTATGTGCTGCAGAGATCTCAAGGGATATTACTATTGTTTTTAAAAGTATGGACTTTTGGTCCCAGTCTTGGTGTAACAGTAGTAGCTTAGGAAGTATAAGCCTGCCATGATTTTGAATATGTTAAGTATCTGGGGTCAGTTTTGTACGTTTTGTGATGCTGTCATTTCAAAAAGTAAACACAGTTCATCTTTGAAATATGATGGTAACTTGATTTGTGAAATAGAGCTGCATAGTCCTCTGTGAAGATATGAGGTTCCTTAAACTGTTCTGGTCAGGAGCCTGTCAAGAAAGAAGGAAACATCTACGCTGCTTTTGGACCAGATTTCTTTTCTCTCTGGGAAGGTAAAAACTTCTTTTCATTTAGTATAGCAGAAAAATGGAAGTGTGTGTATTGCCTCTAAAAAATGCAGGGATAATATTTTTAAACCTAACCTCTGTTTAAGTCTGTAAAATTTAGCTCTAAAGCAAATGTGGCTTTTAAAGGTGCCTGCTCTACATGCCCACTGAACATTTTTCTCTGCACCTTCTCTAAATTTCAATCTCCTAGAAAAGTTGTGCAACTTTTAATCATATCCTGACAGTTAATTTCTGTGCTATCATAATTGAACTATTGATTTTTTTTTAGCAAAAGGCAGGCATGTGTGCAGCCTACAAAATATATCTAGCTACTCTGAAGTGGTAAGCTTGTTCATTTTTTACATGCTTTTACATTCTGATTTTGGATTAGAAGAGTTCATGAAACATTTACAATCCTACTTTTCCCCTCCCCCCTTTGCCTCGGAATGATAGTGTGATTATTCATAGCTACAAGTAATAGTTTGAAGATGACTTTCCTGAATGTTATATCACCTTTACATAAAATGTGATACATTCTTGTGGAAAGTTTTTATTATTTATAAAAATATAAAAATCCAAACAAAGCTCACAATGTGAAAATGCTGGTGCAGTTATTCTTAATGACTTCTGTACGTTATTGGCTGTGGAGATGGTAACTCTTTATCAAACTGTCTGTTTTGTTTTCAGTTTGTTATTTAGGTTTTTAGTAACTTTTTTCTACCCTGCCTCTCCATTCTCCATTATACTTAACCAGTAAAGGATAAGGTCCTTTTTCTAATGCTGTCCCAAAAATATCTTTTAGAATGGTTTTATAGATAAATATCCCAGATAATACTCATTTTATTTAAGGGTACTGAACATTTGGTCAAATATCTTACAAGCTTGAGGCTTGTATTTCTGCTGGCTTTTTAAAGAGAAAGCCAAAACAGTCAAACATTGTCTCAGGTTACTTTTTAGTCTGCACATATTGAATGGAATGTATTTTGAAGATAAGTGTTTCTCATAGGGATTTTTTTTTTCAGCCTGCTACCGGCAATATTGCACATATGTAGGCTTTCCTAATAGCTGTAATAGCATTGTTTCATTGCTTGAGTTTCAAATGTGTGTGCATTTTTTTCTGTTAGTGCTTATTGGTCTGGAATCTATATGATGATGTAAACATGTCCTAGTATCTAATTAATGGGTTGCCCCAGCTTGTGTTGCAGGCGTGGCTGCAGTGCCACGTTTGTGTCATTCGGTGGCAGAGAGGATAAGGCGAGGTCTTCCCCTGGTGCCCTGACCCACGTGGGCTCCCAGGATTGCTCAACAACCTGATATTATTGCTTTTCTGTTTGTTGGGTTTTTTTTCCTTAATGGAGATGTTACACTTGAGGCAGCGGGCATTGGCCGAGTGGCGTAGGCCCCCGCCTGTGGAGCCGGCTCCTCCTCTGAGGACGCCGGTTCGAATCCTGAGGAACTCGCTGTCACCGTCCGAGCGTGCTCGGCCGTGGCAAGATGAACCTCAGGAGTGAAGGGGGCGGGGCCAGTTCCACGCACACTGTGCCTCTCCTAAAAGATTCATTGCGCAGGCTTATCCCAAGATCTTCGTTTGCGAAGTCCAGCCAACAACAACAATTAATGGAGAAGAATAATATATAGGAAGGAAAAAAAAAGAATTTTTTTTCACGGGAATTGAGTCACTGATATTATTGATTATCTTTGAATTCACTTTTCATTCTGGATACTACTCTACAGTAGTGCTTATAGCCAGAATATTGAAAGATTTGTAATAGGTAGTAAATACCTTTTTATGTATAAAGTAGAAATTCAGTAGTGAACGATCTCTCAACTGGACCAAAAAGTAAAGACAATTTTTACAGCTTCTGTGTCAAATTCTGTTCCATTTCAATTGATGTGAATTTACAAATGTGTTAAGATGTTTTTCTTCAGATTTTTTCTACATTTCGAGTAGTGCCAAATCAAGACTGAGATGTAAAACATGTTTCAGTAATACTGCATATGTTGCATTTGCTCTTATTGTTTAGGTAGGAGCATTATTTACATTACCATGTAATGTAAGCAGTGTAGTGATCCCATCTCCTGCCCAGCTGAGTACCAAGAAATGGAAAGAATATATGGCAAGGAAACCCAAGGTCATTACTGGTAAGTGTATTTTGTTGTGGCTTTATCTGTATGTGTATATATTTGGCGAGTTTTTTTCTATGTGAGATTCTCTTTTTATTTTCTATGAAATTAAGTCAGTGATTGTCATCTTCATTGACACAAAAGAGTTCGGTGAATGCAAGTTCAGCTATGCAAACTTGTAGGAAAAATTGATAATAACATCAAGGCAAGCTTTGGGGAAACAATGCTTCTCCTTTAAACCATTTTTGTGTCCTACCAGCTACGATCCAGGTTCCACACATCTTTCTAAGGTGATTGTAAAGTCCATGGGCATAGAGAATTGCTTCTGCAGATGGAATGCCAGCATGCTTCACTTAGGTGCTTTCCTTCTGATTTAAGCATTTCCAGAGGTTCTTCAATGCATTTGCTTTAGTATCAATCTCTTCTTGGGAAAATACCAAACACTAAGAAGTGCTGGATGCCTTCATTCACCTGAGAGTCAGTGTGCTAAGCCAGCAATTGAGAATGTGCTCCTTCTTTCTTATTTGTGGCAGCCGACTCCTCTTACACACTGTGACAGTGCTTAGAAATTTGATTCAGAAAGTGAGAGGACTGAATCAGTGCAGATCAGGGCTGGGGAAAGTTTCTCAGTCAACCAGTAAACGTGCCCTGCAAGTGGAGGCACTTGTACCAGCAGTGACTGTGAGGTTTGCAGGGACTTGAAAACATCAGGCTAAAAGGAGCTTGGTGATAGCTGGGCTTGAAGTACTTACTTCAAGTACTTAGAGGATATGGTGTTGGATTCTGCCTTCTGTCATGGTTTTGTTATTTATATATGGTCTAATATTTATGTAGATTCAAAGGAAGACTATTTTTGTTGCCACCTGAAGACAGCTTTCATAAACAAGTGTGCAGATGAGGATGGCTGGCAGAATGATATTATTTCAGTTTTAGGGATAGGAAAAAAATGAGAGTAATTAAGAGCTGTATAATGGGGGAAGAAGTTTAATTATGGAATGGATGCTGGAAGTATATAGATTTAAAATTATCTCTGCACATTTGGAGGTGGTAGAGAGGATGGGATTACATAGCTTATCACAGCAGCAGTATTATATTTATTGGAGAGATACTACTGATACAGTCAAGTGAGTGCAACATCCCCAGTGTCAGCAAAATCTTTGTCTTGTGCTCTAGTGGAAGGATTTTGTACAAGTATTAACTATAATATGACCAATAACACACAATAGGTTCTTAGCAGGCCTCTTGAATAAAATTTAGAACAAGAGAAGAAACATTGCCATTTAAACATATTTGCTTGTGTAGTTGAAAATGGTTGATTTTTTTTTAGTGGCTACTACTAATCTAACTGTACTAAGCATTTGCACATCCTTAATCTTGTGGGTCTGTGGGAAGGTGTAATTCTTGGAATTGGTAGTTCTCAAATGCTAAGATTGAAGTGCAAAGTAAAAGCTTACCTATGAGGAATCAGCTTTCAGGTGCCAAGATAAACCAGAAAAGGAAAATATTTCAGATGACTAGTGGAACAGGGCAACAGTGAAAACACTTGTGGATTATTTTTACTTTCTTATTTATTTTTCTTTCTCTGGATTTGTATATTGAAGTAGTGGAGTTTCCCCTCTCTTTTCTTCTGCTTCCAACTTAAAATTTTCAAGAAATACTGGAATATTTTTTATTTTTTACCAACAAAAGTTTGTAATGCTAAGAAATGTTAAGCTCTTGTGTTAATTATTGAGATAGTATTGCAAATACCTTAGGAAATTAAATAATTTGACTTTTAAAACTTAGTAGATCAAGAAGATTCTCTCAATTGCTCCATCTACCAAAGTGCAATAAAATGTAGAATATAAAATAGAATGTCTTTATCTCTCTCCTAGGTTATGCACAAAGGTAAAGTAAGGAGTGAAATTTCTATTAATGAATAATGCAGTGTCCTTGGGAAGAGTGTACAGTATTTCCTTTTCTTCTTCAGTTGTATGTTTTTTCCAGTGAACATTTACAGTATTTCAATGCACATTTGCAAGCAGGTCTGTTTTTACCCAGAGAACAGAAACGTCTGTTCATTGTTTCATGCTGGAAGTATAACTTTGCCAGTTAAAGGCTCTTGTGTTACTTAGACTAGTTGAAGAACTTCCCTTGGTGGAGTTTAGAATTTCCAGATGTATTTTGTAGTCTGCATTGGAAAGCTGGCCCTCCTGACAGAAGTCACAGAGCTGGGTGCTGGTGATGAGCTGGCTTTAAGCCAGCAGCAGAGTCCAGCCCAGCTTTGCTTCTGGAGATCAGTTATTTTGTGTACTCTTCAGTTTGTAGCTTTACAGGGTGGTAAATACCACTTGTAGTTACTGTGTCTCCTCCAAGAGGTAAGGTTTCTCACATAACAGAAGAGGGCAAGTGGAAGAATTCTGATGTGTATTTTAGCTTGTTTTAAAGCTGTTTTCCTGAGGCTGTTTCACAGTTATGTCCTGATGTTTGTTAAGTTCCAGAAATTGAACTGAAAGGAGAATCTTGCCGATATTATTTCTTGCTACAAGGCAACGGCTCTGGAGGGTGTAAAGCAACCTTGATTCATTCAGCTGGCCAGATCAATGGTATGGCCACTCTTGCTGCAGTGAATGGAAAGCTGAAGACAAGAGCAGAAGAAACAGAGTCCAGTAAGAGTAATTGCTTATTTATTTAAGAATACCTGAGTGCAGGCAAATGTTACTCAATTTCTTCTGTCCCTTTTATTCACTCCAGTCATTGTTAAAAGGGGGAAAACAAAGAGGAATACATTTTTATTAATGTGTCTATTAGCAATCTTTTGTCAAATCCATAAAAAATACAGTAAGAGCTTGTTTACTCGGATAATTTAGTGTTACCATATTTTTTTAAATCAAGTATGTAAAGTTATAGTCATTTCTCACAATTTGGATTAGTTGAAAATTGTTTATTTTAAAGGGACAGCCAGGTAATATTAATGCAAATCAAATTTGTGAACACTTGAAGTTTAAACAGTATGTATTGTTGGTGTAAAAACTGACCAGCCCCTGCCAAAAATCTAGATAAATATCTGTTGAAAATCCTATTTCACTGATTTCAAATAAAAACTGCAACACCAGCAATCAAATCGAGTTTCCATGATCACCTTCAGTTCCTTTACAGATGTGCATGTTACTGCAGAGTGCTCAGGGTATGAGCTAGCACATGTGTCATAGCTGCTCCACTAGGTAAGAGCATGTGCGTAGACATTTATCTTAAGAGTAGTTGTTCTGTTACAGCTACACATACTAGATAACTCTACTAATTCCTGTACTTGTTTCAATAACACTGACAAAGAGCTCAGTGACCTGCATCTTATCAGCTTAATTCCTTATTATCAAAATGAATCTGTGTGTGATGTGACTGACTACTTGCCATTTATCCTAATTAAAATTCCATTAGTACAGTGTCAGAGAACTGAAAGTCCTTGACCATATCTAGGGAGAAAACTTTTCTTTCTTGATATCAAACTTAGGATCTTTTTACCTTCTTTAAATATTAGTCACAATTGTTTTGTCATTAAATTGGTTTTGTACTGAATTTCAAAAATACTGGTCAGATATCTCTTCCAACTTACCCTCCTTATGTTCAATTATAATTGTTTTGTTTGGGTTTTTTAATGACTAGCCATATTTGAAAGTCTGGTTGTTTCCTTTTAATATGAAATTTGTGTGTTTGCCATGTTTATGTTTTCTATTAAGAAATAATGTCTCCAAAGTCCTGTGAGAGATTCTTAATAAAAATTTCTTCTAATCTGTGTAGGCTTTTGTATTGCTGGCTTTATCAAGTCTCTGCCACTCTTTAACGGAGAGGAGATTGTAGAGAGAGAAACAAAACTGTCTCGTCTCCAGGTGTTTGCCTTGAAGGAATATCTCAGTAAGTAACAGGGAAAGCACTGGTAATCTCCAACTAGTATTTAAAAGCTCTTCACGTTAAGTTGAATGTGATGGCTCACCTTGCAAAACTAAAGTGAGTTGATGACTTTGTGAAGAAATAGTGAAGGTTTAAAAAGAAACTTTTTTATCCATGATTGTGTGTCAGATAATGGCAAAGAGAACACTTATTTAAGGTTGGTGGTTGTGGTTGACGCTAAGAAATGTTAAGCTCAGAACTATATAATTCTCTATAATATCTCTTTGAGCATAATCTTGGAATAATGTTATGGTAATTCTGTGATGATTTCCTCAAAAACCTTTATTACTGGATACGCCTTCTACAAAAACAAGAATTCTGTTTCTGATTTTTCAGGGTTTTTCAAATTCTTTCTTGCAAAAGTTCTAAACAGCAGAAGAAGGGTATGCTTTGGATATTTGTTAGATTCGTCATGAAGCATCATTCATAATAGCAACTGAAAGGTCATCCTCTGTAGATTTTCATGACTTTGCAGAGAAGTGAGCATTCTGATTTTTCTGAACTAAGTCCATTTCTCAGAGAGACAATTAAAAGAAACAATGCTTCTGAGAGATTTGCTGTCTTACTGAACATGGCATTCGGTGAAGATAATGTAAATGTATTATCATTAGCAGAATAGCAGCTTAAAGAAAATTGTATTTCTGCTAATAGTCTTGTCTTCCACCTCCTGCCAGCTTGCAGTCATTCTCAGATTCCTGTCAGCTTCAAGCCTAAGCTCGGGGCTGCTTGTGTTTTAGTTTCACTTGGGAAATCCATTTCCATTATGATGAAGACTGAATAGGAGAAGTTGGTATTTAACGATCATCCTAGATCACACCATCAACCTGGCCCTTGATATTCTGACCAAAGAGGCCAAAACAGGCTATCAGTTATACTGAAGCCACACTCTTGCAACAGCAGCAAAAATAGGTGGATGGGAGGTTCTGCAGACTGGAGTTTTTCACATTTAGACTCAGCAAATTGAGACGTTTGTCTCTGGGGAATTCAAATCTGGATATACTCAGAAATTAAAGGACCATAAAAATGGGATTCACTTGTGATTTCAACTGCTCTCACTGCTAAGTTTTTTCACTTCTCTGTGGAGAAAACTACTTATGTCTTGCTAAAGGGTGCAATAGTAGGTGTCAAGTTAACTTACTTGTGCTGTTGATTTTGGGTGGAGATTTTCTTGTTTAGTTGTTTTTTTAGCAGAGTCCAGTTGGTCTTTGTTACTTAACAGGTGCAGTACCTTTTGTTTTTACAGAGAGAAAGGAGTTGACCAAGCAGCCTCCCGTTATTTCTACCAGTGAGTTCAAAATCTTATTAAAACTAACAAGAGAATGTTTCTTGGACCTGTGCAACTCTAGTCTTCATAACCCTGTTCTGCAGAAGACTTCCAATAAAACTAGGTCTTGCACTGCAACTTGTGGTAAGTATCATTATTTAGAAAATACGGTGCTTATTCTCTTGATGTATTTTACTTCTGATTGTCAGTTTTTTACTGAAAGGAGGAAAGTCTATTTACCAAAACAGGAAAAGATCAAAGGCTTTCTATTTTTTTTTGCAAACTGAAATTACCCTTTCCTTAACTATTTCCCTTTTTTTCCTTGACAAAAAAATCGTGCAGAAAACATTTCTAATAGCATCATCAGACAGATTTTCATTTTATTTGCATAATTTTAAACATATGCATTAAGGAGTATCTATCTACAAAGGAATGTGTGTATGTGTGTATATATATATCGAGAGAGAGAGATGTGGGGGGGACGGTTTATATACACTTATATTTCTTTGAGCACTAAGATTGCTTATTAAGGGTTATCCACCATATATTTCTTGCAGAGTCTGATTTAGTGGAGCCAAATCCATTGGAGTGGCCAGAAAGACATGTTCTTCAGAATTTGGAAAACTTTGAAAAAAACAAACAAAAAATGAGGTAATAATGAAACACTGGAGATTTTCCTTGTAGTGGCCATTGAACGTTACTGTAGAGGGACTTCGTATGTTGATAGCCATTGTGTAAACTGTTTTCAAATATATTTATAATCTTTTAGAGGAAATATTACTTAAGACTAAAATTAATTTTCTGTCAATTTCCAAAGATGCATTTCCTTGGTATTTAAAGTAATATTGTTTTGATTTTTATTAACTAAATGCAAGTGAAATTTAGCTTAAAATATCATAGTTCCAAAATTAAATTACAAAAAAGGCACTTCTAGAAAATAGTAGCCATGGCAGAAAAACATACAGAAGCTTTTCTTTCTCCTAACATGTCCTAAATAAGAATTTCACAGTTTTTGTCAGCAGGTACAATGTATTTCTAATCTCCTAATATTTCCCACATAGTCAGTACTCAGTGTCCTGTTTCAAGTAACTTTAAAGTTGAAGATCCTATTGGTTTCATGTTTGAAATTCAGTTATGTTTTTCCTTCAGTGCTGTTCAAGTGAAACCTGTAGGTCTTTGTGTCACTTAATACAGCTTATTGATTTAAGTTTAGTTCTCTCTTTATGAAAGGTTTAATGTTCTTTAATGTTTTTGCTGACAGACCTTTAGAGCCAGGTGTCCAGCTGTCCTTTTCTTAATAATTTATATTCCATTTCTTTCTTTCAAATGCCATAGTTGGCTGTGGCTTAGATGGGAGTTCTGCATGTGAGGAATTCCCACATTAGATCTCTGCTTTTTTGTGGTAGTTGTTGTTATTATAGTTATTATTGCCTTTAGTTTCTCAAACAGGTAACATTCTTCATTCAAATTAGCTTTTGAAAAGCTTCCTGAAGGACCTTTCTTTTTCATAGTGAGTTAGTGTTTATTTAATTGTATTCTGAACACTTATCTTTCTTATCGTCTATGAGTACACAGCATGTTGCTTAATAGTAGAAAAGTACTTTGATGTACTTGATTGAAGACACTAAAAAAGAGTGGAGAGTTGCACACAGTAATGCCTTTATGTTTCTCTCACTGCATATTGTATGTTTTTATTTTTTACAGGAACCAATTTTGGATCCTGCAGGTCCATAAATGGAAAAAAGGGATGAATAATATTCTTCCCATGTTGTATTTCATAACCAAGGTCTAAATTCTTGGAGAATTACTTTTTTTCAGTAGGATGGTAGAGAATTTACATCAAATATACTGTATCATGAACATTTGTGTGAATATTCTCAAGGAGCAAGCTTGTTCATTTTACTGTGGCAATAGTTTAATTGCTCCAGAATAGAAGTGATCGAGTTTTTATTTAATACCATGAGTTTACTAAAGAAAAGAAAAAAATATCTGAGCTTGGTCTTTGTTTTTTCTGTTTATTTGTTTGTTTGTTTTTTCTTTTTTTTTAAATCTTTTTCAGAGTTTCTCTGTTTGCGCCTTCCTCTGAGCAGTTGCTGGGGCACAAAGATAGCCAGCGGGAGTCCCTGACATTGCTCGATGCTAAGGAATTACTGAAGTATTTCACACCAGAAGGGCTACCAGTTGGTGATCTTCAGCCGCTACAGATTCCCAAGCGGTATGAACCCATGGTCCAGTTGACATGGTGGTGTTCAGTCAAAGGTTGGACTTGGTGATCTCAGAGGTCTTTTCCAACCTTAATGATTGCATAATTCTCATTCTTCCTACATTCCTTCACAATCCCAAATCAACTACTGCAACATTATGTAGCCCTAACCTGCAAGGTGATATTTATCTCCAGTTTATGAAATCTGAATCCAGTAGTTCTGAGGTATTTTCCTTCTCTGCTTCTTGACTCCCAACCACAGGCAATCAGCTGACAACTCAGATGTAACATCAATGGAATGGTGATTTGCCAAAGCAGGCATTCTGGTTTGGTCTTCCTATGTCAAGACATTTGTTTATGATTTTTGGAAGTATAATTTATTTTATTTTTCTGTAACTTGTTAAAATAGATCTGTATTTTTCTTCTTTCAGTGAAAACGCATTTCTTTTGACGCCAGAGCTTACTCCTCGGAAACTCAGAAGTTTGCCTTTTGAAAAAGCAGCTGGATGCTATTATCATGGACTTGAGTAAGTTTCCTGGCTTTTTTTTCCAGAATATTTTTTAGTTTCCCGTCTAAGTGTAATTAGAAATATTTCAAGCAACATGTGTGTTAATTATGAAAAATTTTTTGTATACTTTTCTTTAGTTGGAACAGCTTTGCACATGGCAGCTCTCCCTTTCTTACCTTTATTTTAGTTACTGGTTTAAATTCGAACTCCTGCCTTGATGCTAATGTGAAAACATTTAAGATTTTTTCCTAAGCTGTACTGCTGCATCCATTCTCAGTGTCTCTGAAAATTTTAATCTAGAACTAAAAGTGTTGAGAGAAATAGGATTTATTAATACATATCAAGTTCCTAGGGCAGGACATGAATGAAGCACATACATAGTTTCTACTTTGATATTTACCTCTAGACACTTTCAAACTAATAGTCACAAGGTTTGAGACATGCTGTGATGCCACCTGTCCATTCAGGGAACCTGAAAACAATACCAACAGGCAAGTGTTAGTGGTAAGAATGTTCAAAAGGATCAATATGGTTAGGACTGTTATGTAGTCCCAGCCAGTCAGCAAGAGTTACTTGTCAAAGCTTCACATGGGCAAAGGTTACATAATGTAGCTGCATAAAAATAGCTTAGAAAAATACAAATATTGATATTGAGGAGAAGAGGAAAAAGGCATAGAGAAATGATCATGTAAATAATTCAGCATAACTTCCATATAGACAGTTTCAGTCTTAGCTTGGTGTATATTAGGAAATGCAGGGGATACCAAGAGTAGGCAGTTGAGTCTTTGTGCAAATTTCTGCTGCCTCCTAAAATCACATTTTCGTATTATCAGAATGTGACTAATGATGCTGCTGGTATATTTTTCCTATCATTTTTACAAATAGTTTGGTTAAGCCTATGTTTAGTATCTGGTATTTTCAGCCATATTCTGTAGGAAAGTGAAGAACTTATTCCATCTCTTCAGTTATCTCTTCTCTGTTTCTAAATGGTAGCTCATGGACCTGTGCAGAGTGGGATGGTGGAAACTGCTGTGAAAGGGAGGAACCTACAGCTATATGATCAGAACACATTGTAACAATAGTATCATGGTTTTGGAGCAGGTGTGTTTTGTACCAAACAACTGTGATTGCAGCTTCATCTGCTCAGCTGCTGTATTTATATTTGGAAGTAAAGTCTTGTCAAAAAAACCCAAAAAGTAGCAGTTGTTATAGAATGGCTTGGGTTGGAAGGGACCTCAAAGATTATTAACCTCTGTGCCGTGGACAGGGTCACCAGCATCCCCACATCTTTCCTCAGAACTGTTCTTAATCCATTCTCCATTCAGCCTGTACTTGTACTTGCCATTGTCCCAACCCAGGAGTAGGACCTTGCACCTGGCCTATTTGAGCCTCATGAGGTTCACACAGTCCCACCTCTCAAGCCTGTCTGGGTCCCTCTGGATGGCATCCCTTCCTTCCCACATGTCAACTGCACAACACAGCAGGTGTCATCAGCACGTTCTGAGAGTGCAGGTCCACTTGATCCACTTTCCCTGTCTCCAGCAAAGATGTGAAACAGCACCAGTTTCAAAACCAACCCCCAAGGAACATCACTTGTCACTGCTCTGCACTTGGACATTAAGCTGCTTCCACCCTCTGTAGGCTTCCTTTTTATATTTGTCCAAGAGCTCCTTGTTCATTCACATAGGGGCCTCCTGGTATTTTTCCCTGACTCCTTGTTTGTTGAGATGCATCGCTCCTGATCTTGGAGGAGTTCCCCACCAGCTCTCCTTGTTTAGTGGGAACAAGGTCCAACATAGCACCTCACCTCGCTCAGAGAAGGAAGTTATCAGTGCATTCCAGGAACCTCCTGTATTGCCTATGCCCTGCTGTATTGTCCCTCCAACAGAAACTGGGGTGGTTCAAGTCCCCCATGTAGACCAGGACTTGTGAGGCTGGTCCTATTTTATGATTAAATTGAATACTTGGTGTAATGAACATGTGCCAGACACTTGAATCTTGTGTTGCAAAGAGAAGGTAATTGCCATTAAAGCAGTGAGTAAAATGGCAATTTAACTTCTAAAGGTAAATAGATTTTTTTATCTTTATAGGGGATATGACTACTCAGGGGACTGAGAATATTAATAAGGAAAATTAAATACCTTGATATTTTTAAGTTAAGAGAACTTACTCTCTTATCAGATAATGAATTTATTTCTAGTGGAAAGTCTTACTCAACTGTAGAAATGGATTCAGCAGTCAGTTATTAGAAAAGTGATTGTCTTCCTGAATATGAAAATACTCTGAAGAAAGTGGAAAAATCAGATCTAGCAATTTGACATGACTTGATGTAAAGAGATAAAAGTAGAGAACGTGTCTAGAGTTCCTCAGAGGGGGAGAATTGCGGAGCAGTTTGGAGGGTGGGCTGAGCAATTGCTCGCACTATTCAGAATGCTTTCTAACTAAAGGGATGAAATAATACTGGACGATACAGTCACCTTCCCCTGCAGTGGAGGTAAAGTAAGTTTCTGGGCAATGAAACAGTGGTCTCTTGCAAGGAATCTTGGGAATCATTTACACCAGGCAAAAGTTAGTTTAAATGGGGTTTGTATTGTTATAATCTCCTATGTATGTTTCACTGAGTTAGCACTGATCATTTGTTATCTTTCAACTCCGCTGTACTTAATACTGTTTGTTCTGTTGATTTGATTGATTAAACCACTTACTCATTGTAGCCAATAGGAAATTTGTGCTTGTTCAGTGATGCTTTTTTGTACTTTTAGCATTTAAAAAATGTGACTCTTATACAGCAGTGCTTATGTCAGACAAAGCTAATGGTTTCATTTCAGAGATGCAGTTAGCAAACACTTTTTTTTTCAAGGAAAAAATTCTGCTAATGTCCATGGAAATCTGATTTATAGGGCCACAGCGTAAAGACTTGCAAATAGTATATGATTCAGCTTCTTTGTTGAACCTAAATATAGCTAAATCCATATGGCATGTGTTAATTTACGGGGCTGTTATAAATTATCTTTCAGAGCACTACACTAGTTCAAACAAAAGCAGTTCACATGATTGTCAAAAGTAAGTTTTTTCCGACTGTAATAAAGCAGAGTCTTTGTCTCACAGGTTTCTCACCCTATTTCAATTTTAGATATTGTCTAGATAACCGAAGAGCCTTAGAGAGAGATGTGGGATATGCTGAACTTCAAACTCGTCTTATTCGCTTTGAAACTCAGACTACTTGCACCAAAGAGTGCTGCCCTGTGCCCGTTGTCTTGAGTCCTCTCCCATCTCCCGCAGTCTTATCAGAGCCTGGAAGTGTCCCTGATGGAGAGTCTTTGCAAAGTGATTTCAAAACAGAGACATCAAGGCTAAAACGCAGATCAAAAGACTTGGATTGCTTTTATCCCAAGAAAAGGTAATGCACTGAATAAAATGAATCTTTAGCATGAAATGTTTCAGTAGTCTCCTGTGAACTGCATCTTTTCTTTAATCTCAAAATGTTTTAGTGAAGCTATCTAGACAAATGTTCTAGTTGTTTAATCCTCTTCTGTAGGTTCATTTTTTTTCTCAGGTGTGACCTCTCATTGATAGCATTAGATTAATCAGAACCATGTGGCACAGGCACCTTTTATTTAAGAGATCTGGGGTTGTATCTTGCAGAGTCTCAAGTGCCTTTGAAAAGATGACAGCCTTATCCAGGACTGAAACTGTCAGTGTTGCTACTGTACAAATGAAAAACTAGAGGTTTAGAAAGCCAAGTACTGTACAAACAGAATAATTGAATTTCTAATCTAAAGGACTGCTGGCATAAGATGACCTACCAGAATTCAATCTTATTGTCAGCCTTGTTTATTAAAGTCTTTTCTGGAAGTTTAGCTTTTAAGATGTCCCTTTGTGCCTTGTCCTCACTCTGAAGATGCAAACTCTTTGCATCAATGAAAAATAACAGCTATGTAACACTATCTGTGAATTCACTTTTTACTGTAATACTTAACTTCTCCCTTCTTTCCAGTCTGATACCCTTTGCAATCTAATCTAAGCCTTTAACAAAGGTACAGTTTTAGGAATATTCATACGTTTTGCAGCTTACTGAATAGTTAGAAAAGATGTGATTGTACCTAACACTTCATAAATTAGAGTTTTGAAATTACTAACACTCTTACAGTTGAAGGATCAAGGATTACAATGTTTCCATAGAGCTATAATGCCCAACTTCCTGTAGTTAAAGATGAGTTCTGACATTCCTGTAGGGCCAAAAGAAATTAGGTAATTTTAGTAAGTTTTCTTATCCTAAGACTTGAGGCCAGCGAACACCGTTCTTCTTACCTATCCAGATAAATGGTCCATATGCAAAACNAATGCCCAACTTCCTGTAGTTAAAGATGAGTTCTGACATTCCTGTAGGGCCAAAAGAAATTAGGTAATTTTAGTAAGTTTTCTTATCCTAAGACTGGAGGCCAGCGAACACCGTTCTTACCTATCCAGATAAATGGTCCATATGCAAAACTACCCCTTCTTCCAAAGAGTTTTATTTTCTTTGTTATCTTGTTTCTTTTGTTTCTGAACTATTTTAATCAGAGGTGCAATGGCTCTACATATCAGAGACCAATCCAGTCGGTACAGTGTTCTAATACAAAAGATGTTGCATACTAGAATCCTGTCTGCTCTTTTCAGATGCTCTTTCCAGAATGCACTATACTTATTTCTTTTGGCAGCAGTCTCTATAGCAGAAGAAAATGGCATTAAAAGAGTCAGTACAAAATCTGAAATTTTTTTTTATATTTTTTTTGTTTGTTTTTAATTTTTATTTTAATTCCTTCTAGGCTAACCAAATCTGAGAGCACAGATTCCCTCCTCTCCCAGGCGAGCTGCAGCAGCGGGAGTCACTGTGTTGTGGCGGTAACGAGGAAGAGCTCTGCAAGATCAGCTGCTTTGGCTGTGATGCCACTGAAACGGCCTGGCCAGCCCCACAAAGTCACCACTAAGGCTGGCTCAGCAAACTGTGTAAATGCTGCCCAACCTGAGACCTCAAAGCCAGCAAAGGAATCGAGATCCCAGAAACATACAAGGGTAAAGGTTTATGTTGTTTGCTTAGTGAGCAAGCACCTGGTTAACTTCTTTCCATGGGATTTTTTTTTTTAAGTTTCTTAACTCTTAACTCAGAGTGAAATGTCTTCATCTCTCATTGTTACATTTCATTCTGTTCACATGTGTAAGTGAATCCTGAAGGCACTGAGGAGGGTGCTGCAGAAGCAAGGAATGAAAAAGTATGTAAAGGAGTATTTTATCATGCCCAGGGAATTAAGGCTGAGAGGGATAACAACTAGGAATAAAAAAGGTGGGAATGAATATCAATGAATAGGAGTTATGAAACGTAGAAGATTAATATAAAATCTAAAGGCACCAAAGAAATACCTGTGCTGGAAAGGTTGAAGCCATTGGGGAAGAACAGACAATTCTGAGAATAAAAAGGTACCCCAACAGTTGGAAAAGTCCATTAATCCAGATAACATTTAAATACTTCGGTGCAATAATATTTAATTAATAGCTGTATGTATTAGGAATGCTACTTTTGAAATACAATACACAAAACTGTTCCTGGCTTGGTGATACTAATTTTAAATTGATCCCAGGGTACAGAGAAGACACTGCAAAAATGTTGTACTGTCAATGACCAGTTGGATTGCCCAAGTAAGCTTAAATTGGTGTGTCTCATTCAGACCTACAGCAAAGTTTAAACATCTCTGATATAAAGAATGTCAGAGGAAATTTTTCAGTATGACTTTAGTATCTGATTTAAATGATATTTTTTTAATGGATGCATCAAGTATCAGTACAAATGAAAATCAAAGGGAATATCAGTATAATGAAAAGTTACCTTTTTATACATATTATTTTGGAGAAGAAAAAACCAAGCCAATATTGATTTCTATCTTCCAAGCTCCTTGTGAATATTCACTGATTCTTTACATTGCTTTGATGTATAAGCATTTCCTTAACTTTTTTAGATGAAGGGAATAGAAATAGATTGTTAAATAACTGCTCAGATTTGGTCAGTGGGTTGATGGCGTTTGGGCAATGGATTAAAGAAAGGCAAGAAAAAAGATCAAGTTTTCTATTTTAGTGAGTTTGTTTTTTTTTTTTTTTTCACTTGCATTGGACAATTTGTCATGTCAGTAATTGGGATGAACTTATGAGTGTGTTTCTGCTGTTTCCAAGATGCTGAAGGAGGTGGTTGCTAAGACTCTTCAGAAACATGGAGTTGCAGAGGATCACAAGTGCTTTGCATCATGCAGCCAGCGTCTATTTGAGATATCAAAGTTCTACTTGAAGGTAACTAGACAATGCTCCTACAGTTCTTTGTTCTTAGTTAAGTGAATCCATTTCTGAATAAAACTTGAGATAGACTGTGGGATATTCAGACTTGATTGAGATAATATTTCCCAATGTGTTAGTAGTGTGTAGAATGTGTGGATAAATGCTTGGACTTGTTTTACAATGTATTTTGGTGGTGGCTTATTTGTTTTTAAACCTTATAAAGCAGTAGTCTTTTACGTGAGATAACACCTTGAGGCATGGATCTGTTAGGTCAGGTCATACTTATACTCTATTGCTTCCTTAGCTGCTGTAGCTGTTTCACAGCTCAGCTTCTCCTTTATTCTAAGGCTCAATAAGTAGCTTACAGAACTGTCTCAGAAATTCTAGTTCCCTGACATGCTCACAGAAGTCATTGTAAATGTGAACAACTGTCTAGCACATATTGGCTTGGCAGCACCTGTAGAGTTGCATCAGCCTCATTTTTAGGTGATGAGAATTCTTTACACGTTGTGTTTGAGACTGTGAGTCAGTGCTTAAACCATGCTTTAACCATCAAGTTAAATGATGGGGTGTTTAAAAGCTGTTGCTCACAAGCTGAGCTGCTGCTCTGTTCATTTTCATGTGTTTCACCCATCTCTTGGGGTGAACAAACTCGGTTTAGTCAACTTCAGTAAAGGTGAGTTAAGCTAAATGAAGCTTCAGTTGAATGGGACTGAATGCTTACATAATCTGACTTGCTGATAAGCACCAACTTCTTAAATAATTGGAACACAACTCTGCAGTCATTCTGTAAGTGCTCCAAAATCTCACCGAAATATTGCCCTGACAGAAGATCTAATCCAAAATCAGAAAGGGCTGCATGTAGGGATGAATGAATAGGGCAAATTAGATGGATTCACTGTTCCATTCCAAGTAGAAGAGCAAAAGGAAGAATATTTCAGTGATCCTTTCCTTTGGAAAGGATCCTTTGATCTAGAGTGAGTGCCAAGCAATGTTATTCTTCTGAACTGTCTTAAAGCCCCAAGTCTGTCGGAGCCCTTCTTTAAATCCTTTTTGTGCTGCATACTTCAGAAGCACAATATCATAGGTATCATTTTCCTCTGGAGGCAAGTAGTAAATGAATTTTCTTTTTCTCTAGGAAAAGTTTTCTTCTTGTTTTGTTTAAAAGAGTAGATTAGGTTGGACTAATTAATTGGACTGCAAAACAGACAAGCCATTCGAGATTTTTCCTTTTTGCAATGATTTTCTTTTCTGATGTCCTCTTCTCTGTTCTTTGCCAGAATACTGTATTGCAATCTAAGCCCACAGCTGATTTCCATGTTTATATAGAAATAAGGTTTCAATCAAGACTGTAGGAACTTTGAATATCATTTAGGAAAAAAAATTCTGGAAATGGGCAGAAGGTTAAGAAGGCTCAATCACACACTTGAGTACTAGGTTTGGGCTGCTGTACTAGGTTTGGAAAGCTGCAACCCATTGGAATAGATATAAATTACTTAATTTTTTTCATTAAAAAAAGCAAAATCAAATAATTATTCTGTTGCTCAGAACAAGGTGGTAAAACTAACAGTGCCCTGGTTATTAGGGCTGTTATAATCCAAATCAGAGTGACCATTTGAGTGTGCTGATTTCTGTGGCTTTTTGTTTCATATCTAGGATCTTAAAACTTCTAGAGGACTTCTGGATGAAATGAAGAAAACAGCAAATAGCAATGCTAAACAGGTAAGACCATTTGTTTCTGTGACTAGCCAAGGCTAAATGTTGGTGTGTCAGCTTGGTTGTAGGAGGGTTTAATCCACAGCTTTGAGAGATGAGGAGAATACTTCAGTGAAGAACATCGTCACTTGGCTGTGGGTCTTCCTGCACTCTGACCTCACAGAAATTTCCTCTCCATCAGTAGTGCTGTGGCAAAATTTCCAGGTGCGTATATTCAGGATTTGGGTAGTATTCTACTTATAGCTGCCAATATGATGTGCCACAGTGAGAAATGGAAATGAAGGCAATAAATGTTTCCACATCACTGAAACAAAAAATGAGAGATGAGATTTTTCTTCATTAGAGGGAAGCCTGGATCATTAGGGAATTATTTTCTTGTGTTGGAGTAAGTAACATTTTTTTTCAAAGGTTAGAAAGTAATAAGGGGGTCTATAAAAGGAAATAAATCTCTTTAAAAGAAGCAATGAAAATTAGTACTTTTAAGCTTGGGAATAACTGTAAGCACAAGGGACATCAGGTGAGTTTATTTGTGTGTAAAGTGGGAATTACATGAACAGTAGCACAGAGTAAATGATGGAAGTAAATATCCCTCTAGAAATTAAATAACTCTGATTCTGAAAAATACACTGAAGTGACTCTATGATTAAAAGGGAAAAAAAAAGTGTAATGCATAATTACAGTGCAGTTTTCAAAAATTATAAATTAAATGGAAGAATAGTTAAGTAATAAACCTCAGACTATTAAGGAAAACGGCTAGATCCCCACAGAATTTATTCTCTGAGAGCAGTATTTGCTGTGTTGCGTACTCCATTCCCTTGAGAATTGCTTCTGACAAAAATCTACATGGGTTGTGACGTTTGGTTTTGAACTGGACTATTGTGCTCATACACTGCTTTTCACCACTGTCTTTGTTTGGGGAGAAAGTAGGTGTATGTTATGGGTACATAGGTATAAACATATATATATGTTTATTGTTGGCAAAAGAGGCATTAAAATTGGTGTTCTTTTAAGCTGCTCACTGCTCCTGTACTGGAGAATATTTTGAGATTACCTTTTGAATAATGTAATTGCCAAGGACTAATCAGTGGTCTGAACAACTGCCCTGTTTGGAAAGCAGCACTAACAAAGGTGGTAGATACAGCAGTGCACAAATTATCCTTTATTCTTTCTTCTATGGCATTTGGAATTTTTTGGGCTGAAAGTACAAAATGTTTGGCATTATGTGCTCATTGTTGTTAGTATATAGAGAGAGAGTGGGGTGAAGTAGCTCAATTCAACAAAGCATTCTGTAAGATTAATACAATTCCAGGGTTATGCTGTTTCCTCTTAGTTGATTAACAGCACCTTCTCCTTTTGAATAGTTTACTCTTATATTCTATTTAGTAAATACCACACAGATAATGATAAAGGTGGTGATAAAGAAAGAATTGATAAAGTGTGTGTTACTTTAGAGACTTGGAGTTATGAAAATTGTTTGCTTTTTATTTGCCCAGGTGATTGAATGGGTTTTGGAGAAGACTGGCAAGTAGAGGTCCTGTGTGGTTGCCACTCACACCTTCCTAGGAACTGCAGAGACAGAGCACTTCTGACTGTAAGAAAAGCGTTATATTGCCTACGGCGCACACACACATCTGCACACTGGAAGGACTTGGGTCAGTGTAATTATGTAGACTCATTCTTCAAGCACACTAGCAAGATTTGAAACTTTTTTTATACTGAAAATTTTGTCTTTGCTTCAGATGAAAAAAGTTTTATTTTATATGCATATTTATTATGTTTGTTAAAAGGAATATAGCTTGAGTTGGTTTGATGTTTTGTACATTTTTGTATGTTTTTGTAAGCTTTGTATGGTTTTCAACCAGTATATATGTTTTTTATGTGAATAAAAACCCCAACAGATTTAATTTTTATAACAAAGTTGCTTTGTTTTACCTTTTTGTATGAAGACCTCTATTCTATTTATTACAGCTTGCTGTTGTATAAACAGCTCTTTACAGCATCAACCATTAACATTTTGTACACTAATTAAGAACAGTTTCTATTCTGCAGGTGAAAGCAAATGTAATTAGAATTCAAGTCACAATTATCTCTTTGTTGTAGTATAAGATAAAAAAGAGTGTCTTTTGAAACTTGATGCAAGGTCTCATTAGAGAAAGGATCATTGCTTAACAAGCTGAATTTCTGGTATGATTTCCTGCATACTCTTCCTAACACTCCTTAGAAAAAATCTTAAGAGGTGAGAAATTTCTTTTGCTGGAGGAGGAGAAAATCAACGTGACAGTGGTAATGATGATGGTGAGAGCTGGCAAAGAGCTGGCATGCTATGCTGAAATGTAATGGAAAGAAGAATTCTACCTGTTGCATGTGTTCCAAGTACACTAAAATACTAGATTTGGCCTCGGTTTGCTTAAGTCTCAGGCATGTAGCTGGCTTTTACTAATGTAATTATTCAAGTTAGTATTATTTTGAGGAGTTAAATATATTTTACAGCTTTTAGTATAAGGATTTCCAATTCATGTCATATAAACTAACATGATTAAAATTGATAGAGAAGGAGTGCTGTTGTTTGCTGCGTTCTCCTGGCAGGAAAATGGATTGAGCAATACAAATATAAGTGAAATATAATGTTATGATAAAGTAATTGAACTAAACCATATGGAGGTTAGACTTAATCCTGTAAAATCTATGCATTTTCTAAAAAGCCTTCTTGATTTTGTGGCATTATTCTTTGCTTAATTCTATCCTGTGTAAGGCCAGGCCCTAAGGAGATTTTTCATGTTTGACTAGATCTTGTGTTTAACTCTTCTGTCCCTTTATTTCTATGTTCACTGTTCTCCTGAACTCTACAAGATCTTTTCTAGGCAGGTGTGTAGTTGGTTTGGCAGCACTCTGAGCTGCTGTAGGAGAGCTGTGTTGTTCTGCTGTGATGGGGACTCTACTGAGTACCACGTGCATCTTAGCCCAGGACAAATATAACTACTTATGAAACAGATTACATTTGTCTGCAGAATGCCACACATCCATAGCATCCTGGTTTTACTGATTTGGTGAAATAGAAATGCAGTGAAGAGAGATACTAAATAATGATTTAATAAGTGCATGCATGAAATTACTCCAGTGTAATGATTACTCTGTATGGCTCATACTTCTTTACATTCAACACAGAAAACAAGAAATTAATCAAGACATTAATCCTCTGTAGCATCTTATAATGATTAAAGAAATTCTCTACTTCCCAAACAGAGAGAAACAAGAGCTCCAAGTTATAGCCTTATATTTTCAGCCTGAATGCTGATACTTTTGTCTGAACACTAAAGCAAGCCACTGAAAATTGTACTTTCTACTTGATTTCGAGATGTTTATATATTCACAATTACAAAAGCTTTGTAGTTAATAAGTTATGCATAAGTTGATAAACAAAAGTACAGAAACTCTACATTTCATAAAATCCTTGAGCCTAACTGCCCTGAGCAAAGAGAACACCTTTCAGGAAAGTAATCATTACTCCTGAACCGGTTGTTTTTTCTACTTCAAGTAGAACCCAATGGTTATTGTTTAAATTAATTCTGTAGACTCAAAGTTGGCCTGAAATAATAAGCAGGAAAGCAGTTAGGGAAACATAAGTATTTTGATGTATTGTTTGTTTGCATGATTCCCAGTGCTGAACTAATACACTGCTGCCTGTGTCTCATTTGATCTTTTTCTTGGTGTTTTTTTAGGGTAAGTGGTAGCTGCTTTATTATCATGGCTTAGTAACACTGTGCCTCATCTGAGCTGTGATAACTGTCCTTGTCTATACTCTTAACCTAGAAAAAGACATTCAAAATAATTTGAGCTGGTCTACTGTACCAGCACTACACCAAATTCTATTACCTCTGCTGTAGTTCAAAAATCCCACAGCAAGAGTTTCCACTCAGCTGTAACTTATGTGATACAGAATATAACATCACCTTTTGCCTCTGAACTTCAAATAATTCTCGTTTCTGGCTGCTGAACCCAAAATCCAGTCTGCCCTATGCATACTCGGGGTCATACTCACCAGTATACATTTATGATTTAACCATAAGCAGTCCAAACTATAAAATAAGCACATAACATAATACAGCATAGCGTAATACGGTAACATGTATTATAAGCACATTATCCATCCATGTTATGTGCTTATATTACCCACAGGTATGGTGGTTGCAATTACTTGGTGATACAATTACTTGTAATAGGACAGCATTTGCATTATGAGTATCACTGGCTACCACAGAACTTAGCTTGGGTGTGAATGCTTGTCTAGATTTACAAACCTCCTTTTCCAAATTCACAGTTCTCCCTTGGGATTTGTTTTCTAAGTTTGTTTTCTAATGCCTCCACTTACTAACACAAGCACAGAAATTCTGATGAAGGAAAACTGGAAAGGTAAACCTGTGTGGGAAAAGCAGATGATTTGTTCAACAAGAGGTCATAATCTTTGTTAAATATTGAAGATCTTTTCCCCCTCATACTTTTAAACTTTTGCCCTGGTTGGTCTAGGAGTCCACTTATATCAAGCAGGCTCAGTTTCTCAAAATTTTGCTAGCATATTATTAACATCTGCTCCTTAAAGTCACTACTGAATTCAAAAGTGTCCATTTTAGATACAATTTCCAATTACATTAGAGTAATAATATACACTGTAAAAGTGTGTGTATGTATTGACATGTAATATATCCTGTATCAGTGGTCTCTAAATATAGTAAATAGCCTCAGTAAAGAGTTAGTTATAAACCTGCCAGTTTGACTTACATGAAAAATAAGATAAATTTAGAAATCAATGATAGCCTAATGATCCAGAGCACATAATTTGTTTAGAATCTGGATCTGCTTCCACTGAAGAAAAAGAAGCTCCAATTAACTTTCAAACATGGGTAAGAGGACACTGCGAACTCTTCCAGATGGAATCAGATCAACCTCTCCTTCAAATCAGCTGTGGTTCCGAATGCAAAGAGCTGAATAGAGTGTGCTTCCTTGTCCTGTGGGAAGAAGGGATACTAATCTTCTGCAGAGAGAAAACACTTGTTTCATTATTTGCAAATGATGTTCATGATAGTGATTCACTTAGTACCACATAAAGAGTTGTGTTCTGATTTATAAAGTACCTTAAGTGAGATGCTAGTTCCACTGAAAGAGCGGGACCTTTAGGAAACACCATTATGCTTCCTGAATACAATCAGATCAGTTTATTTTCCTTTTTTTTTTTTTTTTTAACAGACACCTTATATCACATTTTTCCAATAACATTTATGTTCCAATATGTATCCAAATCTTTCTAACTGTGAAGCTGTTAAACAAACTTTCTGATCAGACTGTTCAATTTATGGTCAGCATTTTGTGGAGTGAAACTCTGGAATACTCCTTTTTTTGGATTTCCATGAGGCTGATCTGTCATATCTCAGATCAGACTGAAAGAGCAGGATTAAATTCCCACTTAGGTTTTCTATTTGGGCCACTAAGTTAAGAATTAAAGTCAAAATGAAGGAAACCATCTTTTTTCACATGATTGTTCATAAGAGAAACAAGGCACATGTTGGCCTCAGTCTTGGAAGGCAGAAGTCTGAGCAGAAATTTCTGCTTGCATTTTTTTTAATGACTTCTCTAACTGCCTAGTTCAATATAAGCAACAAAGCTCTGCAACTTCAGCAGATGAGTCTGACTGTCCTGGACCATTCCCTGGCTTTCATGTGTTTGTTTTTTTTAATTATTAAAAGTCATTCCATCAATGCAATGAACAGTTCTCTCAAGTAATGGAGTTCTTAACAGAAGGACTCAAGTTTAACTGTATTTTTTCCCAGCCCAAAACCAAAGGTCAGCCCTCCAAATAGTTTGTCTGGGTACAAAGTAAGCTCACCTCACAAAAATCCAATAAATGACTTTATTAAATATATTCTTTTCCTCTAAAATATAAATATCCACTATACTCTTATAAATGTGGAGTAGGTCCATATTTCATTTGTCTATCCCATCCAAATATGAATCAGTTCAAAATCTGAAAATGAAGAAATAGCATCTGTAATTATCATTATTTTTTCTATAAATATATATAATATGAACTTTCATTGCAAACTGCTTAGTTACTCACTTAAGACTTCATATAGTACTCAGCACCTTAGATTACATTTTATGTCATTTAATTGTTGGTACTAATATAGGAATTTGTAATATTTACAATGTATGTATGTGTTAGGTATAACATTCCAGTGATTTGCAAGAGTTAAAGGAGTAAGGAAATAGTGCAGTGTAGTTTACATGTGTATTTAACCTACCCCACAGAATGCAAGGTTCCACTTTAACCTCTGGAACTTCTATAGGAGCCCATGTCCAAATTTTTTTTTTTGGAACAGTGATAAAAGGATTCTGAATCACTTTTTAAAACCTACACAACTGTTGTAACAGTTTACTTGATGATGGGACGGGAGTTCCCACCCCCATGTCCAAAGCGTACCGACTGCTCTCGGCTTCTCAGACGCCCTCCTGGAAGCCTCTGAGCCAAAGGAGACCCAAGAAACTGCCACAGAACAGCAGTGCTCACTAAATGAGGAATGTCCACCTGGGAATTACTGGTAAATTATGTCGCATGTTACCTCCTACCTTGTGAATTTACATGAGGAATTAATTTTTACATGCAAGTACCGTGACAGTAAAAACAAAGTTCACAGTCAGGTGAATCCCTCTCAGGCATGCTTGTGAGTGGTGAGAGGTGCTGGGAGTGGGGCTGCTCTTCCAAAGGAGCATTTAGCTGTTCTTCAGTTATTGTTTTCTGTATTTATGAATTCAGCCTACCATCCTAATTTTTTAATTAGTTTTAATGATTAAGATACTTATGGAAACCACCATGAACTAATTCTTATGCTGTGAATAAACAGTGTGACTTACGTTTAACTCTTGAACTTTGCTTAAAAACAACATGGAACCAAACTGTATTTTAATTTTCTTCTTTGTCAGCCAAGTGATGCTAAGTTGAAATTTATGTGCTTTCAAAGGAGTAAAAGAAATGTTGTAATATGAGAACTGAACATCCACAAACTTCAGATTTATTACTTCCTGTAACTTCCCATCCTTCAAAGTGTGAATTTAGGACAAAACTAAAAGCAGACAAAGCCCCACTCCCTAAATGAAGCAGTTCTGTTTACAAAGGAAGAGCAACGTTAACTGCCATCCCTTTTCTGCTTCTTACTCCTACATAATCACATAATGCCAGTTATTACTTCCAGATGCAAGCTGTATCATCTCTGATTATGAAGGTCAGCATTGCCTGCCTGCTTTGTGCTGCCCAACATAACTGTGAACAAGGCTGAAACTCAGTGAATCGCATGCTTTGACTTGAAGCAGAAGTTGTGGTGCAAAACAGGAACTAGTAGAGCTATGGGCACAGAGGTGAATGTCCTATGTTTTCACCAGCAAGAAATCTGGACTTGCCCAGTGATGCCCATAGGAGCAGTTCCATGTTAAGGAGTAAAGCTCATGTTCCTGCCCTGGTGCACTTTTCTTCACTGTTGTGGAGCTGGTTGAGTAACTTTTCTGAAAACTCTCATGAAATCAAGTCTTCCTCCTTCACTACCTTTATTCCTCTATGAAGAGCACACAACCAGCCTCGTCTGAGCAGAGGGGGTGACACAGTAGGGGTAGGAGAAGCAGCTTAGTGTGGCTTTCTGTTGGAAAACTTGCCATCAAAATGCACTGGCAGAAACTTCCATCACGCTTCAATATGGATTCAGGTAACTTTAACCTGAGCTGGGTAACCCAGATAGCTGAAACTCATTATGCTATACTGGGAAGTCACTATAAAAGTGCATCCTGTGTTCATTAACCAAGGACAGTCCTGCCTGTGCCCTGCTGACAGCCGCCTCTCAATGCATCAATGTAGCTGGTCTTACTTGGACTCCATCACTAGGAATGTACATGTAACACAACTTTACTGGTAATTTGTAACTGCCCCTTGGCAGGGACCCTCCAAATGTTCCCTGACCACAGCTGTATTGCTTCAGAGTGTCCAACTCCAAGGTGTGTATTTGCATGCTCTGCTAGGTATTTGTGCAACAGGTTCTGACAGTGCTCCAAAAGACAAACCTTCTGTAAGTGGTGCACAAGTTACAACCGAAAGAATCTTTTGCTTTTGGGTGATGGGACAATCTTGTTTGGAGAACTTCTCAGTCAGCCTTGAGCTTGCATTACAGCCAACACACGCTCTTGTCTGCTTAGCCCTTTACTTATTCTATATAAACAAGTACATTGAAATAGGCACAATTTATGATTCTGTAGCATTTACACATATGGTACTACACGCTTTTATGGTCTCATATGGGATTTTAAAATCTCATTATTTACAATGAAATTCCCTGTCTTCCTTGTCATACCATCTCTTTAGCTGATCAGAATTAAAATCTAGGCCTTGGAAAACTGCAGAAATGACCAAGGCCCAGTCCTGAACTCCAGGCTGGTGTCTGCTGCTAGCTCGGACAGGTTCCTGCTCTTGACTGTACTTCATATTAGCAGAGTTGCTCCATCTCTCTTCGAAGAAACAGATGGATCTCACTTATGCCACCAAGCCCAGTCTTGTGATTTTTGCTGACAAGAAGGAATGAATGATGAAGACAATTGGTTTTGGACAGGAATGGAGGTCCAGTTGCTGTAAGTACAGGAAAAAAAAAATTGAGAATTATTAGATTAGATTACAGTTTGAAGAAGGAATCATTTATGAAGTACTCAGTGAACTGCTGTCTGGCATTTTGAAAAGGCTTCTACTAATAACAGCCCTTCTCTACAACGTATTGTTTTTCTTTTGCATACAGCTGCAAATATTTACATTATTAAAAGTAAGTAATAAGCATCTTGAGAGCAGATGAAATCCTGGTGCCTCTGGCCTTGCATCCACCTTGGTGAGCAGCAGAAAACTCAGTCAGGTAATGCAAGCAGTTTTCCAGGAGGCTCAATCACTTCCATCTTTTCAGCTCTGTTTCTGACCAGGGATGGTGGTGGGACTGCTCTGCCTTATGCCCAGTGATCTACTGTTGTTCACAGCTGGTGCTGCAGAGTTGCTCCTCTGTTCTCATAGCCAGCAGTGAGACAGTACTGAGTCTTTTTTTACATAGTCACAGTTCAGATGATCTCACCACTCACTGCTAATCATGAAGGTTTGTCAGTGTGGACAGCAGGTTCAACAATAGTGTCCCATCAAAACAAAACAGATTTGCCTTTCCACCAGTCATGTATCAATTTATTGAGAGCTCGTAACAAAAAGCCTAACAATAAGCAATTTGCAGAATATATGTCAACAAAAATGATGTGAAGAATTAAGCACATGCTCTGAAACTGCTGAAAAAATTTGTGAGGAAAGACCATGTTTACATTCATAATGAATATCTAAATTGCTCATTGGAATATGTGCCTTGTATTTAGGCATTGTAACAGCTTAGAGGCCTAAGCAGACAGTTTGCACTACATCTGTAGCCTTAATTTTTTCCCAGCAACTACATGTTCAAAAACATTTAAAACATAGCTTGTTGTCATAACATGAACTCCGTATGTGTACAGTGGAATTAATAAGATCTCATTAAGTTCTTTCACCCTCAATCTCTTAAAAAGTGAAATGGCTATGTGGCTATTCTGAGGTACAATTATTTTTTTTTAACGGGACAAATCTTTCATCCCTCTTTACTATCTGATTTTAACTGTCTTTTTAGTTTATCTCCTTCCATAACCAAACTGTCGTGCTGTACTAGAAAGCACACCATCTGAATACTGCTACTGAAACCTGGCACTGGACAACTGTTAAAATAAAATAGAACAGAATAAAGTATTTCAGTAGGTAGGGACCTAAAAAGATCATCCAGTCCAACTTTCATTAGTGCTTCTCCACCCCCAGAGCCTACACGACCAACAAAGTGATGGTAACACGCATCCCTTTC
Organism: Formicarius rufipectus; assembly: GCA_013399695.1. Classification (NCBI taxonomy): domain Eukaryota; kingdom Metazoa; phylum Chordata; class Aves; order Passeriformes; family Formicariidae; genus Formicarius; species Formicarius rufipectus. The sequence continues at coordinate 75,192 of VXAU01003869.1, read as the reverse complement.
CTAAACGCAATACTTACAATTTCCCCATCTTTTCCTCCAAAGTCTAAATAAAGCATCCTTATCCCATCATCTGAGGACATTTTCAGTTTTTCGTACGGATATTGTGCAATTTTCTTGGAGAAGGCACCATCTTGTTGTTCAGTTGTAAGAGAGAATCCATGTTCATAATGGATGGTCAAGCGGCACTCTTGGCTTTTGTATGTGCAAGCTGGAGAGGAAATCAAATTTTAGTCTGTAACATTCTAAAAAGCAGCAAATTCCGTTTGGCTGCAGCTACCTGCATTTGGCACTGGATCTTAGTGCTGTCTTGTGGAAAACTAATCTGTCCTAAAAGTGGGCTAAGCACACTCTTATCAATCTGCAGATCCGGAAGAACAACAGAAATCCTGTTGTGCAAGGTCCCACCAAAGTTGTGGTGTATATACAATAGACTAAAACTGCTCAGCAGTAGCAGGACTGAAGGCATCCTTTCAGTTGCTCACTTTGTTTTTCATATTGCAGTGAATATCTACATGCTGACAAAAAACCCAACGTACCGAAGTTTAAAAAGGCTTAGGCAGGAGTTTTTCTCCCTCCAAACCTTGACAAAGTCACAGCTACTTTTCTTATGTCTGATAAACATAGCCAAAATCAATAACTGCGGCACACAGTGCATGAGAAAATTAGAAGCTGTAAAGGGCTTCCCTAAAGTATTTTGACAAAGATGAAGGCACTCTTGAGTCCTCATTAGTGCCATGGTAATTGAAAAAGGGCCCAGGTAATGGTATATAATAGCTACTGCAGCAGAAAGCCTGCATCTGCCCCTCAGCTCAGAAACAGAGCCCACGATCCAAATTAAAAAATGAAGAGTTTTGGTGTTCACATCCCAAATTCTCTATTCCATCACTTTCCTGTAAACAATTCTGCCAAGGAAGGTCCTTGGCACTGAGATAAAAGCACTGTGATAAAAGGGCTTGATGGTCTCCTCCTGCTTTTGGAAAGAACGGCATCCGTGACAGCGTGCTGAGGGGACAGACATGTCCCACTGAGCACTCTGGATGGTTTCCATGTCAGAGCCCCCCAGAGCAGCCTGAGCTCCCTGTGAGGCACCAGGCCAGGCAGCCCGTGGGCTCAGTGGTGTGTGGCTGTACATGACTCTTCAAGCAACCCTTGTCATCCCTGCATTTGTGCTTTGGTTCCTGCTCTCACATTTTTAGGCAAGGAGTGGAGATGAGGCTCCACACTAACAGCCCTGCCAACTGTAGGGCCAGCAGGGAAAGGACTGCAAATCCTGGGGGCACTCAAGACAATGGGACAGCCTCAAAACCCCACAGCCACCCCAGGTCAGCAGCTACTTGGCCAGATGGGGCATCACTCCAGAGCATCTGCAGTCAATTTTGCAACGTACAGGAGTGATGAGAAGTGGCATCCCGAAGTTTAGCAGGGAAACAACTACCCATCAAAATGCGGCTATTGGACTGGTTTGTATCTTTTTTAAACTCCTCAAGTGTGCAGAGCTTGGTGAATAAATGACCCATTCACACTTGTGAATGTGCCAGTCTTCCTTTGCCTCCTCCCTCTGGCAGGAGAAACTCCTGCCAGGCTTGCAGGATTCTCCTGAATCTCAGAAAAATGCTCTATTTTGTGTGTTTCTAGACAAACCTCTGACAACCACTCCTCTGACATTAAGGCCTACGTGTCTGACTACACACTTTTGTCTAAACAAAAGCAGAAGTCAGCACAAGAGTGACTGTGCCACCAGCCACAGGTACGACGCCAGCTGGGACTCGCTCAGAAACCAAGGGGACAGTATTTTAAACACACAGAACCCTAAACATGCACTGTTTTTACATGAATCACATCAAGCAGGAGCAGCTCCAGCTGCCATGAGTGCCATAGAAGGGTGTGTAGACACAGCGCTGCAGGCGTTACTCACATGTGGTGATTTCTGTGATGAGCTCTGCAGAGTTGTGGCAGCCCTGCACCACACTCCTCGTCCACAGTGAGAGGTCTCGACTCGTCTCTGTCCTGAACAGATGGGTTTCAATCCCTTGCCTTGTACCGGTACGGGTTGCAAAAGACAAATCCATCCCTGACTGTGGTGAGCCTTTTCCTGGACCAGAATGTACCAACCTGCAATTGGATTTGAAAACACATCAGGGAATTCTAACACCTACCCAGTGCACTGCTCCCAAATCCCCACCTGAGCACAGCTCTGCTCTGCACGTTCCTAAAAGCACACGGTTGGGAGCATGAGAACTCTCATCTCCTCTGTATTCTCTCAGAAGAGTGAAGGTCCAAGGCAGTGAGCACAGAAGCAGCTGGACATGGATGTCCCAAAATTTTCTATGAGTTGTACAAAACACCCCTTTGGATGCGGAACTGAGAGGAATCACTGACTGGTCTGTGATGACGGAGTTTGGTTCACAGATACAAGTGGTCACTCAGATGAGGCAGCTGAGTCCAACTTCAACTGTGAAGTAGTGTTTGCCCTAAACCTTAAACATCTGCAGACAAACTCGATGATAAATACTGTTGGATAAAATATGTATATGCATATGAAAACTATGCAGATGCCAAGTACTGTCTCATATCTACTTTTCCCATAAGAAACCTGTAAAATGCAAAATGCTACAGCTACTTGTAATCTGAAATTCTCTCACATTTGTCTGCAATTAACATTTTTATGCCCAACATCAACAGCTGATCTCCTGTGACCAGGAAAGGTGTGTTCATCTGGGCAAACACAAATCGCTGGGAATATTTTTGAGTGAGGAAATCAATACTTCATAATCATTAATTCTTCTTTAAGACTGCCCTTTTGTGTTTTTTTTTTCCCCTGTAGAAGTGTGGACAGTCAATATAGAACTCACTCAGGGACACAACACTGATTCATCTAAAAAGAATAATCCAGAGAAGCTCATCACTCTTTGAGATTCAGAGACTAACCCTCAGAGGCAATCAAAAAATGAAATTCTTCTGAAAAGCTTATTTCTGTCTTGTGTCTCCTGTTTCCCTTTCTACAGGCAAACAATATACTTCATATGAGACTATAAAGTATGTAGCATGGTTAGGCTAGAACACTTGTGCTGAAGGATAAAACATTAGATTATACTAATCATCTACTGAATGCTAATTTACCCTCAAATGATTGTTTTGCATCTGCAAGAATAGCTGGCTGTTAGCTGACACTGTAGGAGTATACCATCAAACAGGGATGTTTTAATAGGGAGGGAAAAAAGGCAGAAAAGGAAGAACAAAGAAAGCACAACTTTAGCTTTTCAGTTACTGAAACACTAATCACAGGGTATCTGAAATTTTCCTCAATTCTCTGATGGTATGTGCTGACATTTGGGATGCACACACTGTGCCCCTCTCTCATACCCTGCTAGAAGGTTTGCAAGCTTTGTTTGTGCTCAGGTTCATGGAAACTTCCTTTGGATTTTGAGCATCCCCCTTGATTTTATAGTTCCAGAAGCTCCTGGAAAGTGAAATGCAGAGTATCCTGGTCAGAGCTGCCCTGTGTCTGGGCAGGACAGCAGGGCTTTTTTCCCCCCTAGAAGGGCTGAGTTAATGCCCTGCTCAGCTTTGATACTCAGGGTCTCCTAAGTGCTCTCTGGGCAGATTTTGCAGTTGAGGAGTGAATCGAAAACAACCCAAAAACTTTAATTCCCTTTCATTTGGCATGAGAGGGTGCAAACTGAGTGGAAGTTTCATCTTGATAATTAGGGCAGGAGCCAGGGAACTGAGATCTCTTGTGATAGCTTCTTGCTGCCTGTCCCCAGCCAGTCACCCAGGCACAGGCATGGCCACCACTCATGCTGCCTTCTGCTACCAGGCTGTGGGAAAGTAGCCTGGAAAAATCACATCAAGTTTGTCATTAAAAAGAAAACTATTCCAGCTTTTCCCTGTATGCAGTACTTCTCCTGTATGCAGTACTCGTCAGCTGTGCAAAAAATTGTTTTTTCATACTTATAACACTGAATTCAAGACAAACAGATGGTTCCAAAGTTTAAATTCCTCTAACAACACACACCACAACCACCTACTCTCCCCATACGTTCCTGCTTTATCCGTATCACTGGCATTGTAAGTTTTTCAGCATATGGGTAGAATAAAGATGTACTTTACAAATTAAAATATATGGACACATTCAACATGAACATTTATTCTTGCCTGTCTTCTCTTACTATCCTCTCATTATTAAAAATCCAGACTCGCTATTTAAAAATCCTTTTCTATTACACAACTCCAGATCATGCTTTGGAAAGTCATGCACTTGAACATGAACTAGACAAACACGCAGGGGAACATTTGATAGCATTTATGTACCAGCTGTCAGGACTGATGTATTTGGGCACTGATCAAAGGATTCCCAAGCTTCAACAAAGTTGCATTCACATGAGATGCGTCATTTTACATAGAAGGTATTTTATCCTAACGACCACAAAAATACTTTAAAAGGCAAAAAATAGCCATAGAAACGTCACAGAAGGCTCTCCCTCACTGCTGCTCACCGAGCGCTGAATGCGCCTCCCGGCACAGGGAGAGCCGCGAGAGGGCAGGAGAAGGCTGGTCCCCACCGAGCCTCCCGGCCAGCCCCGGGAACTGGAGGGGCTGCGCACAACACTCTTGGCATGCTCCCGGGAGTCAGAGAGACGCTTCTAAGCGTCTCTCATTTCTCCCTTGTCTCTCTACATTTTAGGGACGTTTTCGTCATTATTCTTTGCAAACGTGTGATAGCAAGATGGGTATGCAACAAGAAGTGCTGTGCAGGGTGAGATGCACTGAGACCTGCTTCTCATCCTAATGGTATGGAAAAAGCTTCAACAATGTACTGCACCAGCCAAATCTGGTGGCCTCTTCAGAAAGGACAGTGAAACCAGCACTGACATTCAAAGGACGCCTTCAGCTGCTCACTCGAGATTTATTGCAGAAGAGACCATGCTACAAGTGTATCAACACTTCTGCAGCTCTGCTGGTTGGAACACCACAATCATCTGACCTTTCTTATGTCACCCTGACAGCATTTGAAGCCTGCTCTGGAATGGCTTGTACTCCTTGGAAACCTATGCACATGCTCTCCATTCATCCACATGGAGGGAGCCACAGCCACCCTCACTGCCTTGGGAAGACAAGCAGAGAACTTGCACAGCACCTCATACACCTGCTCAGGGTTCTCAGGGAATCCAGTGCTCTCTGCCTGTCCCTTTGCCCATGTGCCCAGATAACTGCTCAGTGTCCAAACTCCATCCCCAATTTTTCATGTCAGTAGCTATCAAACTGCTTTAATACCTTCTGGTTACAGACCTCAGTTATACACAAAAGCTACTTACCTGATCTTTAATCAGAGCCCAACACGGGCTGCTCTTTTTTGTTTCCCTTCATTTCGTATCTGGCTATGATAGATAACAGAATTTGACTGCAACATATAAGATGTAATTACTTCAGCCCCATACCCATGCTAGAGGGAAGCACTGTTATTCAGGCATAAGGAAACACTGAAACAGAGATTATGACAGAAAGGTCCTTGGAGTCAGGGCTGTGTGCCAGCTTCTGTGCCTCCCGGTGCAGAGATTTAAAGGAACGACTTAAATCTGATCTCAGTTTTATTTGAGCTATTACTTATACTCCATTGAAAGCTGGAAAAGACTGACTGGAAAATATTTTTAGGTCTTAATAGCATCCAGAGGTTGAAGGCAAACTTATCAACAAACAAAAAGGGCATGTTGAAATTCTGCTGTTAAAGGACTGTAAGAAGATTGTAATCCTTCTACCACTTTCCAATTTTCTCTGCTCATTATGTCTCGGGTAGATTAAGCATGACTCTACAGTATCTGGAACTGAAGTTTTCCAGTTTCAGCAGCTTTTCAAATATGCATTAGCTAAGCAAAAATGTTTTTCCAAGGACTCATAAAAATCTGAAAGATGGGAGCAGCCAAAATTACAACATGGGCTCTGCAAACTTTCCAAGTGAAAAGTTCTAAATTGCCCTGATCAATGCACAGAGGGGATTCAAAACCTTGTCACGAGGAGGATAATCAGTGACCGAGAATGAACACAGCAGTCAATACCAACAGCAAACTATTTTTTTTACTATAACTGTACTCAGTGAAACAGATCATGAAAGCAGGACCCTGTAGAGTTTTAATCATAATCATCCAAAATAGTAGGTGTAATGATTTAGGGAATCCGTTCATACATTTATCCTGTTCACCTTGAAGATTCCTGTATTTATCACATTGTGACTCCATCCTGAATGCCAACTTCTGAATAACTGCTGTCTTTTTACCTGAGTGTTAAATCCACAGTGATATTAGTAAGAAATCACAGCAGTGGGGCTGGAATGGTTCTCAAGAGGTCACCCAGAGAATCCCCTTTTACAACACAGGGCTAACTGTGCCAACACACTCCTGTGTCACCCATCCTTCAAAGTCACCAGTGATGAGGACTGTACACCTTTCCTAGAGAATCCGACCCAGTACCTCACCTGCACACCAAGTTTTTCCCAGGACTACTCTGAACCTCCCCTGTTGCAAGTGCAGTCAACTATGTCCTGCTGTATCCAGGAGGGACCTAGAGAAGACTTCTCCTGTCTTCCTTGTGTCTCATTGTCGCAGTCGGAGTTGGTCACACAACAAAGTTTCTTCCAAAACAGAATCCAGAATCCTTTATTGAACAGGAGACTGTGATTTATATACATTTTATCACTTACACATGTCAGTGACCCACTGGCCTTTAGTAACATAAATAATTCTCAATTGGACATTGTTAGTGGGCATGTTAAACAACTATGACTCAGCACTTTATACCGGAAACCCATTCTGTGTCACTTTCTTCCTGTTCCGTGCTCGACACCTGACTGCAGTAATATAGTTCCTTCTTCAATTCCAACTGTTTTACAAAGACTCCAGTCCAGCTGGGGCCCCCCACATCTCATCTTCATACCTGGAAACTATTGACATGTTTTCTGTGGATTCTCTGGATTAAACTAAGGTTTCTTAAGAATTCCCCTACTAATAGTGCTTATATATATTTGCATTCATTTCTTCTAGAAAGAACTTCCACAGTTAACTGGCATCCCTTTGGGAGTGCCTCACATGAAGATGGTGTATCTCCCGAGGCTTTACTCATGGTCTCTAGTTAGATATGATTACTACATCTGCCCAAGGTACAACACTTCTGCTATAACCCAAGATGATTGTCTTTATCATCCCATCTCAAATACATAACACCTTAGATTTAAGCAGTTTTGCCACACTATCCAGGTGCTTCCCAGGAGAGCAACTACTTTGTCACTCATATTCCACCCCGCAATAATGCACCTGATTATTCCCCAGCACTGAACTTTACACTTGTCCTTTCTGAACCACATCCTGGTTTTCTTACAGACCGTTTTCCTGGCCTGTGAAAACCCTTCAGCAGTCTGACACATGTGCTGCACAACTTCTCCTTCCCCTCCAGCCTGAAGACTGATGTTTCTCCGCTCAGGCAGGTAGCCCATTGGACAGGGAGGTAGCTACCCCCACCCAAAGCAAACCAGTCTGTTATTAAACACAACCTCTTGAGGAAGAATGATCAAGTAACAGACCCTCCAAGATGAGGACTTAGATTGCTGGATGCTGTAAGCTGGTCACCCATGATGGGGGCTGGCAATATTCACCAAAGAGCTGTCTTTACCCATGACAACATGTGGGCAGGAAGGGACAGGGTGCACTACAGGATCTCCAGTCACTTTAAGAAGGACTTAGGTCCATGTACAAACGAAACCTTGAAACACTGGGGAGGAAATGCATCACTTCCTTCTGGGGTGCTCTTGCTTCTCAGACTGTAAGGGTTGTGACACACCTGGACACAACCTCTAGCTGCAATACTACTCAGTTTTCACTTGGACTTGTCACCTGGAATTGTCAACATTCATCATCGCACCACAGAGCAGTCTGTAAGCTGCAAAGCTTGTGTCTCTTGCCTCATGTTACAGTAACAAGGGGTGAGTCAGAGGCTGGATTCCCAGGAAGTCTGAAAGCTCCATCACGGGTAGGTGGACTGGGACAAACAATCATCAGTGTAATTCACTGAGTTCAATTTTAATTTTTTTAATATAATGACTTAGCAGCAAAGCCTCAGTTCATCTGGGGACAGAGCTAAGAGACAGAGAACAAAAATTAACTAATGAGAGTGCAGTAAGAGACCACTGCTTTTGCCCATGTGCAACCAACCCTTCTGAATGAGACATCATTGAAAATGGTATAATAGAGGCCTGTAGCAAGGCCAAAACAATGGAACAAGAGCTCTTTCTCAAGCCCTTTGACCATACTGGCAGAGAAATGTGATTATGATTCACAACAAGATGCACAGTTTCCACTGCATAAAGACAACCAGGGGAAAGCTCTCTCTGAATTAGTGTTGATTGATACCTTCAAAATAATGCAAATGGTTATTTCCAACCTAGATTCAAGAATGTGTCTTCCAAGTTTACCATTTTAAGCTAAAAAAAAAAAGCCAGAAATTCATTTGTTAGAGCAGGAGGAGAAGAAGTGCTGAAAGTGTCTCCATTACATATGCAACCCTCCAAAAGTCCCAAAGCAGTGGTGCAGAACTGCCACAGCAGCATGTTCAACTCAGGGCCAATTTCACTTTGTTTCAGCCTGGAGGAGCAGCTAGAAATCAGAGTGCTTTTGCCAAGCCCTCAGGTCTGCACACTGAGATAGAAATCTCAGGAGATCAAGGCTCTCAGCTTTTTCAGCACTCCTGCTTCTGTATCCAGGCCACATCCATAATCCTGGTGTGCTTCTGGCAATCAGCCTCAGCCAGAACTTGAAACGGAGAGGAGGAGAGCTAAGCTCAGCACACTGGCCCACTGAAGAACCTGTTTCTCAAACCACAACATTTCAAGAGTGATCTATAGCTGTGCACCAGCTCTACCTGTTCCTGGCTGACTCAGCTGTCCCACTGCTCTTGAAGTGGCCGTAATAAAAAGGCACAGGTACCTGGTGGCTAGCAAGGGGTAGGTATGCAGAGGGCTGAACCAAGCTTCCTTCATCCGGGGCATGCTCTCATATATTAAGAGGTCTTTCTCTGTCAAAACCACCAACACTGGCTTCCAGCGCTTCTCGTTGTCCCCAGGTACCTGGAAAAGAGCAAAGTCTCTGTGAAACAACAGGAAACAAAGCCACCATCATGCAAACAAAGCCACCATCATGCAAACAAAGCCACCATCATGCAAAGCCTGACTATACGAGCAGGTTGAATCCTGGGTGAGAAAATGAACACAGGAGTGTTTGACTTCTTTGGCTTTTTGATATTTCACACCTGGATTTAGAACCAGATGCAGCAGAAATGGAGAGAAGTGCAATGTGTTATCTGCTGCCCTCATTAGCCCTGCCATTTTCAGCCTTCCACTACTACAGGCTGCTCCATAAATGCAGTGTGGAAGAACACTGAGGTGGAGCTGGCTGTTACTTAGCTGTGGTATGCATGAAAGGACATTAGATGTGTATTTATAATGAGCACCATTCATTTGTAACTGCCACATTAACTTGAATGCTGGACACTGCTGATTCTGGTTTTATTTTCATGAGTGAAATAAGCTGAAAGATCATCACTATTAAAAAGTGACAAGTATTAAAAACTAGTGGTTTGGGAGCAGGTCTTTTTCCTCAGTTCACATTTTCATTGCTTCTCCTTCTTTCATACCATTCTTCCAGTTTTACAAGTGCCTATTTGTAAGGAGATCCAACCTAAACATGGGGTTGATCTCAGTGATGCATCTGCCTCCACATTTCAAACCCATCTGTCAAAGATGTCTAAAGGTTGAGATATCAGAGCCCTTGATGGGCTGAATAATCCAGATGTGGAATTGGATTTTGGAGGTTAGACGTGTGATAGTCCACATGGCTACACAATTACTGTTATGGGGACCAAGCATGGATCCTGATTTCTACTTATTCTATAGTAGCATAAAGGGTCTTAAAATAGATGAGAGTATGAAAGGGCCTTAGTTTCAAATAAGAATGAAGCTCTTTCACAGACAAATTGATCATTTTCCATTTTGGTGCACATAAATAAAAAGAAACCCCAGCCACCAGTAACAAAACCACGCTTTCAAACTCAAACATCTTGGCTGGGTACTAAAGGGAATGCAACAAATTCTAAGATTCGCCAAAGAAACTGTTTGTCTACATGACTGTCCCATTAAAACCTCCTCTGAGATCTAGTTTATGGTTGATGCCAACTACTTGCCATGGGCATGTGTCACTGGGCACATTATTGAGTGGAGAAACATATAAAAGGGATCAAAGTTTGGGCAGGTTGGGAGTGGCACAGCCAGGAAGGGTAATTCAGATGCTTAAGTACAATGTGCCTTACGTGAGGGATTCAGATTGAGAATTACATTTGAAACACAAGCATTTTATATAAAGATAGGGTGCAGAAAATTTCTAAGCTTTTAAGGGCTTTCAAGATTGATGTAATATAACTTCAGACCAGAATACCAATGCCTAAAGCAGATTTTAAACTAAGAATTTTGGCTTGCATAATTTTAAAGATGTATTTTTGCCTCTGAATTAAGCTTTTCCAATAATCATATTCCTGTTTACAGCACTACTTGCCCATTGACTGGTCAAGAATCAAAGCAATATGCAGTTCATCCTTCCAATTTCTTCAGAAGAGTCAATTCTTATTTACAATTTTCTTGTGATTACAGTTTCTTGAAACACAACCTTTCATTTTCAAACAGGACTGAATAGAGAGGCCAAATAATTAAACACCAGAAAAAATGCAAAATCCAGAGTTCCCAGAGCCAATGTACTATGGAAATATTCACATGAGCAAAAAGCATCCTCAGCTTCCTAATGCCACAGCTATTAACTACAGTTAACACCCCAGTTCCTAGTATGGGAATATAGAAATGAGTGTTACAGATTAAGTTAAAATTAAATAAATGTTATGGTTAATATTAATATTTAATTTTGGAGCACCTGCCTGTGCTCTTTAACTAGAAAGATTTTAGTACATGCTTTTGAAAATTTCCAGAAAAGGAAGATAAATATGAACTCTCTCTCATAGGATGAAAAAGTAGGATACTCAGATCCATAATCTGGAGGAGTAAAGAGGCAGTCTACTGGACTCTTACTTCTTATTTTTTAATTCTGTGACCACAAGCAGTCCAAAGACTATGGGAAGCTGCTCACAGCTTTTCTGCAGAACTATCCTGCCTGTGTAGCATTTTCAATCACGAGCTTTGCTGTCAAGTGGCTGGTGAGTAACTGTGACTGCAGAAACTCTGGCAAACACTGTTCCCTGTAAAGCAATTGCTAGAAAGAGCTTAAAACTCATTTTGCCAGCTGGTCCAACTATGTAAACATTGGGAGACAGAATTTTCAGTGTGGATCCTGAGGCTACCACCTGCACAGCAAATCCCACAGCTTTGCTCCATCCTTCCCCACAGCAGGGTGACTGTGGAGAAGATGTGGCTTGGTCATGTGGTATGGAGGACTTTTTCTCAAGAGTAAGTGACCTTACATTGCCTCTCATTATAGGATGTATCCCATGTTTGTAGGGTGTGTACTGGGAAGGGGAGAGGAGGAAAATCGTGTTTCCCTGTGCCATACTAGGAAGCCCTGCCTTGTGAGAAGGGCCACACAATACACACACACTTTTAAATACATTTTTTAAACTTTGCTGGGACCTTAGCTGCCTCACTGATGAGGAATGCTGGTGTAAGCAATACTGCTGCTATTTCAGACCTGAGGAAGGATTTGTGTGCCTGAAAGCCTGTCTGTTTTTCTTCCAACTGTAACAGCTGATCTAATAAAATATACTGCCTTTCCTTAAAAAGCCTTGAATTGTATTATTGTTCCCTTATTTCTCTGGGGTTTGGATCAGGCTGTAACAGCTGATGCTGTGCTGCTCAACAGGTAGTTGGCACTTTTGGAAGGTGGCAAAGAGAACACTCTGTCTTGAAAATGGTAATAGCAGATTTTACAAAGGAAGAAGAGAGGCTGCAAATATACCTTTAGTCTGCATGGGAAATAAATCCACATCAAGCAAGTGTCATATCAAGCATGAGTATAATAGCAAATTACAAAACAAAAGCAAAAAAACATACTACTCATGGGCAGCTAAGTGATTTTTTCAAGTGTTAAAGGCTTAAAAATCTTTTTAACATATAAAAATAACATGAAATACTTTTGTAAGAATAAATTTAAGTATCATTTGAGATACATATTAGAGGTATTGTTATAGAACATGATTAGGGGCAGCTTCTTAGCCAGAATTTTGCAGAATTCTGGAACTTGCACTACAGTTTCTTCGCTCCAGTTCCCACTTGCACATGTACAATTCAAAGTGCACTGATCTGTGCTGCAGACAAATAAAATCACCATCCACGCTAAAAAAAACTTTTAAAACTCAACTCTTTTTCAAAGTCAAAGTGGTTAGATCAAATATAGATGAACTACAGAAAAGTAAAATCGGTACTCCACAATGAAATGAATCAGCAAATATTTTGCTGCTGATCTCGGCACTGTTTGAGTACCCCTAAGCAACAGGTACCAGTGTTCCCTCTGCCTGTGTCACTGGGGTTACTGCTTATATTCCCAGATGAAATTCCACTTCAAGTCAATGAAGTTGTAAATGTTTACACCAGAAGTAAACTTAATTTTTTTTTTCTTTCCTTGACACACTGTGCCTCTAGATCAAAGTCTTCAAGCATAAACCTGAAAAGGGAGAACATACTCCAAGAAAAAAACTGAAGTGCAGTGAAGAATCCTTTTTGGTACTCCAAACCTCTTTGCTTCTCATTTACTCACCCCATTAAGTGGAAACGCCACTTTTTTCCATATGCACCTCTCTGGTTTACCTTTCCAAATTCAGAAAATATTCCATGCATGGCAGGGATGAAATCTAAGTTTTTGGTGTGTAACAACATGATGGCTGGGCTTGGGATGACACCAGGGGAGACCTGTGTTCGTGACCCGCTCAACCACAGGTTTCCTCTGCAAAGTCAGCCTAAATGTTCTGTGTTTCCATATGGAGACAATCTCTGCTGGGGTGGCAAGTGCTCCTGTAACACACACGGCTGGAACAGATGTCAGTGTGGAGGCAGAAAGAAGTGTGCAAGAGCAGCTGCTGTATTTCGAGCAGCTACACGGAGACTTGGCCATCAGCCCTTGGCTGACACAGGAGCAGCCGTGCTCCGATGTACACGGCAGCGGTCAGGACACACCAGACCCACCGAGCTCCGGCTGGATGCCTCGGCAGAGGTGGGGCAGCGTTGCCCCAGGCTGTTCTTTAGGGCCAGATCTGCGGTGTGAAGGACTGACTGCTAATCTAAGGATGACACAAGCTCAGCCCTACCTGTAGGACAGCTCCTGCTGGTTTTCTGGCAGCTGCTCAAGTGCTTAAGGCCACCGCTCTCCATGTACCCACCCTTGAAGGGTATCTCCTCTGACACACAGCCAACAGTACTTCAGAGGAGCCAGCTTGTTTTCCCTGCAGCGATGGGGACCCTCCAGTGGGGATCACAGCTTGCAAACCTTCAACAGTTTTCACAGCTTGCAAGCCTTCAACAGTTTTCACATATAATTAGTTTCCATAAAAACGATGGGTATCTCAGGGGAGAGAAATCCTTTTACAAACTGTTTGGCTCTTTGCTCTTTCATCTGCCAGGTCTCCTTTTCTATAGGTTTTGTGGGTTTTTTTTTGAATTTCAGTTATTCACCTACTTCAGTCTGCCAAGAATGGATGAAAGAGTATTTTTAATTTATGAGGCTCACAGATAATTAAATTAGAGGCCTTGGTCTACTCTGAAAAGCTGTTTTATATTTTCATTACCTCAAAGGGGACATTTCAATTACAATCCCTGTTTAGTAAACAAATTATAAAATGCCAGCAGATTCCACTGCAGCAAGTGTCCAAAATGTGTCTTTTCAGAGACCACTGTGAAGGTAGAAAGTTAATGTTTATAGTAAGTGGTGTATTTAGCCCTCTTTTCCATCACCTCCTCCCAGATTCCAGACCTACACTATCCCTTATATAAAGCACAGGAAGAGCAACAAAGAAAGAATTTTCTTGCTATTTTTCCCTTGCCTTTTACTTAAAATCTCTCTGTGCTGACAAGCCAGCTTTGACACAGGCTAGGGTATGTTCTGCTATGTATTTCTTGCCTTTCTATTGTCTTTAGATGAAGGGTTACATCCATGCTCAGAATAAATTTGATTAATTTACAGAAACCTACTTGTCAGTTCCTGAAAATAACAGCTGGGGCTGAAAAGGATTTTTTACAAGATGAACAGCAGGGATGCAGAAATACATCCTGCAAACCCCAGCATATGCAACAACGCTGGTATTTCTGTGAGCTCATTTGATGGAAGGCAATTTGCAATGCAGGAGTGGGTGTGACAGCCGTAGGCAGGGGATATCAACATCTCCCATACCACACGCAGATGAGTTTTGCTGCTAAACTTTGTAGTTTTAAACAGGAAATAATATGCATAGTGTTTAGGAATGAGGAAGGAAAAAAGCTAATGCAATGTGTCTGGTTTTGTTCTTCTCTCTGACCTCAGTGATGGCTCAAAGGTGGCTCATGCCATTATCAGATCTGAGTCAATGCACACATGGAAATCCCCCAAAGGGCACAGTATTTGCCTGCTGTAAGCAGTGAGCAGCAGGTGAGTGATGCACACATCTGGCCATGGTCCCACTGCTGTGCAAGCAGTCAGAGCCATACAGGTCAGGTAGGGACCATGTGGATCCAACCCTTGCGCTATCCTGAGCAGAGCCCAGGGATGCACTGACAGCCTCAGTTACAGGCACTGCTGAGCATGGACAAGACACTCATTGTCCAAACAGGTCTGTTCAAGGCTACACTCCTTCTAATTATCCTTTAGCAGAAAAGGACACAAGCCAACTTTTCTCAAAATTAACACAGTCAACCACATCAACTCAACTCACCAATATTTTCAAGCCAATGTCCTCATTCTCTGAACTAATGGGATTTTCAAACAGCTGTGGCTCATACCCAAATGCCCCTAAAACAAGAGAAGCATCTCAGTGCTCAGGATTCACCCACAAAGGAATGGCAGGTGATCTGAGTGAGACTTTTTCTGCAGCCAAACATGAATGCCTGATCCCAGTTTTGCAGTAAGTGTTTTTTCCAGAGTTCGGTGAAATCAGCTGGAGTTTTTCTAGTAATTCATTTTAGAATAGGCACTTGGGAGACAAGCCTGGAGGGCTGCATGTCTCCCATGCTACAGAGAAGATGGAGCCAAATTCTTCTTGGAGGTGCACTGTGAGAGGATGGCGTTCAATGTACATACTTGGAACAAGGGGAATTTTGATTTGATATTCAGAGAAACTTTTTCAGTGTGGCATGGTGGTCAAAAACTGGGACAGACAGTGAAACTAGTCACTCCTCAAGATACTCACAACATAAGGGAGGGCAAGCTGGTCTAGCTGGCTCTGCTTAGAAGCCTAAGTACTCCTTTCCAACCTCTATTATTCTGTGAGTCTGTAAAATATCAGAAAAAATTGAAGAAGTCTATATTTGGATAAGCGCTTCATCATTTCAGTGGCCCTGAGTTAAAGTTGGTTGTATAATTCTGTGTAATTCTGTGCACATGCAGTTTTCCATGCATGTTGCATGGACGTTATATCAATATAAATGAAGCAGTCATATAAAATAGTTATTGCTGCTTAAGGGTTTGCAGAGGATGATTTGCAGTTACCGTGAACCTTAAATCCTTTAGAGTTGTATAAGATATACATCCTTGATCCTTCTAACTTGATAAGAGTCTTAACACTCTGCATTTCCTTTGCAGTCGATTCCTTGTAAAAGATAAGGAAGCATCACACAAACTTTATTCACTTTATCTTAAGTAAAAGTGTATTACACAATAACATGAGAAAATTTTTAAATCCTGATGTGTTCTCTGGGGGTCCACAGAAACTGGTTAACTAAATACACAGCAATCCAAGTCCGGGGGACTCAAAAAGGGGCAAAATGCTAATACATCTATTGTAGAAACCTCTACCATCACCCATGATCCTTCTGCTATGCATCAAGCTGAGATTTGCAGATCCCTAAGTAAGAGCTATTTTGCAGTGAGACAGGAGACTCTAAATTTCTGATCATGTCAGGAAACTTTCCAGGGAAGAACAAACAGGCAGTATGCAAGGAGATGGCAAATGCTCCATACCATTCGTTAAGACACTGATTACTTTTCATCTTAGAGAAGGTGACCATTGCGTTTTAAGGAGTATGCTGGTGCTTCCTGGGTAAAACACATTTTCTTCTATAGCAGAATCTTCAGACCATGAGAGCACTGTCTGAAATTAAAGTAGTGATAATTTATGATAGCATGGCTTTGCAAATAGCAGAGGTCTACTCCTGAAAAGATAGAGTGTTGAACTAAATTATTTCTGTAGAAAAACCTGTGTAGCACCTTTTTTTTTTCTTTCCATTTTTACTGCTTCCCAGAAACTGCCAGCAAGAGCAGGAAAGAGGACATTCCATCACTCAAGGGCTGGGGCAAGGAACACCTGCTCAACCTTTAAGTCACAAGGACATAGACAGAAACAAGTCAGACACAGAGGAAGGCCAGAATAGCCCAGTTCCACCTGCCACTGACGCTAATCAAGAGATAGTGGACAGCTAAAGTTCAGCTGACCTTCAAAGAAAGCTTGACTGGGAACAAACCTGGTCTGGAAGAGGTCACATTTTTACTACTGCTTATAAGAGGCACAGGGGAAGGAGGAGAAAAAGGGAAGGAAAGACCACTTAACCTCAGGCTTTTCTAAGCAGTGATACTGATTGAACAAATGAATGGAAAACCTGAAGAGTAGAGGTGAGCACAAAACTGCTCTATAAAAGCAGAAAACCTCTGTAAAAGTGGAGGCAATCACAATTACCTACCTCCATGACGTGCCAGAAACTCTGATCTACCAGCACCTGTGTTTCACGCAGCAATCTCTCCCTCTTCCAGCATGCTCACACCACACATTCAAAATAAAAGTGAAGCTGCTATTAGCAGACATTTTTGGATCTGTTGTGTGTTCATGCACAGCTCATTTATGAGGTCTCTGGACTCTTCAGACTGTACATGAGAATGGCTAAAAACTTGCTTTCTGAAACACGTCTCATGAACGTATCACCAAAAGCTGGTGGCAGCAGCTGCCTTGAGTTAAAAAAAGTTTAAATAAAAATCATAAAGTTAAAATTGGGAGAAACTGTACCTCTAAGATGCAGCTTCGTTCTGGGAGAGGTGAGCAGCTGTGTTGTCTCCAAAATAAACACTGGACCCCAAAGCACAATTAACCTCCTACTGGGGTGAAAACACTGGAATTTCCTTTAAGATGGAGCAGTTCCCTTCCTTCAGTAACACAGGCTTGCCCTGGGAAAAACTAAGAAGGACCATGGCATGGTTGGGTTGCCTTCCACTTTAATCCACAGAGCTATTTTGCACATCAGGGTCAGCCAGAGAAGAAAAGGCATCATACCTGTGAATGGTTTTGTGTTAGAGGCACAACAACAGATGGGGAGCTTTGGAAGGTCTACCACATCTCTTCTGCAACTGCTCAAGAATGGATATTGTGACTCAGTGGTGGGGAAAACAGGTATGTTCCAGGATACCAAGACTAATCACTGATCTCTGCTATGCTCTGCAGGTTGCTATATGCTAGAGTTTTGCTGAGAGCAGTCTGCTGCTCGGGGCAAAGTGAAGCATTTTTTGAGGGAGCTCATCACCATTATTGCAGCATAATGGTATTTGTACAGGAGCAGAATCCATGTACAGACACCACAGTTTCAACTCAGTGTCTTTGGAGAGTCTATAGTTTTCAACTGAGCCTGATCTCTCCTGATCAAATAGGTACCACAGAAGGAGAAATTAGCAATAATACTCACTGCCTCAAAAGATACACACGCCTCATCTTTCAATTCAGTAGAAGTGTGTGGGTTTCCAAATACCAGCTCAGAAAGTTTTCAACAGCATCCAATCAAATCTAAATGCTGGAGGTGGACTTTTGATTGGACAGCAGTTTGCAGTTTGTAATGATGGCTGGAACATGAAAAAATGCCATTTGAAATTATTACAGTGTTTGTTTGGTGAAGGACAGGTAATCATCGATGTCTCCATTAAAACTACAGTGACAGAAATCTATCCCAGGAGATGTTCTGTGCCTTTCTCTATCAAATTGTCTTTCCTAATATTCAGTCTCAGAAATAATGGTCCATCATGGTTGGTACCTTTTAAAACTGACAGATCTGATTACTGTACTCAAGGGTCATAATAAATCGCAAGTGCTGGAAGAAAAAATAGTAGGAGAGCAATACAGAGAGAACAAGATGTTTCATTCTCATTGTTATTATGTTGTCTGAAGAATAGTCCAGAATACTGTGTCATTTCAGTCTGTGTGTCATTGATCAATGATCAGTAATACTGAGAGACTGCAATGCAACTAATGACCTCAAGCAAATGAGTGAATTCACTACATGCCTGGCACAAAAGCATATTATCTTCAAAAACCACTGTTACAATAAGTATACGGAGATTCAACAACTGGAATTTTGAACTTGCTGAGAAATATTTGGAAATCTTATTGGAAAAGCAAAAGTTCAACTAGAATCCTTAATAATTTGGCTTAAATTAAAAAAAATGTGAATCAGCCACAGATGATGAAAAATTTGGTGAAAATTAGTCATAATTTGGAATCCAAATTTACTAATTTAGATGCCTAAGTAAAAATTCCTATACTGGTCTTTTTTATGATTTATTTATTTACCTGGTGGTCATTTTCAAAGCCCCTCAATTATTTGAGACCTTTTTTATTACCTTTGTTTTTTAAATGGCTAGAGAATTTGTATCTCCACCAGTACAACAGACCTCCACAAGCTATCTAAGATACTCAAACAACATGCCTTGAGTATCTTAGATAGCTTTTGGTTTTTTTTGTTTCTCTATTTTGCAGGGAAAAAAAGGGAACTTAAAGATGTAATTTCCATTTTAAGTTATCAAATTCAAAATTTTCTGATGGGCAGGATGATTTATTTTCCCAGAAACACAGCTGAGCTCCAAGAGGCCTCTGCTTACCAAACAAGTATTCAATGCTTCACTTTGGCAACAAGTACAGAGAGCTGGGAGATCATCCAGTAAGTAGGTTTTTATGGTGGATCTAGGCATTAGTGGATCCCAGGGTGCCAGTAAAGGTAGGAAATGAACAACTATTTCATTTACTACCCAATTCACTTTCTTTCACTATTTAACCACAACAAAACTGAATTTAAAATCTTTTCCCTTTCAGAGAGTTCAGTATGATTTGGGATTTGTTCGTTTTTTGAGGGATTTGTAAAGAACACAAACAGCATCTAAAAAAAGGGCCACTTGCCCCACTGAAAAGTTGAAAACATTGTTCTTCTGCTTTCCAAGATGGCTTAAGCCAATCACTGGTTCAGAAATATGAAAGCCTAGATTCACAGGAAGAGGGCTATGGAACCACAGAATTGTTTTAGTTGGAAAAGACCCTCAAGGAATGTCCTAAATTACTTGAATGATGACCTCTGCTCAGGAGAGGACAGACTTTGTTCCCAAGGTTGGTCTAGCCTGTTCTGTAAAACTTTTTCTGGCAAAAATGCCCAGGTTCTCCATCGTAGTCCTTGGCCAGTTTCACCATTAGGAAATTGTTGCCTGTACTGGAGCACATGCCACTGTGGTCATGGGAACACTATGAGTTCAAGTATCATTACACGCTAATAAAGACTAATAGAAAACTCAAATCTGTTTTTTAGCTAAATGTAGTTTCAAGATGGTCATCACTCTAACCCTGCCAAAGTAATTTCAGGAGAGCAACAGTCACAGAGCAAATAGGCAAATGGGAAGAATGCAAGAGAGAAAGTTTAGAGCTAGTGGATAACTCCAGTTTGTCACCAGTCTGTGATTTGCTGGGCAGCTGTCACCACTAACTCTCTTGCTCGTGAAGAAACACACACACGCATCCCTAACGTTGCAAAAATAACTGACAAGGCAGCTTTAATAGGAAACCACTATTACCAACTCTAGTCAGCCAAAGCTCCCTTGGGGATATCAAGTGGGGCTTGAAAATCCATCTGAGGTTTGCTTGGTATTTAAAATGCATTTTTAATTCTTGCTGATACATCCAGCCTTTTTGCTTTGCTGACATTCCGTAGTTTCAAGCTTTTCTATGTGGCTAGAAACATACAGTAAAAACAAAAGCTCAGCTTTCATACAACCTGTTTATTTCAGAAGATGCAATAGAAGAAATATCCCTAAAGTAAAAGTAATCAAGCTATGAGGTTTGCTCCTATGGTCAGAATTCAGCTGCCACTTCTCAAGAGGCATCACTTTCCCAGATCTGATCCTGTTTATATTACAAGACCTGACAAGATCACAGCTTGGGGGTTAATGGCAACAACTCTTTTAATTAATTTACTATCTATGACCAAAAAAAGTTGCAAATATTGAAGGACATGTGTTAATATAACCTATGAATATTCAATAGAGCCACACAAGGAAGACCAATAAAGAATCTTCTACTTGGCAGTTACCTATGCTGAGCTTTAAATTAGCCACACACGACAAACTAATTTGGTGCTGTGCCATGTTGTGTCATTTAGATTACTAAAAAATACACAATTAGGATCATCAATCTACAGACCCCAATCCTACAAATATCAGCAAATTGCATACAACAAGCTATGCAATGTTGAAAGCGAATGCTCTTTACCTGGTTCTAATTCTAAGTGTTTCATATTTTTAAAATAATTACAGCATTTAACTATTCACAGGAAAATCTACTGAGAACTGAACATTCTTCTAGAAAAAAAAACTTGGAAGGAATAAAGTTAATTTCCAAAGTTAGTATAACCAGACTACAGGTTATCCACCTGAGGCCAAGATGGGAAAAAAAAAATTCAGATTTAAGAACTATGCCTGGAATACATTATTTGATAAAATGAGGAACTTCCTGGTAACACTAAATAGACTTTTAGATCTTACAAACATATCACATAACCAAAGAGAAGTTATTTTTGGCACAAGGGACATTCAGTCTCATGAACCAACTGATTTGATCAATGGAAGTTTTTCGTGCTGTGGGCTAATAAATCACCCCAGTCAGCAAGTGCCAGCCATTTACAGTATGAACCAGCTGAGGATAACAGGAACATCGCAGACCTACAAGAAAGTGGAAACTCCAAGACGACAAACATGTGAATATTATCAAGTGACTACACCTAATTCCACCCCTTGGTGTTACAAATGCCCTGAAGTCACTGGAAAATTTAACAAATTATTTATCTCAGTTTTATTCCGAAGGTAGAGATAAATATTTGTCTTTTCATTGAGATCTCTTTTGTACTTTGTACTGACTTAAACATCTTACATATACTAGTATAAAAAATTTTATAGTAATTCAGTTGAATAACACTTCAAAAAGAAAATTGGAAACTGCATTTCATTATATGGTCATATACTAATATTCACATAACCCTTTTTAGAAGTATAGCAAATGAGATTGCATTGGATATCATACCAGCAGTTTCATACCAAAATTTCTGCATTTTTAAATACCATGTCCTCATTGGCTTATTTATTTCCTTAGCCATATGGAAAACAGTCAGGCACAATTAACTATTTGTCAGAAAACAATCTATTAATTAACACCATTCTGTATGAATGGGCTGAAAATCATGCTTTTTGCTTGCCAAAAAGCTTCCATTTCTGCCTCATGTTTGTGCTCTGAACTAAACACAGCTACAGATACACAGCTTGACACAAGTGACCAAGGTTAAAAAGAACAACTGCTGCCTCGGTTTTTCAGAACCAGCAGCCAGTGAGATTTTCTAAAGATAGGTAAGGGGTCAGCAAGGCTTCCCCTCTGCACCTCCTAAAATTCCCTGCTGACAAATCCATGATTAAACTGTGCAGAAATAGACAAAATCCCAATTAAGACATTTAAATTTATGGCAGATCTTGAAAGAGAAAAGAAAGGAGGATGGAGGGGAGAGTAAGTTACAGCATTTTTTAGGCTTCACCTTAAAAATACAGGATCTGACTTCAATTATATCCTTTCAATTCTACTGACATCAATAGATTTACTTCTAAATTATGCCAGATGGGACTCAAGCTAGCTATTACCACATTTTCATGCATGTAACTAGTACCCCTTTAAAAGCACCACTTATTCAAAAGTGCATCCTCAGACAGAAGGGGTGCTCGGATAGCCCAGCTAACATCAGAGGAAAGGGCAGTCAGTGATGGGAAATGCTGAGGCGAAGCTGTGGAGTGACATAAGGGGAAGGGAAAGCAATCTGGAGCAAACTTCATTTGCTGTTATCTGCACGTGCACATAACCTTTATTTGCTGCTCAACCCTGGGCACCAAGCTGATAACCTCTGGGGGTGACACAAGGCAACCTGGTGGCTATTTGCTTCCCTGGTAGAAAAGCAGTGCGAGATCTGTGCTTCTGAGACTGGTATTCTTACATTTCATTTCTTATCAGGGCAGCCTGTAATGCTGTTCTTTCAAAAACTGCAAACCCTTTTGGAGGTCCACACAGGTTACAGGTGCATAACTATTACTGGTTAGAGTTTGTCTCCTTGTCACTGTTTTCCAGAATTGTTCACTCACTTGGATGTGATCCCGTAACCACAATCCGTTCTTTCTGCTTTTGCTTGCAAATATCCAAGCAGCTGTTTCAAGTTATTTGAAGGGGATAGAGACTGAAGTTTTACTTGATGTGTTCAGGCTAATGGAAACTGATGATGCACATGACCTTTGATGAGTGCAAACAACCTCTCTGTCCAATCTGAAGGGCAAGAATACAGAGAAGCTAAAGTTTCTCTCTTTGACATCTCCTTGCAGCTGTGAAGAATTAATCTTACAGAGTTATGAAAGGTACTGTCCCACACTTCCTTTCTCCCAGGCTCTGTTCGTTTTTCTGCACTCATCCATTTGGCTTGTGTCTCACAGGAACAAAAATCACAGCATTTGATATGTGGTTCCATGTTTCCTCTTTCTTCTCCTTGCCTCATCTCAGATGCTTCTAGTTTGGAACAGAGTCTGCTTCTATTGGTACTATTTATGCTGCAATCTCACACTATGGCATTCCAGGTTTGGCTATTCCCTAGGCACTCTTATACTAACATAATTATTCACATTATGTTCTTAACCACCACAATCACCCCCATAATCAGTGCTGCTTTCTTCCCTGTTTCAAAATCTTACAGCAAAGAATCCAACAGCAAGTCAGCTCATCCTCAATAGCCAGTTTTCCCCAAACCCACAAAAACAGGGGGCATCCAGACAACATCACATAAAAGGTTCTCACACTACCTATGCAGCAATGCAACCCCTCTCCACACTTCTCCCTTTTCCAATACTTCCAGCTTCTTCCATTTCTTGCAGTGTCTTTGCCTTGGTTAACACCTGCCTGCAGTTTTAGGCAAGCAGATTTAAGCCTCTGTTTTGAAATTTTAGGTGGGAGAATATTTACATATTCTTTAATCCTGCAATTCAGAGATCCAAAGAACATGGAAGAGTTTTTTAAGTAGAAGGAATAAATGTGTGAGTTCAAACATGAAGTTTTAATGCACTGTCCAACCTGAGGAGCCCTGCACTAGGCGTGTCAGGGTGAGAGAAGCTGAGACTACACTTCATAATAATGTATAAGCTTTTTATTTCACAAATAGGCAAGCTTCTATTCCCATAGCAGGCTTCTCCTCAAAGTGAACCTTTTAGAGCCATTTCCATAAACATCACTGGCATTTCCAGCATGAAGTACAAAAAAGCAGCTACAGCCACACTACCCATCAGCAGCTACTCTGGCCAATGTCTGCAACTATTTTCAGAACAAGATCAACAAAGGAATGTTTGCATAGCAGCATTTGCCCAGCAGAAATGTATAAACAAAAAAAAAAGCTCCAGCAACAACATTATGTGTTCACACAGTTTCATGAATCTTCACTGCAGCTAACAGTCATTAGCAATTAAAACCCAGGTGCTTCCTTACAGCAAGGCTACTGTTACTGTACGAGCACCTGAAATGCAGGGAATCCAAATAACATCCAAGGAAAGCCTTTCGTACAACCAACAGCAGTGTCACTACCATGGGAGAAGGTCTAAATCACACCACCCTCCCCCCACATAGTCCTTCAGACTCACACCCAAAGAAACAGCCACTTTGGCTCCAGATCCCAGTTTTGTACCCTGACTACTGAAGAAGCATGCTGTACAAGACAATACACCACTCCAAAGGAGGGGGTGGAAATCCTTGCACTTATCGAAAGTGTTCCAGGGTATCCACCTAGGTCTCCAAGATGGTCCTCAACAATCCTGCAGTTTGGGCTAGAGAGAATGGCTGTGCTTGTGCTGAAATTGCTGGAGCTGCTGACAAGATGGCTCACTCTTTGTAACACCATGACATCTAAGTACTACCGTATTTTAGTAATGGCTCCTCTGATTGCTATCTCCAAAAAGTTTAACTTCTATCACTTGCTATACCTGCAACTCCGTTGTCTGATTTTTCTGAAAAAAAGACTAAGCTGTTAGAAGAGAAAAATACTTCATGGCAGTATTAGATGACCAAAAAAAAAAAAAAGAAGAAAAAGTAACTTCATGGGACTTTTCAGCAAGTGCAGCTCTAAAATCAACTGCAGTCTTTTATGGAGCGTATTGAGTGGTTATTACTAAGGATGGTGTGCCACATCTCGGTCATTTCTGTGTGCCATGCTAGTGCCAGAAAAAATCCAGTATAACTCCAACAGATTTTTCTATGACGTCAAGTGAGACATGACAGTATGTAATTTCTCTAACCCTCTTGGATGTTGGACAAAAAGAGTCCTCAATGCCTCATGTGAGTGTGAAGCCATTTCACTACTTTCACGTCCACCCTTTCTGACCTTGGAAATGTTTCACACTTGTGGAGCTTTACCAGGAACAATGCAAGGATGGGGCAATTTCTCATGCCTCTAGAGAACTTCACTCTTCTAGCAGATCCTGTTTTGAATTCTGCTACCACTGATCCTCCTTCTCACCCTGTCCCTTTCATCTGTTTCCTATCTTGCATCCAAAGTCTAATGAGAACACGAAAGACTGCATCTTTCTGTACTGTGGGTTTTTCCATTTGATTTCACTGGATTTTCTATTTGAAGCATTAACAGTGTTCCAGCTTTACTGATCAGTCTTCATTGCACAAAGAGGACAGCACAAAACTCTGTGTGATCTGTTGAAATCTAAATCCTATTCTGTCTGTATTTCCCTGTCCGCTGCATCTGATTGTTTAGGGCTTACCCCAAAATTGAAAATGTTGTTTTCTTATGTAGCCATTGAGCAACTCTCCTGATCCTTCAAGTGAGGAAAACAACCAGGAGAAAGATATTGTGCATCATGTTGGGATTGTGGTCTATCTCTCCATGAGGATGTTTAGCAAAATACTGTCACTCCCTAGATTTAAAATTGCAAAATGAGATCAAAATCCAGTCCTTCGAGATAGGTGTTATTTTTGGAAATTATCAGAGACAGTGACACTGGCTGCTTGTGGTAATTCAACAACTGGTCTTAGGAATTTCACTTGTGAAGAAATGAGAACTTCTCTAAAATATTGCTAAATAAGGTATCTACTAATAAATAAATAAAAAAAAGTATCAATGCTTCCAGATTCCTTAAATGCCACAATGGTCATTGGATTGTAAGCTCCGACAAGGTTAAATCTAATGTTATTCAAAGACTGTTCCCTGAAGTAGTTTCCCTTCTGGTAGCAGAATCACGGTCTTATTGTTTAAACACTCAGGCTTTCCTCTCTATTTCACAGTTCATAAAGCACCTTTATAGTGTGGAGGGTTGCTTTTGGTATTTTTTCTCCCCAGATAGAAGGCAGTTTGTTTTTCCAGCTTTGATTAAATCCTACATCTCACAAGCAGTGACCCTGTGATACTGCTCTACTGTTTCTAATTGTCTCCTTCCATTAAGATGCCAGCACTGTGTGTCTTTCCTGCAGCCCCAGCACAGTTTTACTCTGTGGCTGGCACAAACTCTGTCAGGTCTGAGGTTAATGTGTACACAGTACAACTCATTAGCTGTGCATTGCTATCTGAGCCAAAAATCAACATGATTGATCCAACAATATGTTTGGGCTTGGGACTAAGACTCAAATGAGGTCTCACTAAAAGCAAAGGTCAGCAACTTGGCAAAAATTTTGCTGTGCACAGAGAATGCTTTTCTTCCAAACTATTCATCAGGGAAGGTACAAATGACAACTAATACATCCCTCATTAAAAATGAGCAGAGGAAACCCCTTGGAGAGGGTAAGGAGGTTCCCTTACTATCAATTTTTTTCTTTAGTCCTTTCCTAAAGCTTATTTATATTACAATAAAGACAATGTGGAGCTTAAAGGTATCAGTGGGGTTTGGGGTTTAGAAGATTCATTAGACTAATTATCATGATGTGCACTATCAATTACTGTCCATTTAAGCAGAGGGGATAATTCTGCAGGCAGAAATAAACCTTCAGAACTGAAGAATCTGAGGGAAGGGAATAAAAGAATTTTTTTATTTAATCAGCACTATTATTTCTTTCAGTTAAAACATTGCCCATCTTAAAATTAGTAAAGTAAAACAACAATTAGTTTAAGAGTGGGAAGAGAGGAGGGACACTTTTCAACTGTGGACTTGTTTCAAATACAGTTCTTACAAGGATTTCACTCACAACTCAAGCACTTTTGCCATGGTCAGGCCCTGAAATCAGAACTCCAAAATATGCTCTTTTACATATGGTATCGGCACGTTCTTTCTTACTCAATAGCCAAGGGTGTTGAAAATGCTATTGATACAACAATTAAACTGTGCAAGAAATACTTCCCTGCAGCATACAGAGTTACTGTGTTGCAATATAATTGTCTTAAATCACAGTTTTGAAAGGGCTATCTTGGTATTATGGGTGTAGTTTTATTTTTACAAGATTCAATAATAAGGTAAAAGGTCAGTATTAATAACCATGGGAACTTATTACATAAACAGAGCTTGAACATTAAAATTGAACTGGATTTGTAGATTCAGCATTGAGTGAATGTCTTGCCATGCTGAAAACTGTAATGCATATAACTTTTTCCTCTTCACTATTTTTTTAATATTTTTTTAAATTAATTTTTTAATTTTTTTTTCTTACTCTTCCAAAAGTCAATCCGTCTTTCCAATCGAGAACACAATTTCTCCTCAGGCTATATTTAGAAAATCTGTTTATTTTTCTCTGTTAACAGATGTTTGGCAAAAGAGCATGCAAGGCATATATTGCTTCTGCTTATACTTGATACTCTGCTCTTCTGCAACACCCCTCAAACATTAACCAGCTTGTCTGTCCTAAAAGAGCTTGTGGGTAGAGGGAGCACACCACTGATTGCAAGCTGAGTGAGTGAGCAGGATGGGGAAATACTGTGCAAAAATACAGGGAAAAAACCCCAAATATTTCCCTCTAAATGAGGATAGTTTTACTAAGAATAGCTCCATTTTTTGCCAGGAGTTTTCTCTGGGGATCAGCTGAGGGACCTGAGGGAAGAATGGCTGCAAGGCAGAGGGAAGAGGCTTTTTTATGGCCTATTCTGCTGCTTTCTGATCTATTTATTCATGCCATTAATCAAAAAACTGAAATGGGAGTATTGATGTGCTAGAAAAAAACCCAAAATGATGACTGGGGTGAGAGGAATTCATCCTGGGCAAAGCCTGAAGGTCAACACACCCCTAACAGGGCCCTCTATCCTCCTGAAGGTGATTTTTAACTTCAGGAGACAAAACCAGCAAATGAGAACAATGTAACTTTGAACAGAGAAAATGCAGCTTTATGGGAACTTAACATTTGGAAAATCTAGGATTTTTCAAGACAGACAGTCCCTTTCCTTCCAAACTTCAAACATGCAGCCCATAATCAGAAAAAATGCAGACAAAGGAGCAAAGAGACAGAGTAGAAGGGCACAGCTCTTGCAAAACTGTTTCCCAGCACCCCTCACATTGCATGGGTAAGTACTCAGGGTAGATCAGCCCTGGGCATGCAAGAGTAAGTCAGCTTGCTCCAGGAAGTGAAGTGGGCTGTAGGGGCTGAAGGGCACCCACAGCACTGCTCAGGTCAGTGCAGTCAGTGGGGTCAGTGCTCAGCGCTCTCCTATTGCTCAGACTGCATTTGCCTTGCTCTTTGTTTCAGCTGAATTTGCCCCAAAGCATGGCCTTAACAGCAGCCTCCTCGCCCTGGATAACTATTCCACAGCATCTCCAAATGCCTAGGATGAGCTCCACATCTTCCTCAACCTCGTGCTGGCCTGCTTTTTCCCCTCCTGCATCCCACAGCTGGGCAAGAAGAGGCACTCCCCTTTTGTAACCCACTCCTGCTGACACCCTACTTCCATCAGCGAGGCAGAAACACACTGGGGGGCAGAAGTAGACCAGTTGTTTTGGTACTTAAGTGCTTAAAGGAATTGGGAAGGGAACCTTCTGCTCCACACTGACAACAGGGTTAGATATGGGTTAAGTAGAGATCTCTGCTTCCTTATGTAACTTGTGTTTTATTAAGAGGATCATGTTGCATTTAAAACACATTTGAAAACCAAGGAGCATTGCTGTCTCCAATTTCTTCACTGTCTTTCTTGCCATATTTTCTGTCAGAGACTGAGAGAATAAAGGAAGTCTTTTCCTGGGCCTGAAGGAAGGGGATCAAAGCCTTCTTCCACATCATACCTACATCTTTGCTGCTTTTTTTACCAACTGAACTTCACTACAAATATGTTCAAACACAGGCTTTCAAACCTCTGAAGCCCCAAAAGGCAAGCTGACCCAGCACATGCACAAGGGGAGATGGACACTTTTGGACAAATCCAATTGCAGCTGCCAAGGCAAAAGGTAGAGAGGTCTAACATCCTGAAAAATTAGCAAGAGCTAAGAGGAAAATTCCTCATCTACCAAAATCTAGAAAGCTCCTTGTCAAGCAAAATACAACCCAGCCAAATTGAAGTTCCATTCTGGGTTATTAAGAAGAAAGAGGTAAGTATTCATTCCATGGCAACCACAGTGTACAAACAGCCAGTGCTCAGGGCCACATCAGGAAGTGCTCTGGACCACACTGAGACATGGTCCCACCATCCTATCATGCTGGAGAAACAGAGACAAACAGCTCCCACGCCCCAAGGAGGGACTCAACTCCTCATTTCCTTCTGGCATTGTTTCCTCCATCCAAACTACAGCCCATCATTTCCCCTCTCAAACCCTGCCCTGGTTTGCTGACCAGACACCTGCAGAGGTCCCTCTCACAGCAGAGCCATGGGCCACCACTGATCCCACCTGCAGTTCATGTCCCCCTGCCTGCACAGGCACAGCTGCCGGAGCAGGAACCATGTCTCTGGGCTCAGAATTCCTCCTGATGCAGGAAGGCAGAAGTTAAATAAAGCTTCAGGGTGGGATCACTATAAAAAGGAACTTTCTCATCATTCCTGGGGTCCATAGGAACGGTGACAGCAACACACTATTTTATAGGAAAAGTTAAGTCAGCTGTAAGGATGGTTAGATAAAAACTGAAGCAGAGGGAGTTTGGGAAGGATGTGATGACCTTTGCTGGGATCCAACCAGATCTAATGCAGCCCTCATGGGAAGGTCCAGGGGATAGGGTGCAGTTTACAGTGCAGCTCAATTTCTGCAAGGATAATGTAACACCTGAAGACTGCCACAGACACAACAGTGCTCACTCACTATTTAACTGTGCTCCACAATTATCTGATAGAGGAGTTTTCCTTCACTATAACAACGAACTGTGCAGCAGAAGTACAGACTTTCAAGTTTGGGTCCTTCGTGCATTTACCATCATATTCCTCTACCTCTTCGTTATTTACTTATTCTTCTTTCCAATCCCCTTGCAGCACTTCTACCTGACTTAATTTTATGATGTGCTCGTCTCTCACTTGCATGGGAAGAAATAGCATGTGTGTTATGGATAAAGACTGGCAAAGACTTTAAAACAGCACAGTGAATGAAAAGGCTGAGTATTTCAGCCTGAGTTTTCCTGGATGTAGCCATTTACTGAAGGCACCTAAAGCAAGAAGAGAATGATGTCAGTGCTGATAAAAGTGGCCTGTGAAGGAACCTTGCTGAAGCTGGGAGAGGAAATTACTCTTCATGCTATTTCAGGTTTACGTCCTTCCTAAGAACAGGCTGATCGCTATCCCAGATAATGAAGACTGTTAATGTAATTAAGAGCTGTGTTCTGGTGTTTTACAGAGCAAACAAATAAGTTCCGGTATTAATAAGCTGCAAGATTAAGTGACAGGGCAAAAGCAGGATTCTTCACTTCAATGTAAGTGCTTCACAGCAAGTCAGTAGCTGGTATTTAAAAGTGCAGTTTAATTCAGGACACAGAGAAGGTTTTCCAAATTGAGGTATGTGTAATCTCCAAAAAGATAGATTAATTTTAATATTATGACCATATATATATTATCAATATGAAATTATGTCCTTCTCTAATTACTGAAAACAGGAGGCCAGGACCAAATTGTCTTGCTCTTCCTTTTTGGGCATTATAGGTGGGTAACATTTCCAAACCTGCCAAGGTCATTAGTAAAGAAAGCAAGGATTTATAGAAAAGAGGGGAAAAAAAGCCCTGTAGGGACTGGACATTTCAAAGAAGACCACACTACAGGAATGTAATTTCCTTGCAAATAAGTTAGGCACTTTGGTAATAGGTTTTTCACTACTTACCCATGTTTCCAGCAGGGTATTTATCTGGTAAAACCATACCCTGATTTGTACTGGGTTAAGAACAGTACAACCCAAAGCTTGCTGCTATCTCAGCCTAAAGAGGCATAGATAAATACTTTCCAGGCCCAGAAGAAAGACCTGGGAATTAGTACAACTTGGATTTTATTCCTGAAAATGCTGCTGGTTCAGGTTGTGCAGCCTGACGAGGCAGTCATCCCAGAGGAAGAGTCACATACTGCCTAATGAGACAGAGGCTTCCCAATCCCCTCCTCCTTGCCTCTTTGAGAACAAGGAGGTTCTCACTCCTTGTCTTGCACTGGGATCTGCCTTTGGCATAAAACCTGAAGAAAGCCAATGGTGCCTCTTCTAAAGCAATGAGTTTTCTACCACCATGATGAAAGAGCTGGGAGTGCTGAAGGGAACCAGCTGCAACCATGGACACGACCATGTCATGTTTTTTTAAAATGCTGACTAGCAGATGCTGTGCTTCACAGGAAGGTGGCTAAAGTCAGATATAAATAAAAAAAAAAAAACAAAACAGAAAATAAAATTCATAACACTAAAAAATGGCAAAATGTTTTAGCTGTGTGATAGGCCTGGGGTTTCTCATGCAAAGGCATTTTAAGCTCACTTTTACAATTTGGAAATTATACAAAATTTTGAAACTGAAGATCTTCTGCACTTCTCTGAAAATTTGTCTGTGATGAGAATGACAATGCAGTTCTGTTGCTGTCCACTTATTTTGCTAACCAGTCAACATGCTTCCAAAGGAAATGGTAAAACAGAAACATTTTCATTTCATACTGATGGAATAAACAACTACATTCTCATGTCATTTGCTTAAACCTTGTTTGGACAGCTTGCAGGTCTCACAATATTTCTGTTATCACTAGTCCCTTTGAATTAGAGAGAGAGCAGGAGGATAAATAGAACACTGCAACATACAGCCCAGTACTGGGGAAGATCACTCTGCTGTGACATGCCTCACACTTCAGCATGAACACAACGATACAGTTATCTAAGGTTTGAGGAGATTGAACAGACTGTAATATATTAGCACACTTTTCATTTCAGAGATAGTGTCAGGAGCTGAAAAACAACTCAGATTCACTGTGCCCCTTTGGTTAAAGTATCAGGTCTTTTCTTCCCTCTGAAACATACCAGATTTATGGGAGCAGCAACACACTTGCCCTGCCCAGGCAGAGTAACGTGAATAGAAACCAAGTACTCAGGTTAAGTTCTAGTGAGAAAAGCCCATAAGGGC
Source organism: Formicarius rufipectus (assembly GCA_013399695.1). Classification (NCBI taxonomy): domain Eukaryota; kingdom Metazoa; phylum Chordata; class Aves; order Passeriformes; family Formicariidae; genus Formicarius; species Formicarius rufipectus. The sequence continues at coordinate 43,206 of VXAU01003869.1, read as the reverse complement.
ACTTTTTCTGCAGTTTCAAAAATTAACATTCTAAAAGACAACTTGCAGTAATTCTTATTTTTAAGTTTCTCAAAGTAGCTTTGGGATCATTTTTAAAAGTCTGCTGCCTGTAAGACATTTGACAACCAGAAAAGTCTGCCTGGAGAAAAGCTTTTTTCTCCTTCCAAACCTACATTTAACGTGTCACTGGCACAGAGAGGACAGGGAGAGACGCACAGCTCAGGGTTTCATTTAGTTTTGGTGGTGTTTTGTTTTTTGGTTTTTTTTTTTTAACTGACCCAGCTTGAAGCTGGCGCCTGGCTACAGCTTCAAGTCCCTGAAGTCAGTAATGCTTTTGCAGACTACTGAATTGGCAAAAGCTCCTTTGAAAAACCCCTTTTAGCCACAACACCTTTTTGTGTTTGCACTAAAGAAGCAAAAATTTAGATAAAGCTTTTGCCAATCATATCTTGGTCTATTGGAGCAGACGTTGGAGAGTGGTAAAATAACCCACCATTTCCTCAGTGTTTTAGCTCTCAGAATGTGCTCTTCCTGAAGGAACCCAGTGGTAGGTGAAGAAACATAAAGAGCAGCAATGACTGCTTCAAGCTCCTCTGTAAATCATGAGATGTGCTGAAGTATTAAAAAGAGGGGAAAAAGAAAACTGGAGAAGACATTTGTACAAGGATTGAAAGCATTCCTGGAAAGAAGAGGAACAATCCACACACATTTGGAAAAGCTCCTCAATTTGGATAACACTAGTAGCTTCCTTTTTTTATTTTTTTTATTTATGCACTCAAACAATCTTTACAGGGAACAGTAAAAAAAAGACAAGACCTGGAAAGATTAAAACCCACATGTAACTGTTCCCTCAGCTTTGCACAGTTCTTAATCGCACAGGTCCTGCCGAAGTAAAACGACAACTACAGGAAACACAAGGTGACAAGGAGCACACACACACTTCATTACAAACCAGCACTTGATATTTCTCTTAGTTACAGAGAAGTTCCAGGACACTGGTGACTAATAAAACTCCATAATGTTTGGTCAACTTTAGAAACCCTCCTCATAAGGTCAAGGTCAGGACAAGGTTACTTCCTTAATAAAAGAGGGAATATGGCATCTCTAATGATTGCTTCTGGCTGTTTTTCTCCTTATCTACAAGAAGGCCACAGTGAGCATTTGCTTTCTTAAAGTGATGCAGAGCTCTTTGCTTTACCTGCAGACAGACCTTCACTGCCCACCCCAGGGCACAGCCAGGGACCTGAAGGTGGACCTGCAAGCTCGGTGTTTCAGGTTGAAGACCACAAATTTAAGGCTGTCTTCACAGAGAAGTTCAGTTAAGGTTGTAGAATCCTGTTACCAGGCAAATGCTTAGTACCTTAGATAACCTACTATTTATCTTAATGTTACCCTCTTGAGGGAGCCTCCCCTAATGAATCTATTTTTGTAGTATTATGAAGGTTGAAGTTTAGAGCTAAGTTTAGAGCAGAGTCATAGAAAAACTGTCAAACCAGGAAATAGCTTAATGAAAGCAGAGAGTAATCACAGCAAATTACAGTGAAATTTCTATGGGATTACATTTTGCATTCCCCAAACAAGCAGAGGAATTAATCTCACTTCCAGTCATTCCATTTTGCTGAGAATCCACTCTAAGGATATGCTATGCAAGTAACATAATACAATGCCATAAAACCTGTCTTAAAAGTTACACTCTAAGATGCTTTTTTGACCCTGTGGGAAGCCTGTTCTGGAGCAGGATTGTGGCAGGACTGGTGGCTCTGTGGAGAGAAGAGCCCACATTGGAGCAGATTGGCTGGCAGAACTTGTGACCTTGTGGGGGATCCACACTGGAATAGTGAAGAACTGCAGCCCACGGGAAGGACTATATTGGAGAAGATCATCTTCTAGGGGAGGGAGGAGTGGTTGAGGTCACTTGGTCTGTTCAGCCTGGTGGAGGCTGAGGGGAGACCTAATTGCAGGATACAAGTTCTTCATGAGGGGAAGAAAATGGGCAAGCACTGACGTTTTCTCTATGGTGACACCAGTGATAGGACCTGGGGGAATGGCCTGAAGTTGTGTCAGGGGAGGTGTAGGTTGGATATTAGAAAGAGGTTCTTCATCCAGAGTGTTTGGGTACTGGAACAGGCTCCCCAGGGAAGTGGTCACAGCACCAAGCTTGACATGAGTTCCAAGAAGCATTTGGATGATACTCTCAGGCACATGGTACAACCCTTGGGGATGGTCCTGTGCAGAGCTAAGGGTTGGATTCGATGAACCTTGTGAGTCCCTTCCAACTCAGTGTACTCTGTGATTCTGGGACCCCATTCTGGAGCAGAGGAGGAGTGTGAAGAGTCCTCCTTCTGAGAAGGAAGGAGCAGCATAAACAATGTGTGATGAAACGACCACAACTCCCATGCTCATCCCCTTGTCCCACAGAGAGGGGAGAAATGTTGAGAACATCACATGTAAAGCTGAGCCTGGGAAGAAAGGTAGGGCAGGGGGAAGGTTTTCTTAATATCTGGTTTTCTTTCCACATTATTTTATTCTGGCTTGTCTGGTAATAAATTCAATTAATTTTTCCCCAAGTCGAGTCTGTTTTGCCCATGCTGGTAATCAGTGAGTGATCTCTCCATGAGCTGATCTCAATGCATGAGCCTTTTGTTTTATTTTCTCTCTCCTGTTCAGCTGAAGAAGGGGAATGATAGAACTTTGGTGAGCACCTAGTGTCCCACCAGGGTCAGCTGACTACATTGGTATTCACAGTGTGCTTCCACAAATCACTGCAGAATTTAATCTCTCACCACTGAGAAATGCAGGTTTTACACAGGGAGCATCTGTGGTCAGTACCTCACCAAGCTGCCCTGAACACCTCCTCTGAAATAGTACATAAACAGTTTTCTCATATACAGTATATGCACGTTCCTCTCCCACCTTGCAGGGTATCACTCTTTCATTCAGCTTTTACAGCCCACAACCCAGTAACTAAATAAAAGGAACTTCACATTGCTTTTCACCATATGTAGGAATTTTCTCTACTTTTCAACAGGTCTCGAACATGAAAGGTGGGAACTTTTGACCTCATTCTGTTACTACTGCACAGCTCTGGACGGTTTTTAGTGAAAAAAACATGTTGGCTTTTTGTTAACAGTGTCACTGCAAATCTCTCAAGGCTAATTCTTGGTGACAGCCACTGCAAATACACTGGAGCATGCACAGAGCCACAGCCTGAAACAAGTTTCAACATTAAATTCATCTAGACCTTGAAATGGCCCCTAATGAATAGCATGAAATAAGATTTCAGTCCATAAGGGGAAAAAAAAAAAGGAGAAAAAGCATATGAATGGAATATTGTGTATTAACTGTAAAAAGAGGAAATTCATAAACCAGAAGCATACCATGTGTTCACTTAAGATGATCTGTGAGTATTATAAGATCTATATGATCTGCTACAGAGCAGTTACCCTATCAGAGGAGAGGATTTTGCAACAGAAAAAGCCTCTAATAGTCAGCTTTTCACAAGTTTATAGAAATACAAAATGGAAAACAAAATTAAAGATCCCTTGGCTGTACAGTTTAATACTGCTAAAATTTACTTATCCAGGCTTTGGTGCTTTAACTCCAAATTATTCCCCCAAATTTTACATTTTCTACAGCCCTTAGCCACAGAGTTGTGCTGCTGTCCCCACTCTCAAAGCTTGGAGGAAGGGACAGAAAAACATACAAAACCTGCCTAAAAGGTTTTGCAATCTTTGTGTCACTGCAAGTGGTGTGGACTGACCCACGTTATGTTAAAAATTAATGGTGTGTGTTTTTAAAGGACACTGGAAAGGAATATGGCACCTGTACCTTTAGCTCCCATATTTTCATCTACAAAATCCAAAAGAGTTAAAATATACAGTATTTTTTCCAGAGCAATTACAGTCTGTTTTCCACATCTGTACTGGATGCACAGGTCGAAAGGGCAGTGTGCACATAGTGGCCATTTTTCCACACACTCCAGCTGGAGAGGCACAGATGCTCTGAACAGCTGCCCAGGCAGTAGCTGGATGGGAATTATTTCTAGGCACAATTCTAACACTCTTACTGTAGTAAATGCACACTTATCAGCACAGTGCCTAAAACAAATTCTGCGACTACTGATTTAAAACCAGATCATCTCATACTGATCCCACCCCTGTGCATTCACTGGGTGGCCTTTCCACAGGCCAGCAGATCCCAAACTACTTTCAAACTGAATACCAGGTTTTCCCTGTGGCATAAAACATTTTGATACTCAAACTTTACAAGGTGAGTGAGAGTTGCAATTGCAAGCTCAGCCTTCTATGATGCTCAGCTCAAATGCAGGATTACAACTAAAGAACAAGCTCCTATGTTTAATGGGGACACCACCTCATGCTTCAGACCATGCCAAGCTCCTCTAGCCAGGAACAGTGGAGGGGTGGACCATGGACCAAGTAAGTGGGTACTTTCCAAGCTGGGAGTAGGAAGGTGACAACTCATATCCTTCATGGGACTTGTAACAGTAGATGAGCTCAAGGCTGGTGTCAGTTTTTGTGACTCATGTCCCATGCCTGAACTTGACATGAGACTTTTTGATCTCCCAGGAAAGTCTTTGCTGATTTGCATACAGAAGCGAAAACTATGGTGACCTTCTAGTTTTCTGCTTGTTTGGGGTTTTATAAGCACACAAATTGGCATGTTAAGAAAGATCTTCAAGAAAAGGTGAATCAAACCCCAGAATCTCATTTAGTGTCTCTACTTCCAGACAAGGCTGAATTCAGGAACAGAGTGCAAGTGACAGAGAGCTTAAAAAATGAAAATAAGAATGTTTTCATTACCTTTTCTGCAAGCCAGCCTAGATGCCTAATCTCTCGACTTCCAGCAATCCCTGTTTTACCCAGTTGGTCTCTGACCTCTGCAATCACCCTGGGGATGAGCTCATTGACACTGGAGTGGATGGCATTGAACCAGGCCTGAGCTGTAGCCGAATCCTTACTCCTGAGCACCACGGTGTGCTTGGCATCAGGTGAATGAACTTCAATAAGTCTAGAAAAATGGAGGGAAAAACATTATGTTCATTCATGTATTCTTAGGCAGCTAAATTTATTACCTTGCTTACTGATAGCAATGAGCTAAAAAAAAGAATACTGAGACCTAGCACTAAAAACTTACCTTTACAAGACCTGAATAAAGTAGGATCATCTTAACTGAAGCCAGGTCTGTACTGGCATTCTGATAAAATCCTTGAGAAGGGGATTTGCCAATGCTGACGTAATCCCATATACATGTCAATAGGAGTTTCAAATACAAAGGCAAGAGCAACATTCACCGACAAGGCAGCCACCCTGAAATGCATGGCAAATGAGTGGGGAGAAGCCAGGGACAAGCTGCTGCCTTCTTTAGCTGGGTATCATGGCTCAACCAGAGTCTTCCATTGTGTTTATTTCACACATACAGAGATAAATAAAAACCATTCCTCATCCCAAATGGAGGTATTATCTTCTGGTTGCACTGTGGTTTCAGCGACACCACTGTGTATCAACCAGAGGCTACTGCAAATGGCCTTCTCCAGGAGTTTCCAGCATCCTCAATGCTCCATTGAGATCCTGCAAAGAGTGGCAGCAAGGAACACTAATCACAACTGTGTGACTGCTGCTGGAAGGCATCTTTAGCACATTTTCAAGTTCCTATGGAAAGAGATGAGTTTTTTTTCAAAAACCTATGCCTACTAGACCATCCTGCAGGTTTCCACCCTACCACCGTGGTTTGAAAAGCACAAAAGAACAGTTTTCAGGAAAACGAATCCTGCTCGTTGTGGTTGGGACCTGTGCCAATGCCTTTGCTAACAACAACAAAAACAAAAATGCTTTTACAGGCAACTGCAGCTATTCCAGCTTTGTTCTCAGTGAAGTTATTAGTTATTAGTAGGGCTTTATGTGCTCTTTATAGCTTTGTGGGCCATTTTTACTTGAACATTTATTAAAGAACACAGAAAGTAACAGTCTTGTTTATCTTTATGTGGCAATTACAAAACTAAGCCCTGGTCATTGCCCATTGCTCAACTCTGTATAACTTTCGTGCTTTTACGTTATAAAGGTACAGTGACTGCCCCTGAATGTTACTCTCACAAACTCAACCTGGGATCTGAGCCTAAGCACGTACTTCTGTCCCGTGTATGGCTGCCCAATTTCTGGGACACACAATGGCTCCTTTCTGCAGCAGAAAATTAATTAGTTCAGTGGAATTTATTCAGGTTGAGGTTCAAAACAGTATTGTAATACAAATATTTGTTATGCAATTACAAAGTCCTGCAATTTGGAGCTTAACTAACAATTAAGAGGTTTTAATTAATTGCTTAAACCAAAGCAGAATCCAGAACAGAGGGTGTCTCTGCACAGCTCTCTGGAGCTCAGAGAGCAAGGATCGTTGGTTTCATGTTTGTCCATTTTGGGAAAGGGAGGTCTCCACATAGACACTGTTCTAAAGATAGGAAAGGTCATGATTTTCCAATCTCAGCAGCTGAACTGTTCAGGGTCCTAAATCACTGGCTAGCTTAAAAAGTGGGTTGATTTTTCAGGAAGTGCTAAACCAGCACAGTAATGCATGTTTCCCCAGTAAAGCTGCTGCAGCTCAGCACTGTCAAAAAATAAAGGTTCTTATTTAGCTCCTCCAGGATGCACCAAACATCCACCTTCAGGTACCAAAAGTAAAATTCCTCCTCAGATGATGCTGGTGTGGTGAGTAAGAAAACTATGTTTATAGACAGGCACGTTCCCAATCACACTCTCATTTTGCTGAACTGCAAGAAAAAGCCATCTCCCTGATGGCTATGATTTAGCCATTTGCATTCACTGAGCATTGTAATCATGCACGGCTACCCTGATCTGTCTTTCCACCAGAAACATTGGTCTCTCACTGCCATCTGAAGTGGAGTTGGAGCTTGTTCTTGTAGGAAACTATCAGTGAAAACAAACTATGCAGGCTTGTATTTTCAAAGTACATTGCGGTAATCAGTGAAATGCTACTTATTATTTACAGAGCACTGTTTGGCGGGAGATCTTACAGCATTTCACAAATGATGTCAGTGACAGCATCCTCATTTCACCAACAAAATAAGAATCCAGACAAAGCAGGGAACAGGCCCGGAGCAGCAATCAGGATTTTCAGCACTCTGTCTCCCATTTTAATACTTTAAAAACCAAAAATTATTTGAACAGCACAGAAGTATTGTGTTGGGTTTGAAAAACATTAATGCACTGTATGGATTGTGTGAAACCATGCTTTTTAAAAAGCCTGTGGTTTCTATACGGGAACTCCCACCTACAAAGTCACTGCACGTCGTGAAGTAAACAAAGTGCTGAACATGGACTATAAAGATTCAGAAAAATGTGCTCCTCTTTCCGTTGCAAAGGAGCAGCAGCAAACTTGTGTCATTTCCTTATAAGTTAGAGTTGTTCCAGGCTCAGGTTTAAAAATAAAGTATCTAGAGCTCATAAGAACTTCTAAATGGCAACTTGCTTACCCCCAATTTGTAAATTCTTCCTTAAAGCAAGTGGATTAACACACAAGTGTTTTGCAACTTGGACCTTCATCAAAGTGTATTTCTCTTGATGATGACTATTGAAGTATTTGTACAAGTTATGCTCCCTAAAACAATGTACATTTAGTTAGCTGTTAACAATTCTGTTTCTGGGGTTATAAACCATGTATATTCTAATATCTACATATTCAAATGTGATATCAAAGTATATATTCTAATATACATATACATACGTATATATTGAATCATGCTTGCCAAAATACTCTTAAAATATCACCCCTTTGTGACTTCTAATGGAGCTGTTTTGGGGAATGATTGTCAGTCATCAAAACACTAACAAATGCAGAAAGTCTGCCTTGTTCCCTGGGCTGAGTAACAGGATGACTGGACAATACATGCTACACTTCTCAAAAGTTAGTTCAAAACAGGAATAAATGCTGCTTTGACAGCCCTGAAGCTGAATCTTTTTATTCATGGCACTTGTCCAGCCCCAATAATAAGTCTGCAAGCATTCCTGTGCAAGACGCTAGGTAAGGAGCCCTTTATTTACACACCTTAAGGATGAAATTCTAAATCCTCAACTGCCTGAAATCTGCTACTATTGCTACAAAATCTAAATACTGTAAAACCTTAGGAAACCAAGCTTTCAGATTTCCACAGAACACCCAGGACTGCTGTCTTCACAGGCAACTGAGATGAAGATACTTAACAAACTTAAAATCTTCCTGGAAATCCATGGGTTCTGACTGCAATCAGACGGTCAAAGTGCTGTGTCCCTATAAACTCACTTTTTCTGCCTTTCAGCCTATGCTGCTTTGATTCACAAGACCATTTGGATGATGTTTTCTGTATAGCAGCTGACTGATGCCATTTCCATACTTTTTGAAAAGCAAAAAAATACCAGTGACCTTAGTAAACTCCAAGACTAACACACTCAAATGCTTCCAGCAGTCCAGCCATTGTAGTTCTGATTTGTTCCTTGGCTAAACTGACCACCGCTTACTGACTTGTGTTTATCTGCAGTTCAGTGATAAAGTTCCCTTAATTCCCCACTGAATTGAAATATTTAGGGCAATGCCACAGCTGTGTTTATTCTCACACTCCACCACAGTTATGTAAATACTGCATATGGAGCTGTTTCTGATAAAGCCCATACCAACCCAAAGGAATTATATGTTAGCTCTAGATGACTGCCAAGATGTGCGGCATCTCTCCAGCTTGGCAATGCATATGAATGATATCACATTTTCTCAGAGATCATTTGGCAAACCTTATAATAAAAGAGTAATTTTCTCTCTCCTTCTCAAAGAGTCTCACTGAGACAGGAGCGTTTCCAGCATCCCCTTCTCCACCTGCAGAACACAGAGGTGACACAAAACCCAGTGCCTCCAAATGCTGTAACCTGGCACGTAAGAGGAAACTCTCTCCTTCACTTCATCATCCAGACTTTTTACTTTACAGAGGATCAGAAGAAGCTGAAAGCAGACGTTTGATAGACCATATTCATTCCACATTTGATAAGGCCTCTTTCTGTAGGAGTGTTCATTATCTAAGAAATAACTTTTATCAAAACACTTGAAAGCACTTCTTCCACCAGCACTGGCTCAGGACCAAACCAGGCACTGAGTTACAATTCATGCCTCTTCCCAGGTCAGATTATGTATTCAGTGACTGATTAAAGTGCCGAGTAAATCCCTTGAAGTTAATGATAAGCTGGAGCCAGAGTTATTCAAGTCCATCACACTACTTTGATTTTGCACTGGCATCGTCAGGAATAAAACAGTCTGTCATTGACTCTGCAAACTTAAAAATTAATCAAAGGCCAAATTTCTCACTCTACCTCCTGCACCATTGTCTGCACATGAAACCACAGTAAGTAATTTTATTTCTGAGTGTGCAAGGATAGGAGCCAGGAGAAGGGGGGATTTGGAGGAACACAATCTGATTAATATTTAAATGGTTTTAGGTTTTGTTATTAAATAAACTTGGAAAAACCTGTTAAGGTTCTTTTGAATCCTACACGCAGCATCAGGAGATGAACCAGGAACAAAATACATTAAAATTAAGCAATGAACACATTGGGTTTAGTGCAAAAAGAGAACATTCCAGAGAGGCTGTTAGGCTTGCAACACACTCCCCAGCGTACTCTGAAGCAGCATCTTCCTTTGATAAACCTAAATGGAGGTGAAAGATGGTTTTACCAAGTGAGTGTTATTTGGTAATCAAGTGGAATTTTTCTGTGTGAAAGTCCCTTGGTCTCCTCGCTGTCACAAGAGTATTTGCTGTATTAACAGTTACTCGATGACTTTCAACTTACAGTACTAAAAATGATGTAGATACTCATTACTTGGGAGCTGGACTAGATGGATGTCCAACCAGAGGGCGTATGTATCATTAATGAGTTGTCACAGTTGATTTCATTTCTATTTGCCACCAGCAGAGTTGCACCACATGCAAGTAAAGAAAGGATTTGGTTCTGTAATGGACTTGCTCACACCACGGTGTGCTGATGCCTACTGATCTGTAGAGCACATCACACACCCAGAACAACTAGAAAAGTAATTGAATAGTTTTTTAAACCTATCTGGATGTTAAGGAGCTGAACTCTTACCCCATATTGCCCAAAAGACCTCTTATCTTTTACTGTCTTGAATTTTTCTTTCATATTCTGGTTGTAATAGTGCTGAATGTTGGTAACCAGTGAATACACAGGCCAGTCTTCCACACAGTGGATTCAGCACCAAAAAATGGCAAAAGTGCTGTATCGAGGTTCAGCTGAGGTCAGTTATTCAGGAAAAAAACCCCACAAACAATGTTATTTGATAAGCATGGCAGGAATTCTATTTAACCTTTAGAAGGTACTGTCTGAAGATTTAAGGCCAGAAGATGTTGTGCTTGGTGTGGTCAATACACTGATGACAACTCCCTGAAGCAAAGCCAACCTCAAAGCATCTTCTGCAGCAAAGCAAACCTGCAGCTGGAACTGCATCTGGGCTAAGCACAGGGCACCTGACTGGTAACAGTGGTAAATGACCCCCTCAAATTGAGATGAGGGTGGACAGTCTCATGCTGCTGCATAAATAAGAGATCATGGGCTTGGAGAAGAATTAGATGTCTTCTGAGATACCACTGTTGCTGTTAGGGAGTGCTGTAGGGGAAAGAAGAGGACATGATCCACAAGCATGGGTAAAAACTAGTATGGAAACAGGAAAAATAAGTAGAGCTGCTGACAGATCAGATCTGCCTTGTGAATGAATTGTCACAGGAGAAAGTCTTGCTGTAAGAGAGAAAAAATAGGTCTACCTTATCTACCAGGATGTGTTTCAATGTTTCACTACTTTACATACCTACTTTTTGGCTTCCCTGATCAAGAATCCCAGGGATCACTGCTTAGTTGCCAAGTGAAGCCAGACAACCATGAAAACAAAGCCACAAATTCACTTTGGATCAATTATTGGCCTCTAAGTGCTGAAGGAAGAAACACCACCTAGGAGCCAGTCCCCTCAAGATACTGACAGTTTCTCTGGGGACTTTCACTACTGGCAGTGAACTCCTCTTCCCACTGAATAGACTCAGAGATTGGTGGAAATGTTGTATGCAAGCGACAAAAAGAAGTAACAATTTCAGCATTACTCCTACTACAGTAAAACAGAAATTTCCATCTGCAGAAATGCATGTGGAAGAAAGCTCAAAGTGACTGCAGGGTACTAAAATGGCAATGTATCCACAAACTAAGCACTAAAGATCAACCTCAGCATCCACCAACACTTTGCTGGGGCACTTCTGGTGGCAACCCACCACCCAAGGCTCATGCTGTGGATGCAATTTGCTGGCATACCAGTGACTACACAATGTGCAGGAGAGCAGCTTTGAACACACCATCTGAAAATCCTACTCCTTAATCGATGGCAAGTCAGGTCAGATCAGAGCTGTAAGACTGAAATCCAATTTGTGGACCCACTGATAAGCAAGGGAAAACCCAGCACTGAGCACAGGACAACAGCTGGGCAGGATAAAGGGTCTCGAGGCTGTCACTAACTCCAAGCCATAGTACAAAGACTGCGGGGATGGGGAGCATGGCAGGAAACTGAAACCTTTGCATATCAACTTTGTTTGGAAGATCTTAGAGGTCTTAAAACTGCTCTTCAATGTGATTTAATAGCAACTTGGATGTCAGCACTTACATGCCTTTACATCAGACACACATGAAAATATGAGCAACTATTTGTTCTCTTCTGTCCTGCCCTGCAGCACTCGCACTGCTCTTGGGGAAGGGACAAAGTCCCCTGCCATTATGTCAGAGGAGAAGACGTGACTTTTTTTCCCCCTACCCCAAGAAAATGAGACATAAGTAATCCCGGATTCACCAGGACCTGCACATATTGAAGGTTGGTCACAACATGTTGTAACTATCCAATTCTACACTGGTATCTCAAACAACCTGTAGGAAAACTCAGTGGTTTCCACTGTGCACCCAAATCCTGGCACATTCCCTCAGAAATCCATTTCTCTACAGAGAAGGGTCCCACAGCCATGCAATGTATCAAGGAGGAAGAGGAGGCCTTCCCCATGGCCTATCCCACAACTCCATTCCTGTTCCTCACACCCCAGTTTCTTTCCTCTCCTTCCCTCAGGGTGTTGAAGCAGATGCTGCAAATGCCTTTCTAGCTTAATTACCCAACTTCTCTCAGCTTGAAAGAGAGAACAGCAGATAAATCTCAAGCCACCTCTTGTTCATCCCTTCCAATGAAGAGGAGATTTTGTGAGCAGTTACAGTACTATATTAGCAATTACAGTACTATAAACAAGAACATGCCAAGAGTCGTCCAACTTCACACAAACGGCAGATTTGGATCCATCACAGTAAAGGAGTTTGGAGCTAAAGTTAAAAACACATTCTACATCTTAACCTTAAATTCACAACCCTGTGTGGGTAAGGATCTACAAGGTCTGAATGACAGTGTCCTCCAACAGCCCGTGAGCTCTGTGATAGCTCAGAACAACAGGGTGTTTTTAGGATGAGGGGCGAGTCAACCAGGATTTCATCCCGATTATTGTCAGTTTTGTTCTTTTCTAGATTTGAATTACACTCTTTCAAGTTGCTTTACTTTAATGTTGGGTTGTTGATACAGTAATCTAAACAGATAATAAACACAGCCCACTAGGAGAAAAAAAAAGCAGTAACAAAAATTCTTGATATAAATCAGGACTTTGACTCTAGCAGGCTCAACAACTTCTTCAAAGGACTTACTGATATTCAAATAGTAAAACATGTCTGTACCAATAATGATAATTAAGTGCCTTTCATCCAAGGATTTCAAGCTGTAGCTCACAACACTGTGAACTAAGTATGATCTCTCCATTTCACAGAGGTTTTGCCTATAGCCAGAGAGCAGCTCAGTAACAAAACAAGGAGCAATTCCTCGAGAAGGTGTGGAGGGGAATTTTTTACTGCTGGTAATGTACCCATTATATATCTTTACCTTTGCTCTATCCCCCATGCACACAGAAGTCCTTTGTCTTTCCTTTGTCTGCCTATAACACACTAACAGAAAAAAGACCCAAGTTTCCTAAACCAGAGCCCCATCTTGTTAAATCTGTACTGTCCAGCAGGAAAAGGAAATTTCCACCTCCACAGGAAGCCCCCACAGAGCTGCTGATGTCCACAAAGGACTGACACAGCTCCAGGATCTTGCAGTGGTGCCAGCACAGTGATGGAAATGGTCCATCACCTCCTTCAACCTTTGTCCAGGTCTCAGCCTTTACCCAGCACCTAACCCCAGCCAGTGTCACTGACTGTGCCTAGTGTTATCAGACTACCTCTTAAGAGGCAGAAAACAAGACAAATGTGGTCTATGCTCTCCAAGAGCCACTGTAACTCATTCTAGCACTATGGTCACTCTGTGGCAGTGGTCTGCTCTCTGTGAGCCCCATACACTGGGACTCAGGGAAGTCATTTCCCCAACAGCAAGAGAAAAAACATGGGCTGAAAAGTTGCACACTAAAGCACACCGCTCTTCAAGGAGAATCCAGCATTTGCTTTGTGCACCAGTGGCTGCTCATACCTGCCATTATCAACATATGGTCCTGTTTACTAAGCAGGAAACAGGCAGGGTGGAGGCATAAGTCAGACCATGTTTTCATCAAGACATCTAGAATCTTCTCTACTGCCTAACACTTGCCCCCCTGCCCCCTCAGTTGTCCTTAAGTTATATAAGCAGGGACTTGAGGAGGGACAGGAGCTCCTTGGTCTTTAATCCCCTCATAGAATAGAAACAGACCAGAATGGAATAGAATTGAACTTCTAGTTCAAGATGTCTTTCTATTTCATCTTTACAATCTTCTCCTAACTTCTTACGTTTGTTGTCACCATTCATGACTTAAGTTTTGTGATGTAAGGACTCCTATTATGTCATATTAAATCTGTTTGAAACTCAGTTTTTGTCTTGAAGTTTCAACTTTTTTTTTTTTCATGTTTTATTGTAACGAGTAAATATATGCAAATTCATCAGAATTTGTTTTCTATTTAAGCTTTTGAAATATCATTTCAGAATCACACAGGGCTATTTCATGCTTACATAAATTACACACTTATATGCCAATTACATTTCAAAATGTTAAATCACATTGATGCTGTTACTGTGCATTACTGACATGTTATCGAATAATGTAAGAAATTTTTTAATAAAAGAATGTGTGCAAAAGGAACCACTCTGGGGAACAAAAATTTTGCAGTAAATCTTGCACATACTCTTTCAGTGAATCAGTGCTTCCTTATGCAAAAAAAAAAAAAAAAAAGTAATGAAGCTGCTCACATTTATTGTTGCTTTTGGAGTAAATAGGTCTCAGTCTACCCTGTCCTGCATCTCCCTGTTGTCTTGGGAAGCTCAGGTAATTCTGAGATGCAGCTCAGTGTGCAGAGCCCAGAATGAACGGATACCAGCCAGTTCCTCAGTCATTTTGCAGTCAGTTGTCCCTGAATGAATACCAAGCAACCACCAAAGCCACTCTATCACTCCCTTCCACAAGTGGACTGGAGAGAGAAAATACAAAAGGGTTCATAAGTTGAGATAAGGACCAGGAGAGATCGTTCACCAAATACTGTCATGAACAAAACAGACTCAAACTTGGGGATATTAAATGAATTCATTACTAACAAATTCAGAGCAGGGTAATTAGAAGCAAACTAAATCTTAAAAATACTTTCCCACCACCCTTGCCTCCTTCCTGAGCTATATCTCCTTCCCCTCAGCAATGCAGGGAGACAGGGAATGAGGTTATGGTCAGGTCATCACATGTTTCTGCTGCTGCTCAGGGAGAGTCCTTCCCCTGTTTCAGGATGGGGTCCCTCCCATGGGAGACAGTTCTCCATGAACTTCACCAATGTGAGTTCATCCCATGAGTGACAGTTCTCCGTGAACTGCTGAGATGTGGGTTGCTCTTTAATGGGATACAGTCCTTCAGGCACAGTCTGGTCCAATGTGAGCCTCCCACAGGGTCAAGTCCTAGCAGGAAAACTACTCCAGTGTGGGCTTTTCTCTACACAGATGCAGAGCTCCCTGGCAGGAGCCTGCTCCAGCACAGGTTTTCCCACAAGTTCACAGCCCTGTCTTGGGCATCCACCTGCTCTGGTGTGGGTTCCTCCATGGGCTGCAGGGGCACAGCTGTCTCACCACAGTCTTCACAATAGGTTGTAGGAGAATCTCAGCTCAGGAGCCTGGAGCACCTCCTGCCCCTCCTTCAGCACTGGTCTTGGTCTCTCACATATTCTCACTTTGCTTTTCTCTGGCCACAATCACATCTGCTCAGTAACTTTTTTTACCCTGTTTTAAATATGTTATCACAGAGGTGTTACTGTCATTCCTGACTGGCTCAGCCATGGCCAGCAGTAGGTCCATCCTGGGGTTGTCTGGCATTGGCTCTGCCGAACATGGGAGAGCTTCCACTAGGTTCTCACAGAAACCAGCTCTGTAGCCTCCCCTCCAGCAGAACCAGGCCATGCAAACCCAACACACACATATGGAATGTACCTGCTCAATTTTACCTTCTGATCGTAGTTGTCAGTCCAGTCCTGAAATGGACAGCAGATAAGGAAAGCTCCTTATCTGTTTGTCCACATGTCCTTGGTATGAAGTCTATGAGCTGCACCCACATTTGCTGAGGTGCTGCCACTGTGTGCAGCTGGCAGCTGGCACCACACCATTGGGAACCTGTCTTGACTCACTAACTTGCTTCCAGACCAAAGCACCCTTTTTCCAAGGTCAAATCCTGCTCATGAGCAACTCAATCATTAAGACTGGGCTCTGCTGCAGTTCCCTGTAAGGATCACACTGCTCTGGACTTTTGACACTACAAAAACATGATGGGTGCACACTAAGTGCTGAAAGGCTCAGGCCCACACCTCCTGGGTTTGGCTGAAAGATGTTCAAGCAGGATTTTGGGGTGACTTCAAAAGCAGATGACAATATCTTTTCAGTCCATACAGCATTGCTTCATTCCTCCAAGGAATGTCATGTCTCCTGCACTGCGTACAGAAGTACTTTTCTATCATGTCCCAAGACTTGAAAAGCATCAACAGAACAAATTTCACCTCAGAGACCTATTTTTTAATCTCCTATTCCATATCACCACCAGAAATTGACAAAAAGCTTTCTACACTGCAGTAAAATTTACTGCTTATTGGTATTACTAGCTGTGACTATTCTCACATGTCCCTCCATTGGGAAGGGATGCTCCTCTGTGAGGTCTGACATTCACTTTTACTGCCGCCACTTACCAGTGAAAACACAGGCAAAGAACCAATTTTGGAAGCAATTATTTTAAGCAGTTTCTTCCAGCCTAAAGTATAAAAATGGGTTCTGTGTTTAGAGGAGAGTGACAGTGATGCCTGTAAGAAGCTCTGCATCTTTTCGCCTGCTGCCATGTTTCTACTATTAAAAAATTCCTACACACTACCTTTGGCATTGGTTTGTATTAAAGATCTTCTCCTTGGTATCTTACAGCTTTTTTAATCAGGCAACAGAGAAAACAATTCCCTACCTCCTCTAGAGAGAATCCATAGGCGGATCAGGCAAAGGAGACATCTGAGAACCACTGGCTCTAAATGCACCAAATTTCACTCCTGTTTCAAAATAATAAGCTCACCAAACCAGACTTAAGACTCAGATTTAAGAATCTCTTACCCGGGGTCAGTCTTTCAGGAGGAGAACTTCTATTCAGGGTCTACCATCTCTAATGGGAAAAGCAATACTCCTTTGTGCCCACTTAAACCACATTTCACTGTACCTTTCCAAGAACTGGAGGTAAGTCAGTGCCAACAAGCATTTCCTTTTAGGTCTTTTAACATAGGTATCTTCCCATGCTGAACATCCAACCAGTCCAGCCTGATCTTACAATGCTGCTATCACATTATCCCCAGCATACACTGAAGAAATAGTTGCACTGAAAAACTCAGGCTTTCCATGGCCATGTTTGTGGTTGGATGAAAACTATCTCTGTTACAGTCCAAAGGAGCCCTTCTATGGGCAACATATGCTTTGGCAGCCTGCCAGCACTGCTCTCCTAAAGCCATCCAGCAAAGTGACACCATCAGGTATAAAATCTATGTGTGTCAGGTCACTGGGCTATGAAACAGAAGTGCTGTAAGCATGTAAGGACATGGCTTGGACTCTGCTGTGAATGAAGATAAAATTATTTTTGTGGAATCAGATTACTGTCTTGGGATACATTCCAGTGGGAAAGGGTTGCTGCATTGTAACAGCATTCCTCCTGGGAAACATGAGTTCCAGGATTCAGAATTGTTAAAAAAAAACACCCTGAAACCAGTAAAGATGCTAATCAATGGGGGGCTGCTATTACACTGCAGCTACCACAGTGGTGAGATACTGTGGGCTTTGATGGAAAAATCCAGTTTAGACTGCACTGTGCTGGACTACAGTAAAAATCAGAAGTCACTCTTTCCACAGGAAATGACAGCAACACAAAATGAAAACAAGCAATATGACTCTCCCACACATTACTTCCTAGTAACACCTAAGAACATACACTTTTAGCATGCTTCAAAAAAGTTAGCTCCATTGCAGAAGTATCATGATCAATGAGTGTGTGTCCCTCTGAGTCAGTCCTTCTGACCCTCAAACCAAACTGAGGACCTGGAGAGCGACAGAACCTAAAAACTACAACATGGTCAGAAAAGAAAAGGAGGAAAAACTATGAGAAAATGAAGCAAACATGTAAAATATCATTACATTGTATTGATTCAAACAATGCAACCTGTATGGGTATTTTTAAAATATACTCCATTTCAGAGAGCATGACAAACTCTCACACAAGTGATACAGCTGTCAAACCTCAACATCCTAAACTATATAGATACATGTGGGGAAAAGAAAAAAGAAGTGGCCGATGCAGCAAACATCTTTATTTAGAATTAGAAGGACTTAGGGTTATTTCTGTTTTACAATTGCACTTCTGCAGCAGGCAGTTACCACTGACTATGGTGGTAACCACTGGGTGAGGATGAAGAACAGGAGAGTGAAGCAATACTAAACAATTAAGCACAGGGGGGAAATTAAAAGGTCAGACAAGTATGAAAAAGAATGACAGAAAATTACACAGATACTAATAAAGTTTCTGAATGGCAGTGCAAGAGATTACAGAGGAACCCATCCTCCCAAATCCCGTTTTCTCCTTAACCTTCCCTGCAAACGAAAATGTAACTTTTGTTTATGCATATGCATCAGTGCTGAGAATCAGAGCCATTATACCCAGCTTCTGGGCAAGGCAGCACACTATAGAAAACCAAAAAGGCAATTTTTTGGATGGAGAATCAGCCTGCATCAGTGACTTGACTAGTCCCTTTTTTATTAGCAGCTGTTGGAGCAGGGATCAGGGAGTGTGCTGGTGTCATGCAGCTGTACCACATATGTTATAAATAAGGGCTGGTAAAAGCTCATCCTATTTTTAACATGACGAAAAAAACCCCAAGTCGTCATAAAAATTCCCCATTAAGGCCTTGTAAGTTGAACTTTTCTCCTCTTCTTGACTTTAACGTCCAGAATGGAATGGACAAAACAGATAATTCTTAAAATAATATTCATTAGAAAAAGGAAAGAAAATGCAATTTAGTAGAATCAGATCTAGCCAGCCTGGAGGATGTAACCAGTTAGTGTGTACAGTGACTTTTCCTTCAAAAACAGACATTTAATCAGGATGAAAACAAACCCCTGAGATTCTATTACTAATAAAAATGCTGGATGACCACACCAAAGAGTTTCTCTAGCACAACTCAAAAGCTGAACCCAGCACCACGTGACTCAAACACCACCACCTACCCTTCCCAAACCAATGCTTCCTTCCTCTTGCTGGGCTGCTGCCTGCTCACCAACCCCAAAGCTGAAAATGCCAACAACTGAAGGTAAAACCCCAACCCCAGGCAAATCCCCAGTTCACCTGTTTTCAGGGTCTGACACTGTCATGTTGCGTGTCACGTAGCACATCTTGAGTGGTATTGTCTTCTTGTCTCTGTGGATGGAGAGCGAAAGCTGCGACATCGGGTCAGCAGAGGCACAGCCCAAGCGGGGAGATTCGGGGGGCGGCGTCTCCCACCCGATCTCTGACACAGGGGAGCCTTTCTTCACATAGGGAGTTGCTTCTCTCATGTATTTCACTATGGGAAAGAGAAATTAAAAAGAAAATAAATAAGAAAATAGGAAAGCAATAAATAAATGCATATTCAGTAGTTGCATCCCCATGTGAGTTCTTTGAGCTGGTGTTAACCCTCAGTGCTGTTCCTTATTTGTGCTCACCCAGCAGCCCAGCACTGGAAGCTGTGCAAATACAGAATGTGGAGACCTGACTGCTGCCAGTCTCAGTATGGTGCAATAAGTAAAATAAGGGAAAAGAACAGAAAAGGCAAAATAAGAACATACAACTAGTGTAAGGTTAGGAGAACCATCCCACCTTTATACACAGCCTGTTAAGTATTTATGCAGCAATTCCTACACACAGAAGCCGTGAGCTGTGAGGCACGTGCAAGTTTTTAAGAAAGACATTCAACCAAGTGACAGTGAACCTATTATTCCCCTATCGAAAATGTTCCAGCAATACTTCCAGTACTGCCAACTCACATCCTGCTTCTGGTTCATGCCTGTCAGTGTCTCACCACTGATCTCAACAGCTATTTCTGTGTGCTGGGAAGTAGTTTTAGTTAATCTACTTGTACGTATATATATGGAGTAAACAAAAACCAATTCACTTCTTAGACTTCTCTTGAGGAAATAAAATTGAGTTTGAGCCTTTCATGAGAGTGGAGGTGTCAGATTAGATCTCTTCTCACCCTCTTTCAGCCTTTTTTTCCAGTATGGATAGGAAAAGGGAATGTAGGATTCTGAAATTATCTTAATGTATTCAAAAATCAATACCTCTTTTACATGCATACTTCATATTCCTCTCTTTTTGCAGGCAAATATTGCAACAATTTTCTCTGGGTTTTTTTTAATTCTTTTGGTAGTTCAAAATTATTTTTTTCTTCTGCCTTTCATATGCTTGGTAAGTCTGCCAGTCACAGCCTCCTTTCCTTCACAAATCTGAAGGAGTTCAGTGAGGAAAGATCTCACGTTTGAGCGCCCTGGTTAAGCCTCCATCCCCACTGCACACAGCCGTGGCTGCCTAAGTGGCTGCAGCCACTTGATTGTACCCAGGGCTCAAACAGCAGTGACGGGAAAAGAAAGGGCAGGAGCACTGTGAAATTATTTGGGGAAGTTACTAAAACACCGTGAGACAACATTTCAAGGAAATGGTGCAGATCACTGTGTCAGCTCAGCTGAAGAAGTTGGGAAGGACTGAGTAACAAAAAGGTGGGTAAACTACAAAGCCTCATTGTGGTGAAGGACGTTAAACTAGGGAAAGCCTACTGAAATTTTTAAGTTCAAAAAGAAGCAAGAAAACTATTAAGAAGAGTAGAGAAGAACAACAAGTTCTCTGTCAAAACCACAGATAAAGTGATTAATTTCAGCATTGCTATTTTCAAGACACTTCATAACAGTTTTATGGAGAGAGAAATCAGTGCAAAACTGGAGTCCAGGCTCTGTGAACATCTATTGCCATTATTTTTCTCCAAAACACTTTAGTGTACATCCTGCCATTGCTTGTTCTCTCCTTTTTAAAAGATCTCTTAACTTCAATTACAAGGACTCCTGTGTTTAGGTATTTTACCTATTATTTCCTCTGTGAGAAGCATCATTTGTAATTTATCAGAAAGACTCTGACCCAACACTGTTGTTTTGATTTCTTTGTTCCATCCTACTCTGAGTATTTTTTTAATTACTTGGTTCCCTGCTCAGGGAAGAGCTGGCACAGAGTTCTACAAGGCTTCCATAAGCTATTCAAGACAACAGGTGTGATAGGTTTTCTTAAATCTTTTTGTAGACATATACCTGAAGTCCATTATCTAAACACCTGTGTCACAACTCACAAAACCAGTGCTCATCCTTGGGTACACCATAAATCGCATCATTTTCAAAGGTGCTGAAAATAAGCAGTTTTAGCCACTGTCACAGAGATACTGGTTTCAGCAGTTTGCATCTCAGTTTGGACTCATAAGCTGAGAAACTGAACATGTACAGATGTGGTAAATCTATTCCTGTTTACACTGAGCGAATATGACTTTGTCATTAACTCAGACAGGAGGAACAGCTGAAGCTGTAAAAATCATGTTCAACTGGAAACAAAATTTTGTTCCTTTTAAAACTAGAGATTTACCATTAATCTGTTGAAAAAAGAAGTCCTGTCAGCTTTTGAACCCTGTTACAGTGATGTGCCAGCAAATGTAGTGCTAACTAAAGGTCCAGGTCTCAATAGTGTAGCTCTTTCATCTGTGCTATGTTCATCCTTTTTCAGCAGCAGCTATAAGCATTCGACCTTAGCTTATTTTAATTAAGGAAAAGAGAGAGGGGCAGGGGAAGGAAGGAAGCTGAAGTAAAAAATTTGGCTGCCAATCTAAGCAGGAACACAAAATGTGAATTTAGTTCCCCAGAGATGGGACAGAAGAAAAGAGAAGTCCCTTCCAGGTGCCAAGCAGCCAAGTTTCCATGCAATACACTGGTGAATTCATGGCAGACAGCTGGAATGCTTCAGAAACTCCCATGAAAGAGGAAGCAGAACCAGGGGGAGTGAGCAGAAACACAACCCTCTTTCCAGAAACTGAGTCTCAAACACAGCAAAAGCCAAGAAAACCACCTTGAGGAAAAACATGCTATGAAAAATTCTTTCAGCTTCTGAACTCACAGACATATAGTTTCTACTACCTTCCAACAGGAGATGATTGTTCGGCCTCAGAGACTTACAAGAGTAAAGACCCATTAATAAACTGCTAAACTGCTAACACCATCTTCCTATGAAATTCTACAGGAGAATAAGAAAATGATGTGAATATAGGTTTTCTGTGCCCCCCGCCCCCCCCCCCCCTAAAAAAAAAGGTATTTTGGTAATGCCTATTAATTATGTCCTCCTTCCTTCTAAATATAAGCACAGGTCTAGATTCATGGCTGAATTCTGTTGGATTTTACAGCCCAGACTTTATGGCTGTTGCATATTCAAATGTGTTTCATATTTTAAAAGCCCCCAAATGGATACATATAAAAGCACAAATATGGGTGCAAAACAGGTGGCAGAACTTGATCCATTTATAAATTTTTTTGTTATTATTTAAGTTTCAGAGCTACTCATCAACATGCATAATTACATGTCTATAACCGAAGTTCAGTTTATGAATTTAGCTGAAATAAGGCACATACTGTTCAGATGACTCATAAGTTTTATGAGCAATTATTTCCTATTTTCCTCTAAATCTTGGATGCAAATACTGCAGAACACACTGTTTTATAACAATGCACCAGTAACCCTACTACATACACAGTAATTTAGGGTGACCCCATGCTACATGCTATATTTTGCAGCCTGTCCACTAACCAGTTCTTATTCTACATAGTAGAAAAGAAGTTGATACCAATCCTATTCCACACTGCACTAAGAATCGTGGATACAGCAAAGTTAAAGTATAACTGAAGTTATACAATTCGCTTCTATCATCAAATTTTAAAACCAGACAAAATAAAATATATACTATTAGACACTAAGGTAATAACATGGATAATATTCTGTTTTCAGACCATTACACTCAGGAACTAGATTCTCCTTTGGACACAGTAGCACAATTCAGGTACTGACTGAAAAAGAAAGCAGCTATCAAGAAAACTGTCTATACATTGCCAATGAAATAACAATGGATTAAAATCCCAAAACATTTAATAAAATTAAATAAAGCATGTCATTGTATAACAACTCTGAATTATGCACAACTATATTATAGGCATGTATATATGTATATGCTTTCATGATACATATATCTAATATATATTCACAAATATTACATATATGTTTATATAAAAGCACTGAAATCTTTAAGACCACCAGAATGTACTCTGCAAACACAGAAACCAACATGAAAAGACTCAGAAAGAAATTTGAATGGCTTCATTATTATAACTCAATTTACTGATAGAGTGTAATTTTAGTTGAGAGTTGTCTAAACTCATTCATTTGATGGTATAGCTCAGCCTCAGAGATCCTTATATTCAGTACTCATTAATGATCCATACCCTTTTGGTGCACCACTAATAAGAAATTGCAGTCAAGCAATTAAAATTCCAATCTCTGGAGTGCCCCTCCCCATAAAGAGAAGAGGAAGGGAAGTGGCAATCAAAGGAATTAATCCACTGATACACACTGAAGTATTTTGAATACATTTTTTGATCCCTAAGACAGGCAATGTGTCTTCTAAAAAAAGTACTGCATTTATATGCACTTCTGCCAAGTCCCAAGACTCCACAATTAATCCTTTGTTACTGTTCACAGACGATTTTTTGAGGGAAGAAGCAGGCTTTTAATGAGAGAAACACTACAGACCAACTTGGCCAGGTTCTTGGCCAGACGTCTTTCTGAGGAACTGGGGCTCTTCTGACACATTCAAACTGTTTCCTAGGAGGGAAGACAAAGACCACTGAAGAGAGGCCAGCAAGCCGGAGGAAAGCTCTTTTGTTACTCTAGGAACGAGGACAGGATGTGTGGCTTTACAATATGAAAGTAAAAGGCACAACATGACTGAATCTGCTTGAAGACAGTTGATCAAGGAATTCCCCTTTGCAGGCGAAAAGCACAAAGTGCCCTCTACCATGACACCAGAATTTGCCTGCTAGGTTTTATGTGAGAGATCAGATTTACACTGAACTCAAACCAACTGCACTACTGAAGACACGGTATAAAAATGAGATGAGCTGCTGGTGCCATCATCAAACCTAAGACCCAAATACTTGAAGAAAAGAGTTTATGAATCAGATCATCTATGAAGATGCATCACGTGACCCTTTCAGCAGCTTTAATGTGGGCATAAACGAAAAAACAGTCAACAATCCTGCTTGTGAATGTTTCCACTACATTTGTTAGAGAAAAATCTGTTTCTGCATTCAGACAAGTAACATCCATTAACATCACCTGCTTTCCCTTGAGCTGAAAGGGACTTGAAATAGCAAACCTCTTGATCTGCCAAGAGAATCAGATCTCCACCTCTGGGAGATGATAAAAATTAGTTAAAATAAACACTATATGAGAATTCAAATCCCCTTTATGCTCTGCCCATTTCTCACTCTGTATGGAGACTATGCTCAATTTCCCATTTTCTGCTGGTTTTAAAGTAATTCTGCTGAATTCAGTGTATTTATTAATCTCTTAAAGAGACAGCTTGGACCTAAATTGTAAGGAAAGGGATGTTTTTAAATCCTTCAAAAAATACATTTGACATTTGCACTTACTATATTTTCACATGAAAAACATGAATGAGTGTTTTGAAAGAATAATTTCAGAAAGGTCCAGGAAGCAAACACACCTTTAAGATAAGGTTTACTTGAAACGAGAACTTTAGCAATTGGTGTTGAAAGGTGGCTGTTAAGCCATCAGGCTTCAAGTTAGAGCTTCCAGTGGGCTACAAACAGGCTAGGTTAAAATTATCAACAATTTCACATTAAAAATATAAAGAATATTTCACATTAAATTAAAATTAGCAGCTGCTTTTATAGAAAAGATGAAGCAATGTTAAAGAGGGTTATAAGCACAATCACAATCTCGCACTCAAAAAATGATGGCAGTTCCTCTTCAAAGTCCCTTGCAATACGCAATTTCGTGTGGTTAAGAGAATTTCTTTGTCAATAAGGCAAGATGATTTGTGGTCTGGGTCCCACCAAATAGGAGAAAGTGGGACAAAATGGGCTGCTCTCAGGAAGTCATGTAAGGGTGCTGTTTGTGAAACCTCATGGGTTTGATAATCTGAACAGGTCACAGTGACAGCTGCACTGTGTTATCTACATCAGGTTTCAAAAAACTCACCACCAAAAATGTCTTAGAAGTTAAGAAACTCCAGGAGGAAAACCAGTGTGGGTCTTGGCTGGAACCATGGGCAATCTTTGTGGGTTCTTTCTCCTTCCCACCTGCACCAGGGGCCTCCCTTTTCCACTGATTTCAGCACTTGTGGAGCTGGAGATAATACCGCCAGACAACCCCATGTTTCTGTGTAACACCAAGAACTCTACAGTTACTTTTCCTCGGTTTCCTTTCCTGAGACTTTGCCTGTGATGTGGACTGATTCAGCCACGGATACCCAAGGCCTGATTTTCCCCTTTAGCAAAGACTTCTTCAACCCTTTCTGACTTTGCTTAGCATATGTGTTTTTTAGGGAGAGAAGGCTTTACACATCTTCTCATCTTGGGTAGCATATCAATTTTGTTAATTGCAAAGTCTGTAAGTATTAAGCCACTTTCATTCTTCCACAAAGCCACAGTTTCATACTTCACAGCATGAGTAAAGCACACAATTTACTCCCCTCCAGCCTATACTAGACAGCCTGAAAACTCCACTTCCAGTCATCACTTCCCACCAACTTCTACCTGAGATCACCTGGAGAAGGTCACTGCTGACCATCCCCTTTCAGGTTCTTCGTGAGTTATATTTCCATGGTCTAACAATAAAGTCCATGCTCAAAGTTAAGAGCATACATGCTCAAGGAAGCAGGATGAGTTTCAATGCTGGGGTGAGGTTTTTTGTATTTCTGTTAAAACAGATTAACAGAAACTAAACAGACACAGACTTGTGTCAGATAGAATCACAATGAAACCAGAGGCTGGATCAAAACCCTAAAAATGTGACATCAACACTTGACATGATGGCACAATCAAAAGCAGTCACAGGCTGTCAGTAATCTGGTACACAAACATTTCAAAGTGGTAAAGGAATAATAAACTAAAGGTAGACTCTTTCCAATTGTTTTTTCTCAATACTTTCCATTATAAGGTCTCCATTACTCATACCCACTACACTGAATGCATTACACTTTCCTCCAAGTAATTTAGTTTAAATTTCAAAGTTTCTGTTTCAATCAATTGGATGTATTCAGTTGAGTTTTAATACATCACTAATGACAACTGCATGAATTCTAGTGGCAAGGTCCCATAAGCTATCAATCTATCTTTCAAAAAGTTCACAATTCTTTGACAAAAGAAAAGCAGATATATCTCTTTCTTGATCATCTGAAAAATAAATTTTAGCTTGTAAATACCTTGTAAATCCCAGAATGGCAATGTTTGGTTAAAAAGGAGATGCTTATAGCTTGATTTAGGAGACACTGATAGTATCTTGAAGAGCTTGTTCTCAAAAGAAACACTACTCTGAGGAGAACAGGAAACAGCTACACTGCACAAGTGTCCCTTACCAATGAACTACAAATTGAAAAAGACTACTGTCTAAACCTGCAAGCCATAGCTATCTGACTTACTACATTTTAATGTAAAACGTCACACATGTAAAAATGCTACATTTTTACATGACACTATGAACTCCACAATTAGAACTGTGCACATCTTTCATAATGGAACTGGAAAACATCTGAAACTGGCAATTTGGGAGCTGAACATGGAAATTAGCAGCCACATTTTGAGAAAAAGCATTGTGGGACCTGTGAGTCACTCACTGATAACCAAATTGGAGCTTCTGCTTGTCTCCACAGGAGAATGTTTCCTAAGTTAAAAAATTAAAAAGTGGTTTTAGTCAAATGATATTTGGAGTGGGTCATCATACTCCTTGTAACCCCACTCAAAGTACAACAGAAAATTGTAACTTCATGTAAAGCAGGGGAATTGAGAGAAATTCATTTCTTCAGTGGAACTGTGGTGCTCAGGGCGTAAGGGCCATCTCCTACATGAAACTGACATTGTATTTCAAAATCCTTTACCTAAATCTCAGGAATAACTTGTTTCAGAATTTTTTGTGTGCTCCTCATGCTTGTTTCCCTGCCTGTTAGTATTTATAGATCCCTCTCCAATCACCCACATGCTCAGATGGAATTCAAGGTGTCTGGCATTGCCAGCATGCTATAATTTTTCTATTTACATGAGTAATCTCAAATGTCAGAACAAATATTTCAACCGCTAGTGATTATGTGAAAAATACATAAGGATATTACGGTTTTAGAGGATGGTGTTATTTCAGCAGTCACACAAATCATTAAGTGGTATAGGATAGACTGAAAATGGCATTTACTGAGAGGGAAATTATTACAGTGTGCATGATTGTACCTGTTTTACAGATGGCTAAACTGACACAGGCAAGTTAAAATGCCTTCTTCAAAGTCATGCAGTAAGTCAGTGACAGAGTTCTGAGCATTAAACTTAATTTCTACCCCTTTGTGACTTTTCCTTTTTAAACAACTCAAAGAGATTCTAATGTCAGTGAAATTTGGATTCACAATATCCATGGTCTTCTCCCTACTGGAAAATCCTGAACATCATCTAAGATCCTCAGGATTTATTTTGACGATCAGGGCTGCAATCACTTGCAAACTTTCAGTTCGTTCTTTTCATTCTTCATTAGACAATACGAGGAGTTTTGAAAATGAACAAACTCAGGGCACACATTCAACTAAGAACCTGCTGTATCTGCTGCAGCTGGGCTGTGCACCAAGAGACATCAGGTCCTTATTTTTGGGAATCCTTACCAACTGGAAAGACCAATGACCATATCCACAACACTCAACTGCCAGAGATTATAAATACTTATCCACAGAGGTATAGAAAGAAGGCAAGAAGGAAGAAAAGCAGACAAGAAGGCAGGCAGGAAGGAATATGAACACTGTTTAAGTTCAATGACAAAGACACAAATCCAAGGAGTTCCTTAAATTGATCATGGGGAATCAAAATGAGCATTTCTTATCAAAGGTCGGCATAACGTAACAACTCTATTTTTACTTATTTGTGTGGCATATGACAGCTCAAGACCATCTTTACCTGGTTCTGAAGCCCAAGCACAGTCTCACACTGCCTCTATTCCACATAAAGTCATCTGCAAGATGACCCAGCAGGAGGGAGGCAGACCTGGAATGAGGTTTGGCTCTACACCTATCTCCTGGAGAAAACCACCTGAAGCAGACAGATTGTTCTCTGAGACACTGGAAGGAAAACAGATCTCACATGACACCACCCCTTGTATTTCAAGAAGTGGAGGAAGCAGGACTGTATATTCAGCAAGGGTGATGAAAAGAGATGGACAATGAAAAATTAAACCACATCCTTGTGCCTCAGTTCTTTAGCTTCCATTTGAATAGAACTCTTTTCTCACAGGGATTATGGTTTTCTCTAGGGATAAGCCACCAAAATCCTAACAACAAACTGAAACAATTAAAGAATAAGCACACTAGTCATTAGCACTGGCTGAGGTACTCATAAAGCACCTGTACTTTGAGCACAGGAAATTCTGAGAACTGAAGCACACAAAGAGACTGAGACTGAAATCCAACTGTGCTGCCGTAAGACCATGGATGGCATCATGAGCTGCTCTTTGAGGCTCGAAGTCTCTTACCAAGGTGACAGCTCTTCTATTTTCATCCCCAAGGAGTTACAGCTTCTGTAGCTGAAAAAATGTTAATGATCCCTGATGGAATATGGTCCTTCTGGAACTAAAGTGCATAATGCAGTTTGGGGTGAAAAGAAATACTTGTGGGCAGAGGCAGGTTTATTACTTTAAATAGCATCATCTAAAGCTATTCTGCAGACAGGATCTCAAAAATGAGTTCATGAACACAGGGAACAAGGGAAGCAGTGAAAATCCTCAAAAATATCGCATCCAGAAACTGATTTTTTTCCCATGAAATGGTAAAATACATCTTCATTCTAATTCTTTTCTTTCTCTACAAATGAAAGGAACTGTGAATTGACATTTTGATTTAAAAAGTCCTTTTAAGATCAAACTCTTTTTCTAATAAATATTGCATAGAGTTTCCCAGCATCCATTTTGTCAGATGGAAAATTTATACAGTTATGATTCTATTAGGTTTCTTGCAGTGGACTAGGCATTTAATCAATGAGAGCAAAGAGCATCTAAATAGGGTTAGGCTTCAAATTCCTTTCAGTGAGAAGTTAAATCCCTATTAGCTTTGAGCCATAAGCCCCTGTGGGTTTAGCATGCAGCTTAAAAGATAACTCTGTGAGGGGTCATGGCTCTTTACTGAGGAACAGAAAGCCTATTTCACAGATCACCCTGCAATAATAATGTAAATATAATCCCGTTTCAGTGGACACTTTATCCTTCCAGAAAACAAGCAATGTTTTCTGTCCCAGAAAAAAAAAAAATCACAATAATCTTCAGTTTAAGGGTAAAGTAATTCCCTTCATTCAAGCCGTATTACAGAGAATTACTTGAGACTGTCCTGGTACTGGGGCCAGCACGGTCCCCCTACCTCTCCATAGGGTAAGACAGGCACAAATTGCTCTCAGCAAGTGCAGTTGACGCGGCACATAAAGGCACGTTTGCTCAGTATGACAAATCCCAGTTTTGACTGTTCCAGGTTAGGTCAAAGTCAGGTTAAAATAGTACAACCTATTGTTTTTCAGAGTCTGCAAACTGCCTGCCAAGTACTTTTCGGTCAACTAGTACAGGAGGCTGATAACAGAGGCTGGAAAAGAAACTGGCAATTTCGAGCTGAGCTTCAAAGGGCTGTAATGAAATGCAACCTGGGTTCAAATCATCACAGAGAAAACCATTTGTTTAATTGGTGAGTAGAATGCTAATTTGTTTTTATCTCAAATTTATTTGCCATTTGTACTACTGGAGCACTTACCAGGATTAGTGACAAACCGGGGCATGACAGCCTCAGCTGCTGTGCAAACACAGGACAAAAAGCTGTTCCCGTCCCAAAGATCTTAGAAATCAAGTACAAGAGACAATAGCGACACGACAAGGAAATAAGCAGGCTGAAGAGCCCAAGACAGAAATCATGCATGTGTCTCCCAATGTTGTTACAGTTGCATTGTGCTCCCTGTAAGGGAGACAGCAGTAGCAGGTGCTGCTTGTAAAAACACTGGAAAAACATGGGGAAGAAAAGGAAATAGGAGAAGGGTGATACAGTTGCTAGGATGCATTTGGAATTAATAGTAGCAAGAATTTTCCCTGTGTGGTTATCACTGCAGCTTCACAAGCAGGAATCCATCAAGACAAACTTTCAGCACCACCTCAGGCACAAAAGGTTTTTGCACTGGAGTTGTTGCTTGAATTCTGCTGTTAGATATAGATACAAAAGCATTTTTCTGAAGCAAGGACAGCTCAAGCAACTAGGAGCAGCTAGCCAGATGAGGATGCCCAGCAGAACCTGCACGGACAGGGGGACTGGCCCTGAGGCACATATAATGAAAAGTCCTAAATACATGTGCAGATTAATTGCAGCTCTGCTAAACCTCACAACCCCTGTCTTGGCCTCGTGTACTCAGGCCAATTCTCGCAAAAGGGAAAGAAAAAACCCTTGCTTGTGTGTTTGTAAGACCTAGGAATAATCCTGTTGCAAAAGAAAACAAGCTTGCAAAGTGAAGGCAGACTGAAAGCAAAGGATAAGACGTGCATGTTTCCATTAGCATAACTGGTTTTCTTTATGCTCCAGTGTGGGAGTACTTTTGAAATGAGGAGTTGAAAGCACAGTTTTCCCATCCAGATCATCTATGCTTTTACAGAGGCTTGGGGATACACAACAGGGATAACTATCTGTTTGAGGCTTGTTTGCTTTATTTAGCTCAAGGGCAGGTCTCTCTTGCTACTTGCAGAGAGCACAATCAGATTATATCAGTGTTACTGCTTGTCTTTTTTTTTTTTTTTTTTTTTTAACAGCAGCACTGATGGGCACAGAAGGAAAAAAAACCTATCAAGAACAGTTTCTCCCCTAAAGAGCTTCTGATGTCAAGGTCACCTCCAACTTCTGCCAAAGTCACTGGGTTCTTCTTCAGTGGGGATTAGAGCAGGGCCAATGGTCAAAGCTGAAGATGTGAACAGCGTATAAAGAAAGAAAGAATGGGAAGTGGAAGGAAAACTAAACCTGGCAGGTAGCTGCATGAATTCCGGATCAACAAGAGATATCCCAAATGGAATGACTGGAAGAGAGCTTTGCCTTAAGCCTTACAGCATGCCTCAATGCAGATCACAAACACCAGCCCCTCTGTGTCCCTACAGTCAGGGTGACTCTTCGTTCATCTCACACAGAGGTCCATCAGAATATTATTGACAGATATTTCTGAAAAGATTACACACTGAAGTAAGCTGATCTTTGGCCTTATTGCCATTGTAGATTTGTGTTCCAGTTTTTAAAGGACAAGTCTGAAACTCTAGATTTCATCATATGTCAGAAACTGAAAAACAATTCAATATTTACACTACTCATCTACAACTCTTTAAAGACCACATCTGCAATTTCTCCCCACCTAGAAGCCCTAAGAAGCTGAAGTCAAGTTGGTGGCAGAGTGAGAGCCTAAAGCATAACTTTTGAGGAACATAAGACCAATCTGTCTGG